>CAVLGL010000115.1:2456685-2466685 GCA_963668995.1 Parnassius mnemosyne
CAATTTTCTGTTTAAGTATTCAATTTTCTGTCTCTTTTTATCTTTATTATCCTTCTTTTCGCTAACTATTATTGCTTGTACGGTCCAACCGTACATTTCTGCTGGCGTTAACAACAACGCAATCGCTATAGTTTGACAATTACAAAAAATGAGTTAGTTCACGTTTTCACAGTAACCGCGACGGACGCGAACTCATTAACATAACGTTTAACATTATAACATTAACATTTAGCATTATTCAACATATTTTAATCTTATATTTTTTTAACATTAAATTTAAATTATTATTGAACATTTGTCCAGTACCCGAACATTGCTTATTTCTGACAAAGTTATCAAATTGAATTTACACTTCTTCTTTAATACTTAATTCATGAATTCTTACGGGCAGCGATAAACCACCTGAATGTTGAATGCAACCTTTGGGATTTATTAATTATGTAAGCTAATAAATCCCAAAGGTTAGCCTAGCGACGTGTTTACAAATTCACTTGCATTTGCCTCATTTGATAAAATAATTTTGGTGAATTTATTTAAAATCAAAGCAAAACAAGACTAAATATATGTAGTTTACTGGCTTGATATTTTTTTTTTATTTCCATATGAATTTATAAAAATATTAATTTTTTTTTTTTGCTTAATGTAATCGGAATGACAGCGGATTTGAGTGGGGAGCACACTTTTCGAATATTGTATTCCAGTTGTACATAAATAAAACTCTATCGTATATCAAAATTATTAACTCGTTTCCAACACACTTAGTATTAAGTATTAAATAATAACAATATATGTAATTATACTAAAGATATATCTAAGGTGCTCTGCTCCGAGCTACTGGTGACTTAAGATAAGTGAATTTTGTAATATAATGAATAATAAAGCGTGCAAGATTCTAAATTAACTATAGTGAAGGCGTCACTCGACTGCGATGCGTCGCGACATCCGAACGCTCTCTCTCTGCAGGCAGAACTTGGTAGAGGTCGATAGAATTTATTAGAGGTAAAGTTCGGGTAGAGTTGTGTTATGCAGAGTTGAGTGGAGAGGGATGCCGCTGACGGCGGCGAGTCGCCCGTGCCTTATAAACAAGTCTGTGTATATTACATCTTATATAAACAATAATGTAACTCGACCGGTGTCTGTGCCTAGCTGTAAGTATATTTAGAGCAATTGTATAATAGTTATTGTATGAATAATTTAGTTGCACCGGTCGTCGAAGTGTACTTAACTTTTTAACTCTTTATACCACACCCAGTATTATCTGGACGAATTTTCCACAACTTGCTCAATGTGTCCCTTACATTCCATATTTTAATGAGAGTATTGTAGACTCTTTATATTGTCCCCGAGGGCATCTTTGTACTTAATTAAATGAATTTTGATATTGTGATAGTCTTATATGTATCAATGTATGATAGTGTCCTTAAGCTTTAACCTGAATATATTCAATTTCCTAATCGATTTACACTAAGCACCATGTTTTGCTCCTTGATATTAGGTATTAGTATTTATTTTTGTATACACACGTCCACACAAAATTCTCTTGTTTTAGTTTTAAGAACCAAGATGCTATGCATGAAAACATTCTAACTGATGTTTTGCTTTGTTATTGAACGACGAAATATCATCGTCGTTCAATAAAAGCTATCCAAGAAAACGTAAATTTTATTTTACAAAACAGAATTATATTAGTGTGCAAACTGCATTAGGGATAATTTGTACATAGTTGTGCCGCGGCCGTGAGAACAATGTTACCGTCCACTGTACCGCGAGTACGGACACGCGTACCGTGCACGAAGCTTATTAGCATTTACTCATTAAACACCTTCTAATCGAATACGCATTTTTATTTCACATTCACCAAATACATACCTTATATAGGCATCTCTAAAAGTAGATGAATTTCGTGCGCAACCCGCGTACCCAATTATGTGCAACGTGATCTACTCGCCTCAGAACAAGGATTTCGTCCCTTTTTCGCTTTTAGGTAAAGAGGTTAACTTTGTCCAGCACGAAGTAAACCTTTTTACTTCATCATCATTACAGCCCTTCACAAGTCCACTGCCGAACATAGGTCGTCACTCCATCTAGTGGGGGGACCTACAATTCGTCTGCGGGTACGAGGCTGCCTTTTTACTTAATATCAGGAAATGAAAAATCATCATCATCATTATTACAGCCTATCACAAGTTCACTGCTGAACATAGACCTCCCCCAAGGAATGCCACGAAGCACGGTCCTGAGCCACCTGCATCCATCGACTTCCTGCATGTCTTACCAGGTCGTCACTCCATCTCGTGGGGGGTCGCCCTACACTTCGCCTACGGTACGAGGCTGCCTCTCGAAAACCTTTCTTCCCCATCGGTTGTCGGTTCTTCGAGATATATGGCCGGCCCACTGCCACTTCAGCTTACTAATCCGTTGGGCTATGTCGGTTACTCTGGTTCTACTGCGGATATCCTCATTTCTAAGTTTATCATGCAGAGAAACCCCGAGCATAGCCCTCTCTATAGCTCGCTGAGCGACCTTGAGCTTCCTCATACGGCCAGCAGTGAAGGACCGCGTCAAAAAATGAAAAATATAATATTTTTATTTTTACCGTATTAGTCCCTTAAAAAAGCTAGAACTCGAACGTCAGTTTACAGCAATTATACTTAACCAAATCTAAGAAATACTTTTTGACAGCTGTTAGCCTTGGACTGGACTAGCCATGCCAACCAAAGGTTCTTTGGTAAATTCGATTCTTTAGAAAAATCGATATCAATTCTTTAGAGTTTCTAATCATTAACAGTTTCGATTAATACCAGAATAAATTAGAAACGGATAATTTAAAACACAAGAATTATTAGTTTCTTCGTATTTATTATTACTGCTTATATCTAGAGGCAAAGTTGTATAAATTTAAAATTTGAAATTAGATTAGAAATAAATGTATTCAGTAACTTTTACTGCAACTAGTTGAGCTGTCGTTATTTAGATAATTTATTATTGAATTTTCAATAATGTATCCAAATTAATGTTGTTTCATAAAAGTCATCCATAATAATTTTCTTTGTTTTCTCCACCACTTTTGCCCAATTGTTCTTTGTGACATGGGTATATAATTCATTCAGCAAACCCATTTTCTTTACAAAGCATAAGATATTTCCATTTCGTGTGTGCTTAAGTATAGTTAATAATATTATTACGAGCTTGGGGTTCGAGACAATTAAAAACTGCCGATTGAATTACGAAAATTGACACTTTAATTACAGAACACTAATTACAATCTAAAACCACACTAATAATAAAACACAATTGTACTACTGATCACTTTAGTTCGCAGTTATTTCGCTTCGAAGTATTCTCTTGTATCGCCAATTCAATACTGTCTCGGTCGCGGTCTATACCGGCCTTATATAGGGCGTCAGGTAGTTTCCAGAACCTTCTACTATAGAAACATCTAGAATGTTCGAGTACAGTAAGCTCCCAAATTGGCGGGAGATTGGAATTACGTAGATTTTTTCAGCGCGGTTTTGCATATGAATTTCTTTGTCTACACAAGTTTACACTGACAAAGTACGAAGTTATAAAATAAATAAACTTGTTTAATTCGTGATTGATATAATTTAAGCAATTCTAAAAATAAAATTTAAATAAACGAATAATAAATTAAATCATTTCCAGATTCGATTAATTGAACATTTTTACCGATTAGTTGAATATTTTTACCGATTATTCGCATAACAATGAATTTTAATCATTCAAACACTACGGTAAGGTACATAGCGATATATATTTGAAACAACATCAGGCAAAAAAGTTTACTGGTTATTTTTTTATATTTTTCTTTTTCTGAAAGATTCGAACTTGAATTAGTGATAAAGAACTATATATGTTGTAATGAAATATAGCTAACTACATAATTCTTCGGATTTACGTAAAAGGTTATTTTAAATCTTGTGAGTACGCTTGTACAAAGTTATTGCGGAATGTTTAATGTGAAACGTCATAACGTATTTCTTAGATTTGGTTGAGTATAAATTATATTTTTTTATACCCCGATTAATATGAAAATTAAGTATTTTAAAATCCATTCGATTAATAATTTTATTGAAAATTTCATGTAATAAATTCTCACGCGTTAAAATGCGATATTTGGTCCAAGTGGGCCTCCATCGCCATGTTTGGCAGGTGGATTGGCTTTCGTAGCTCCGCCGGACGAACTTTTGACCCTTCTTCCCGTACTCGATCTGGACATTTTACGTCTGACATAAGCAGGACCTTATCGTGTAGTGGCGGTGTAAGAATATCCACTAACCCATATCGTCCCGTGGGTGTCGTAAGTGGCGACAAAGGGAAACAAATCGGGAGATGGGCAGCAGCAGCATCTTATTAATAAGAACTCAAAATAAAAACCAAGCGTGAAAACTATGGCAAAATTCTCCCTATGAGGCAATCTATGGGGGAGGCCAATGTTCAGCAGTGAACTTATATAGGCTGTGATGGTGATGGATGGATGATAAAAGGGACGGTTACACCGCCATCTGTCAAAAGCCATGAGATCTTATTAGCTTTTCTCATAGTCGCCTCTTACTGACACCCATGGGTCGAAATCGGGTAAAGATTCTGTTACGCCGTTACTACACAACAGTTACGTATTAACTAATATCTAATTACCCGACTGCCCCAGAAGGAGGGTAATGTATTTCGGGAGTATCCGCGTATCTCGGTTATCGCTGCAGAAGTTTTGCGCGACCGGTATACGGTCTAAATTACTAGATTTAGTGCGTGTGACTTCGCTACTAATTGGGGTTTTGTGAAAACCGCCTCGGATTAGGTTGTCTAGGGTTTAAGTTCTTGACAAGAGGCTTGTATTGTGTTCGACTGACTAAAGTAACTTCTTTGAAAACTCTGTAGCCAGTTTGCGTGTCAGCTAGGTTACTTTTGAATTCTTATTGCGGCGTGATGTTTAGTATCGAACGAAGGAACTTAGTTGTGTTTAACGCAGAACCGTGTGACTCGTGAAGAGATCGCGTTAGTTCCGTAGTTAGTAGTAGTAGTAGTTAGTGATAAGTGATTCCGGGACATTGTTGAACTTTGAACTACTGTCCGTTACTGTGTCGGGTATCACGTGTTCGATTCTACGCTGAATGTAGGCGAGTTTAAGTTAGTTAAATGTACAATGAAGTTAATAGACTGAACTAGTGACATGAAGAAAGAAATGGTCCAGCGGGGAAGCCTGCTGGAGTGACGCAGCATTGTGGGGCAGTATGGAAATCGGCCGCTGCCGGTCACCTCAGCTGGGCCAGGTCTCAGGTACACTACACATCACTAAACACTACTTTCCATGCACCTTACACCCACCTACGGCCTGACCGAGCCTTGGGGCGGTCTTAGATTTGGATACAGGTACGTACTATATTTTTCTAGCCTTCTCCCTACAGTTTAGTATGATAGGACATTTTTCCATATGGCCATTTGGGCTCGAACCCGCGGCTGCCCGTTGAATCTTCCGCTCATGGGCCCCGGGATATTCGACCTTTGCAGGGGCAGCTGTGGGCCGTAACATTGTTTTAACCTTTAAGCTTGCTAACAAAACTGAACGTCTTGGATGTGTAAGACTTCTTACATATTTATGTAAGAAGAATGATATTTAGCTATTTAAGTTCTTATCACCATTTACAGTCAATACTGCACGGAAAGAGATGTTTAAACGATTAATAGAGTTGAGGGTTCTGCTTTCTTTTTATACAGGTAAATCAGGTACAAAATGAAACAAAGTTTTACAGGTCACAAATTTATTCATAAATAAAACAACAGAGCTTAACTCTAATGTCCGTCCAATACTGTACAGGCTGATAGAGACTATGGTCTATGGTACATAACAATGCGCGCCGCTTGCAACGATACACACGGAGGCCACCGCGACGAACATACGTGCGTATATAGATATCAGTCTGTCCGTCGGTATAGCGAGCTGCGCTAAGCTTCCAATACTAAGGAATGACTTCGCATTATTGAAACCTACATCCCGACACGATCACGTACCCATATCCGCATGTGCACGCGTCCGACAACACACAACATGCACGCACCGTTTAGACCCGTTCCCACTTGTCAAATGTCGGATCGGATTTTTAATTGGATTACGGAAGTATATGTTGACACTAACCTTGATCGATTGAAGCTAAAATCGTTAAAAGGATGTTTACGCAAACTCTTTAGGAAACTGATTTTGATATTAAAGTTCTTTTGAATAAAGATTTTCTTTAGGAATTTTTCAGACCTTAACTAAGGAATGAGGAACATAAGTCCACTGAAATTTCAACGAAAGCCGGTTATGGGACATAGAGGGTAGAAATTTTTTGTTGGGTCCGACATCCGGCAAATGGGAATAGGCCGTACACATACGTACGTGTACGTACTATTGAAAAGATGATGTCCGATACACGCGTGCCAATTGTCAACTGTCATTAGCGTGATACCGGACGTTATCTTTGCACTGAAAACGACATACATTTATAATTTGAATTACATGAAATGAACAGAAATAAAATTTACAGGTAAAAGTTAAATTTAATGTCGGTAACTAATTCTGTGCTCGATACAGACGTATTGATACGCGAGTAGTTCGTATAATGCAAAATGAACCACTGTTCTGTCCTGTTGATCTATTTGAATTACTGAAACTTTATTTTGCAATATATGAAATACTTTTCGCGACTTATAGTTAACATTTTGTTTACACGTATGTGATGAAAATACAAACTAAATGTATTTATTCAAAAGAAAATGAAATAATACTGCTTACTTTTTATTTCTTTCGTTTATGTAGAATTTCAGCGCAAATGATTGAGTCACAAGTATCATACACACTAAACTTTCTCTCGTCCATTTGTGTATGAGAAATTTGGCACTTCGCTGACTTAATGTTACAAAAAAATGAAAATTGGAGGGAATTGGAAGTATTGTTGTATTGTATGGGACAAAGCGTCGGTAGTCGAACCTAACGCGCAAATCAGGAAGTAAGTTTTCACAACGATTATCAATTAATTAAATCTAAACACACACACACACTGACTTAGCACCAGTCATGTGAGCATTTTATTGTGATATTCAACTATAAACTAACGGTAGCGTTCAAAACGTCTCACACGCACACACTTAGGCCAAAACTTCATACAAGAGGCGCAAGACTAGTGTCTATAAATTATTAAAGATACACCGCAATTGAGTAGTTGACACTAATAATAACTGCACCAATGATTTGAATTTGTTAATTTTAGTAATGTCTTAAAACTTGATGGACATGCCATTTTAAATTAAATTAGATTTTTAGTATTTAAAAATATACATGTAAAAACTATGACGTCATTAATCTATAATATTTAAAAAAAAATTGAATATATATTTTTATTTTAGCAACTCTAAAGTTATTTCAATTAAGTACAGTGTCAAATACCCAATTCGTATTAACGTCGTCAATACAGCTACCGTCAGCTATTTATAAATGGACTTAGAGACACTGGGATTAAGAACTAAAATCGCTATAAGCATGGAGAGCGAAGGAAGCGCATACGCTAGGAACATCAAAACTCTTGTAGGTGGTAGGAAAATGGAACAGATGTCTACTTACAGGATAAAATAAAACTTTGTAAACCATACAAAAACGTCTCAGATTGCACGAATACTACAACCATTCTTATAGAATCACTACAGAAATATAATAAAAACAACATTAAATTTACAAATTGTAAAACATTTATGGCATAAATTATAATAGAAGTAATAAATATGCATTGTTTAGTTATACGCAGTCGTATCTAGCTGTCGAGAGCCTGCAACGTCCCAACCCGCCATCTTATTTTAATTTACGATAAAATGCACGAAATTTTGTGTACAATTTTTTTGGAATTTTGACGCGACTGTCTATTTCACTAAACTAATTTAGTCGGCGGTATACTGGGCGTTGCCCGACCGCGGCGCAAATCTCAATTATATAATACTGTCCATAACGTTCCAATGGTCCGCCATTTTACGAGCGCGGCTAGAATATTTCTGCACTGAACCCGAAGTCAATTCCGGAAAATCAACTGCGAATCACTTTCCACTGGTCATAATATTATTCACTAAACCAAAAAACCTGCAAGCTTTCACGATGCCAAATAAACCGATGCTTCAAAAAGGACTTTAAAAGCACCTTTATGTTTTGCTTTTTCAAATCCGAATCATGTCCACTCTGGTGAACCGCGCCTCAAACTTTAAGAATTCACGTAGATTAGAAAGCATCAGTTGGATTGAGCGACGCAAATAGTATGTGTATGTGCCGCGTCAAGTAGTTCTGCATGCAACTGGTGCCGGGCCGCAACGGACCGGATCTGGTCGGTGCGGGGCGCGCCGGATTGGGGCAGGCAGGTGTATGTAGTGTATCGCGCGTGCGATGCAGTCAGGTGGAGAGTTTGTACTGCGTGCTATGCGCCGAATCGAGGCGCTGACGCCATTCTCTCATGCCGTTGGCTACCTGCGGAATGGGATATATTATTTTGGCAATATTTCTACGATTAAACCTCATCAAATATTAACAATTTAAAACTTTTAACCAGATCACGTTCGATATGTAAAAGATCAGTGTAGAGCATTTATGTCAAGTACATTTTAACATAAGATCTTGTAGGGAGAGTAAGTGGTATCGAACTATTCAGTTACAAACAATCCAAACTTCATTTTTAAGAAGAATTTTTAGATTCGTCAGGATACATTCCTTCGAATACGTTTGTTTTTGATGATAAAAGTTTTATCACTGATCCTTATGCAGAATAGTTGATGTCCAATTTATTTGTGTGCGGAATGGATAGAAATTTGTACATTGGTAGATCTGAAACCAAAGAGATCCAATGTCGAAGAAAGCCAAAATTATGGTCGAACTGGTGTAATTGATTCTTAAGGAATAAGTGTGATATAGAGTTTGAATATAATGATTTCCATTAAATTAGAAAAAGACTGGAAGTCCTTTAATAAATACAAGGAAAAGAACCTTCTCAAATGGACAGTTGTATAGTATTAGCATTATGTTTTAGAACCGCAACAAACTGCAGTATATACTATAAGCAAATAATTTAAAATTAAAAATTTTGTACAGCCGACTTCAATATAAGTTATTTAAGAATAACTTAAAAACTATTGGTCTGACCTTGATCAAATTCATATGGGACCACACGAGAAGTACCAGCTTTCAAATAAAAAAAGAATCATCGAAATCGGTTCACCCAGAAAAAAGTTCTGAGGTAACACACATAAAAAAAAACATACAGTCGAATTGAGTACCGGCTCCTTTTTGGAAGTCGGCAGAAAATAAACAAGTACAGGAAGACCCATTCCCAATAACAAGTGGTCGTCCGCCTCAATTTTCTTTCATAGATAGATATTATAATACTTTATTGCACTTGTAAAATAAAATAAGAGAGCAAAAATAAAATAAAAAATGTTAAAATGTCTTCCAGACAACTATTGTATGGACAGCATTGCAAAGCGACAAAAATCTTAGTGGGTCGGTGGTTTTACTAGTATTCTTAGACAATCTCGAGCGTATCTACCTCTGTGATTTTACGTGGTAGAGCCACGCTTTCACATAACACTAGCGTAAAACAACGGAATAATGCTTTGTTTTGTATGGTGAGTGTAGAATATAGCGTGTACAATCTTAGTTCTCAACACCAAATTTTGATTCTCAGTCAAAGATAGATGTATCATCATAGACATATGTAGATCATCAAGTGGACCGCATGCTCGCTACTTGCTCTTATTATATATATATATACACACAAAGTGTGGCATGCGTGTGCGTATGCGTGTGCGTGTGCGTGTGCACGTGTGCGTGTGCGTGTGCACGTGTGCGTGTGCGTGTGCACGTGTGCGTGTGCGTGTGCGTGTGCGTGTGTACGTGCCTGTTGTCGTGCGGGTGCAGCACGACGCGCTGATAGTCGCGGCGCTGGCGCTGGCGCGAGCCCAGCTCCGCCGTGCC
>CAVLGL010000115.1:3671685-3981195 GCA_963668995.1 Parnassius mnemosyne
TGCTCAACGGCAACCGTTAGAAACCGCTACAAAGCTGATTGCTTCGCCACTTTGCTATGCTGTTAGCTTGCTAGGTTTATTTTCATTATGACTAAAGATCACTGTCCCCAATGTGCCTTCATATCCATTAATTTAATGTTTTTTTTTTATTCTGACCTATACAACCGATATTTAGTTACCGTAATTAGTATTTTGTCCTTATATTATTTGGTTATTTTGCTGGCGCAGCTATTTTTTGATAGAAAATATACATTAGTTTACAGAAAATCTAATTTTGCACTATTAGTTCACCAATTATCACTCTCATAACTCAACTTCAATCCGAGTGTAATATTAATATTTTAAATATATCTTTTTCACTCCGACAATTAATGTCGTCTTCATCCAACAAAGTATATAAATACGATCTAGTCATCGAAAATAAAGCTCTTTTTGTTTTATATTCATTAGTAATTCCGTTTAACCCAGTTTAGAACTCTTATTTTTAAAGTTACATATAAGACAATATTTGTAGTGTAATAGTTTCCTTGCACACCAAATAACAGCTGTAATACAGCTGTTATACAACCTATTTTATGTTTGTACAGCTACTTTACAGCACTACTACAAATTGCTACCCAAGGTTAGCTGGTAGAGAATGCCATAGGGCATTAAGCTCGCCTTTTGTACTATATTTTTGGTGCAATAAACAATAAAATAAACAAATAAATACTGGGGCCGTTCATTATCGAATTAATTAAGGCGTAAAAATAGAGCATTAAATTACGCGTTAAATCGAGTGATTATACTAGTAATTGCAATTATTTTTAAAATGGAGGTTGAAGTTTCTGGTGTTACGTTTTTGGTTATACATATCAAATGATTATTTTTTGAATATATATTGATTATTATATTATACGTGTACATGTATACTTGTGTCTGAAGTCGAGACTTGGTTGAACAAAGTCTGGGATTGGGGGCGGCTAAATTTAGTTCAGTTCAATCCCCAGAACAAATTTGCGCGTTTATTGCTAAAAAGAACCCCTTTGTCGTATCTCCTCATTTTCAGGGCACTCCCCTTGTTGCATCTCTTTGCGTATTCTATCGTATCTACCACGGGGAGTGCTCGGAGGAATTGTTCGGACTAATTCCAGCCGCTCAATTTCACTATCGCACATCGCGACAGAATTCGAGATACCATCCGTACCATCTGAATGATTGGCTGGTTTGGATTGGATGTATATAGCTATATTAGTAGTATGGTTGTAGCACGAATGGGTCGGCTCGACCGGGGAAGGACCACGCTCTCACAGAATACCAGCGTAAAATAGCAGCATAACGCTGCTGTGTGTAGAGAACGGGAGACCCTTTTTACTGGAAACGAGGCATTCCATCTTCTTCCTCGCGGGTGACAACGTATCTGCATTTTGATTAGTAATCGAAGATAGACGTAGATGTCTATGGGCCTCAGCAACCACTTACCATCAGGTGAACTGTGTGCTCGTTTGTCATCCTTATGCTATAAAAAAACCTAACAAGTAATAAGCAATGATGATCACAATTACTGACACAATAATTGAAAGCAATCAGGGATGCATACATCCGTCGGTCTCTAAATAAAGCATGTTTGTCTCTCAATTAATTGTGAGTGATTTTTTTAAAACACCATTTGCCTATATTACTTATTCTGAGCCTTCTCTGTAAATTTGGACGGTTATTGCAAAACAACCTTGTTGTATAATGCTAATTAAAGTAGGTATTCTGTGAGAGTGTGGTTCCATCTTGGTCGAGCCAATGGGCCAGCTCTAAGACTTATTTTCTGTGAAATGCGTAACTGGAATACTGCAAAGTCGTAGCTTTAACAAAACTAAAATGTAAGAAAGTATACCCTTTTTCTGCTTATAATTAAAAGAATGCCGTCGTAGAACATCGCGTAGCAATCACGTAGCAGTTTCGTAGACTTTAATTGAACCGTAACTTGGAAGGTTGAAAGCGCTTTTTATTTTTACTCGTAGCAAGTTAATAACAAATGATGTCATATTTTAGTTGTTGTTGAATGTAATTATTTAAGTTCCGTTTTCTTTTGGATAAATTAATTAATAATTAAGTTAAACATTTTCATTTGGTGAAACTTGTCGGGTCTCATAGACAATTTTAATGACACAATACATACAAAATATTGCTAATTGCTTACTGAATAATACACGATTTATACAACATTTATTATATTCCTTTTTTATTTATTGAGAACATAGAAAAGTGGTACGTATTGTGTCTTGCGCTTGTAAACGGTTTGATTTAACTGTAGTATTTGCAATAGGCATCGTCATATGAAAAGGAAAAGGGGTAGACCATGTAGTAGATGGGAGGATGACATTAAAGCCATAGCAGGAGGCATATGGACTAGAACTGCTAAGGATAGAGAGGAATGGAAAAGGTTGGAGGAGGCCTTTGTCAATAAGTGGCATACAGACAGGGTTGTCGATGTACAATAGTTAAGCGATGAGAGTGTAAAAATATATAATATATAATCCAGTGTTAGATATAAAATAATCCAGATAGATACTGTAAATGAAATACTGTCTGAAATAAAGGCTATTATTATTTGCAATAGGCAAGTTTTTATCGCAACCGAGAGGATCACTTTGTCTACCACAGTTTACACTGGTCGCAATCACGGCTCCGTGGTCGCAATAAACAATTTTGGTAATTGTTACCAGTAAATCTTAAACAGTGTCGTGAAGCGACAATTAAGAACAAAAAAGAACCTAACCTAGTAACAGCAAAACAACAAAAATAGAACAAAAACAAATAATATATTTAAGATTCAAAAGATATTTACAATTTTATGTAACAAAATGGAGTATGAAGATGAGGATGGATGTCGTGATTTACAAATTATTTAAAAAAAGGTAATAAAAAAAGAGATTAGTGTCGAAGCTGAGCCCGAAGATCCAAGGTGTGCAGCAAGTGCTCTCAGCGCCTGGAACGAGCACGCACGGCGTAGGTGAGAAGGCGTGGGCGTCTCTAGGCGACGACCTCAGGTGAATGCGGTGGTTTGCAAGATCCGGCGATTTCAGGCAAGACAGGGGCTTTCAGGATCCTCAGCGACTTCAGACAGGACAGAGGCCTGCAGGATCCGGTGACTTCAGGCGGGACAGAGGTTTGCAGGATCCGGCGACTTCAGGCAGAGCAGAGACTTGTAGGATCCCGGTGACTTCAGGCAGAGCAAAGGCTTGTAGGATCCGGCGACTTCAGGCAGAGCAGAGGTTTGTAGGATCCGGCGACTTCAGGCAGAGCAGAGGTTTGTAGGGTCCAGCGGCTTCAGGCAGGACAGAGGCTTGCAGGATCCCGGGGCAGTGCGGCTCCGGGATAAGGCCTTTAGGAGATGCTTCGAATTCGAGAACTGAAGCAAGACTCAATTTCTTCACCGATTGTTCGGCTTTTATACCTTTCTAGAGAGAACGGAAAAATTATTTAAATTAAACGCAAATTTTTTGTAAATGGCCAAGAGGAAAGAGTATTTATGTGGAATTATCGAAGTAGAAACAACAGACCGGTAGCAAATTTGAATATAATTGCCATGATGACCAGATAAACAACGATGTCAAAACATGTCAAATTTTGGTTTTAGGCTCGTAATAGAAAAACGGCAAGATTTAAGTGAAAAATGAGATATTATTGATATAGGAAAAAAGGTAGCGCACCTGCGCGCACAAAGTCCGAAATTGCAGAGTTACGGAAAACTAAATAAAAGATCGAAAAAGGTAGACTCCATTGACACCAATTTAAAAGTGCTGATAATGTGAAAATACGAAGTAGAAATGATTTGTTATTGTGTTCTTATGGTTTAAAATCGTTACAGGATCCTATGGAAATAAATGTGATGTAAAATATACAGTTTTGAGGTGAATGCAGAAAATCGAAACAGAATGTAACAATGAATTTAAAATAATGTAAAATGATATGTAAGTAGCATAACACTACATTTTCCCCCCGACCCTGGAAAATTTTTGACTCAGCAAAAATTTTGATATATACATTCTAAAATAAACCATAAAAACACAGCTTTGCAGAAACAGACATCACCAGGCAAAATCAGATATACTATCTCTTACATTCATCATCTGCCATTCAGGTAAGGGTGGAGTTCACATTCAATGACTACCACTCTAAAAGTGTGTTTTCGAAAGGACATTCAGGCTTATTTAAGGAGTTGACATCCGCTCCTGCGTGGAAAAAAATTATGAAGGGAGTAGTCAGCCGCTCCCAAGTGAAGATAAAGATAAATAAATATCTTAAGTAAGCTTTAGTCGCTATGACTTAAGTAAAGATTAAGAACGGCCAGAGCGGTAGGGCTCAAAGCCAGAGATCAGCAACATCACCAACGAGATGTGTCTGAAATAAAAATAAAAAGTGAAGATTAACCAACGAAAATTCGAGGTCCTAAAGTAAGATGTGTTGAAGAACACTACTTACATATCATTTTTTTTGTACTTAATAACCCTTTTCATAGTTATAATTGAGTGCAAAGTTAAGTTTAAGAAATAAAAATTTAAAAATACGAAGTAGAAATGATTTGTTATTGTGTTCTTATGGTTTAAAATCGTTACAGGATCCTATGGAAATAAAGGTGATGTAAAATATACAGTTTTGAGGTGAATGCAGAAAATGGAAACAGAATGGAAAAATGAATTTAAAATAATGTAAAATGATATGTAAGTAGCATAACACTACAACTGTGACTATATTGTAATTATTTTAGTTTAATATTATTATAGATAATAATATACTCTACCTATATTTCTTCTGTTAATAAATATATAGAAAACGTTTTATAACTATATATTACACAAATAAATATGAATAAATAATAATATAAATTTATTAAACATATAATATAAACTTTGTATTACTATTATTTGTAGAAATTTAGCAATAAATAATCTGTAAGATAGATTTCGTTTTACAACTTAACTTTACAAAACTTTTTGGCAACATCGTAGCTAAGAGTAATCAACCCGTAAAGAGCAGTGAAAGTTCATCACCATCATCATCACCATTCCCTTTTATATAGTTCCTGCGCCAAAAGAAGCTATAAAAGCCAAAAGGCTAAAAGTATTAACATCTCAGAACAAAGAAGTTATATATTTCCACTACTAAAAAGTTCGGAGTCAATTCATAATTAAATCCATCGCGCCATCTACCGGAAAGGGCTGAACAACATCTGCCGGGCTAATCTAATGTAAAGTAGTAATAACATTGCTTTAAAAGTAGTTGTCTCTTTTAACGCAATGTTACTCCAAGTTGCAAACTGAGTCGGTACGTGCTCAAGTGTCGACGGCGGACGCTAATAAGCTGCCAATTTGCAAGTGTACGCGCACCCTTAACATGTAGGTGCATACATTAGGACCTAATTTTCAAACTTGAATCCTAAATTACCTTGATCTTATGAATTTTTCATGTGACGCACTTTTAATGCATAGTTTGACTATCGTAAGTGGAATGAGGGAATGTGACAATTGAAAGGATGGTAGCACTGACGGCACATGAGTAAAGAAACCTTACCATACAGAGGCAAAGCTTCATACAACTGCGCTGTGATAATTACATTACTACAAGCTTGAAGCGCATGTGTGCGTGAGCACTGGTGACTCGTCACGTACAGAAAGAAACTGCTTTAAACCGGCTCGGCCTGTGCTCAAAATCAGGGTTGTGTAAAGAATAATAAGTGTAAAATTTTAATTTTTAAAGTGTTATTCGTGTCAAATGAAATATAAAAAGTGTAAATATGGTTTACGTAGATTTAGATCTTATCGAGGTTGGCGCAAGATCTCCTAATAAATATAAAAAAAACTTTTTGACGGGATAGTTATCAAATTGAGTTTTCAGAAGAAATGCTAACATTTTTCAGGAACTTAAAATCAATAAGAAATGATAGGCAGATGAACGTTACAAATAGCATGAATTTCATTCACGGATTTCAAGTGTCTATAAAAACTTTAACAAAACTTAACGAAAAATTAGAATCAAAAGAAACAAAATTCATCTGGGGGCACGTCTTTGTTTATTTAGTTTTATGCTCTTGTAAACAACCCTACCAAAATAGGTAAAAATGATGACAACTCCTTAGGAGCTTTGCCTCCGTACTGTTTCTTTACTCATGTGCTGACGGTTCAGAAGCTGAGCGCTTGGCCTAAAATTTAATAGCAAGCGAAATACAATCCGTCTTAATTGTAATTTGCAATTCCAAATTCAAATTCATTTATTTGTTTGCGATATTATGTGGGCTACAATAGATTTTCATAATTTCAACAAAAATATAGCCATATTGTAATAGGTTGTTCGGAAAGTTATTTCGTTTTTTTTTGTGGAAATGAAAGACATTTTTCGTATAATAAACAAATACTTTATTAAATTATATATTGACCGTTCTGGTCCAACACCTTTTGCCATCTTTCTGGTAGTAGCATAATTCCACGCTCATAAAATTTTTGGTCTTTGCTGGCAAAAAACTAATCGAGGAGGTTTTTGACCTCCTCATTTGAGGTGAAGGTTTTACCGTCCAAAAAATTTTGCAGTGACCGGAACAAATAATAATCCGATGGTGCCAGGTCTGGAGAATATGGTGGGTGAAACATTGCATCCCATTCAAGCTGTAAAAGCTTTTGGCGAGTGACCAAACTTATGTGAGGTCTCGCGTTATCTTGGTGAAACACTACACCTTTCCTGTTGATTAGTTCTGACCTTTTCTGTTGAAGTGCATCATTCAGTTTGTCCAGCTGATGACAGTAGACTTCCGAATTAATCGTTGTGTTATCCGGTAAAAGCTCAAAAAAAAAACGATTCCTTTAAAATCCCACCAAACAGACAGCATCACCTTTTTTCGGCTTTGGAAATGGTTTGAGCCGGTTCATCTTTTTTGCTCCAAGACCTCTTGCGTTTGACGTTGTTGTATACAACCCATTTTTCGTCCCCAGTAATGATGCGCTTCAAAAACGGATAATTTTCGTGACGTTTGAGAAGCGAATCGCAGACGTCAATGCGGCGACACAGATTTCTTTCTGTGTACATCGAGCTTCGAGGATAATCCCAGGCCTTTCAAGTGGTCATAAACTGATGAATTTGATAAATTTAACCTCAATCCGATCTCACGTGTTGTTATTCGCTGGTTCACATCAACTAATGCCTTTATCGCGTCTTTATCAGCTTCAATCCTCTGTCGGGAAAAAACGAAATGACTTTCCGAACAACCCAATACTAATATTTATTATTATAATAATGGAAATTTCATATAATTAATTTACTTATTATAATCTTATTTTTATTAATAACATCCAATTAAACACATAACGTATTAGGTACTATAATGTCATGTGTTAAATTGTTATGATCCAATGCAGTACTCACGCCCGTAGCGATACCGCTACACACGAGAAATATAAGAAATGTTGGTATAAGACTATAGTATTTACTTATTTATTTATGTTGGAGGTAACAAACAGATATATAATAATATAATAATTATAAAATAGATTAATTTAAATATAAAATCTGCATAACTAATTATATAACCAACACAATCACACGAAATAAAATTATTATTAATATTATTGAGGCTGCTACTTTAATGTGTCTTTGTATAAAAATAAAATATAGAACGTTTATTAGGAACTAATCACAAGTTTATGATATTATAGACTTAGTTAAGTATGACAGTCGAATTGTAAAGAAATTGTGTAATATAACAATCAAGAGATAATATCCAAAAAACAATAAAATGTTTAATCCTTATCCTATTTTTATAGTACATATTTATCTTAATGTTTAACTTTTATATAGTAAATTTCTCGACGCAATATATGCCCGCCGCGCGTGCGGTTGTTTACAGTTGCCGCTGCAACGGCAGGAAAACTACCTAGTAGAATCGCCATAGATCAGCTAATAAAATCGGAGAATCGTGAAGGTCGCAGATGACGAGGGCGCATGGTGACTTGGGCACTTTACTGGCAACCGATCCATCGCACATAATCTGACTTGCGATCATCTAACGTCAAGTGTTCGGGTATTACCGTGTTACTCCACTGCGGGCACAAATCATCATAAAACTGCGCTCTCATAAGTTTGCAATAAAATAGCAGTTCTTCTACATCTGTGAGTGCGGGTAGATATCGCTCTTTCCGTTCTTAGAATAAATAGTCAAAATCAAAATATGTTTATTCAAAACAGCGCAGACAACAGGCGGCTTCCTTATGATAATTAAAATATAAAACTGCGGTTGCCAACTCGATTGCCAAGCGCGGCAACTATGGCAAATATCCTCCCCCCTCCAAGAAGCAATCTATAGGGGAGGCCTATGTTCAGCAGTGGACTTTAATAGGCTGTAACAGTAACGGTAACAGTTTCTTCAAAACCGTTCATCAAATAAATAATTAAAAATTTCGTACAACTGATTTCAATATAAATTATTAAGAATAACTCAAAAAGTATTAGTCAAACCTTGATTAAATATTTATAGGACCACATGAGATGCACCAGCTATTAAATAAAAAAAAGAATAATCGAAATCGGTTCACGCAAAAAAAAAGTTACGAGGTAACACACAAAAAAAACATTTAGTCGAATTGAGTACCTCCTCCTTTTTGAAGTAGGTATAAAAGACTTTTAGTTAAGAAATTTAAGTCAAGAAAGTTAAGTTTGTTGACAACATCGCAACAGTGTGAAGTTGCTGCGTAATGTTAAAACGTTGGCCACAACACGGTAGGCGAGTGAAGTTGCTAACTCTGGGGAAGCAAGAAATAAACCGAGGAGAAACAATTTCGTTTCAGCGGCCGAACGCGCTAGTAGCCTTAAGTCTCGTAAAGAACATCATCATTGTATAATACTTATGCTATTAAATATTTATATCGGTATAGTCGGTGTCTAATTATCAACCTAAGTATAATATAAAGTTTACATCAGAAGTGGGATTAGAAACAAAAAAAAAATGGGTAGGAAAAGAAAATATAGCAGTAAACGCAAGCACAGGAAAACACGTGTAAGATCATCATCCAGCAGCAGCACCAGCAGCAGCACCAGCAGCAGCACCAGCAGCAGCAGTGGCTCGAAAACACCGCCGCTGTCTCCCCAGACCCGAAAGAGAATGAAGGTATCAAATGAAAACTCCACCGAAACTGTAAGTACAAGCCACACAGCGCTTCATAGTATGATACCTGAATTTGATCCGTTAAATGATAATATTGTGACATGGCTTAATGTTATAGAATCTTTTGCATCGACTTTCTCTTGGTCCGATAGTACAATCAGTTATCAAGCATTAAATAAGCTCAAAGGTTCGGCTAAAGTTTGGTACGAATCGCTATTGCGTAGTGATAAATCCTGGACAACTTGGGCGTGGAAAGAATGGAAGTAAAAATTTTTAGTAACGTTTAGGGTAAAAAGAAATACGAAAAATATTATACCGACAAATTTGACCAACAAGAAACAAAGTGTATTAAATTATTTAATTCAAAACAAAGATTCTTTGAGAATGTATATATAAATGAATTTGTTAGCGATGCGTTTATAGATACCGGTAGCAGCTGTTTCTTGATATCATCTCGTTTAGTAAAACAATTTAACCTCCAAAGGTTCATTTTAAAACCGCATGTGATATTGCAAGGGTTTTCCAAAGATAGTGTAAAAGCAGTAATGGAAATGGTTCGTGTAAATATTAAATTAGATTCCGTTAAAATTAATAATGTGGAAATGTACATTCTCAGTGAACTCTCAGGATGTGATATATTAATAGGACGCAATGTGACTGAAGGGCTCGACCTAATGTATTCAAGAATAGGTGAAAACCTTATGTTCGAATATGCGAAAAACGTCGAAAGTGCTTGCAATATCATGGATGAGTTAAGGCTTGATTTTGACACAGACTCTCATTACGATGAAATAGTAAGGTTATTTTCAAAGTACCGTCAATGCATAGCCTCAAATATAAATCAATTAGGTACGGTTATTGGGCATGAAATGGAGATAAATTTACTCCATAGTAAGCCCGTGCAATTTAGGCCGTATAGAGCATCATATTCGGACAGAGAAATTATAAGAAGTTAACGAACTTTTAGAAAACTGTATAATTCGCGAAAGCAATTCTGCATATGCAAGTCCGGCCCTGCCAGTAAATAAAAAGAACGGCGAGAAAAGATTATGCATCGACTATCGCACGTTGAATAAAATCACGATCAAAGATAAATATCCGATGCCCCGCATCGAAGATTTAATCGATCGACTTCAGGGGTGTAGTTTTTTTACCAGTTTGGACTTGAAAAGTGGGTATTATCAAATAAAAATGAAAGAAGATTCGGTTCATAAGACTGCTTTCATTACTGAAGATGAGCACTACAAATTTCTGAGGCCCCCCTTTGGTTTGGCTGGTGCTCCATCATGTTTTCAGCAGATGATGAACCGAGTCTTGGAAAATCTTAGATTTGAAAAAAATATTTTATATCTAGACGACATTTTAATCGTAAGTCAAACAGAGGTAGACCTTGGAACTTCTTGAAAAGGTGTTACAAATTTTCAAAGAAAACGGACTAACTCTTAACTTAATAAAATGTCATTTCTTAAAGACAGATATAGAATTTTTGGGTTACCGAATAAATTCTGAGGGCATAAAACCTAGTGAAGGTAAGGTAAATGTAGTGAAAGACTTTCCCACTCCAAAATCAGTTCACCAGGTGCGACAATTTCTAGGCCTCATTAGTTATTTTCGGAAATTCATAAAACATTGTGCAATCTTGTCTAGTCCTCTCACCAAACTGTTAAAGAAGAATGTCCCCTGGGTCTGGAAAACTGAACATGATCGTGCTTTTATGACCTTAAAAGATGCACTAATTTCGGATAACATACTTATGTTGTTCGACCTTACCAAAGAGTGCGTTTTATATACTGACGCAAGCAGGGACGGAATTGCTGGTATCTTGATGCAGGTTTCAGACTCTGTAAAGAAGCCCATTCATTACTATAGTCGTCAAACCACAGACGATGAAAAAAGTATAATTCATTCGAACTCGAATTATTAGCGGTCGTTCAATCACTAAATAAATTTAGGCATTACTTATTAGGAAGTCATTTTCGCATTATTACGGATTGCAATGCAGTTCGTTTTGCTTTAAATAAAAAGGAGATAATACCACGAATCGCTAGATGGGTCTTGGCGACTCAAGAATTTTCTTACGATATTATCCATAGGGAGGGTTATCGCATACAACACGTAGATGCATTAAGTAGGAACCCTTTACAATCTGGAAGTAAGTCTGAAGCTGAGATAATTATGCCTATCCCGGAAGCAGATTGGCTATTCTCTGTTCAGCTTCAGGATTCGCGGATAGCTGATATCAAAAAGTCTTTAGAATCTGGTGACGCGCATAAATATAAAGATATATTTAACAAATGTGAACTATTAGGTAACAAAGTGTATCGCCGGACAAGCCAAGGTCGACGTTGGGTAGTATCAAAGGCATGCATATGGCAGGTATTAAAATACAATCATGATGACCTCGGTCATTTTTCTGTCGACAAAACAGTCGAGAGAATTTCTCATCGATACTGGTTCTCACGAATGAGACACATAATAAAAAAATATATAAATAATTGTATAAAGTGCATTTATTATAAAAACAAAGGCGGACCAAAGGAAGGAGAACTATATCTATTACCAAAATACGCCCAGCCATTCCATACGTTACATTTAGATTACTTAGGTCCTTTTGTAGAAACTCAGGACAATAATAAATACTTATTAGACGCGTTCACTAAATTCGTATTCATATCAGCTGTGACTAACACCGGCAGTAGCAATGTGATCCAAGAACTCTAAAACATATCGAAAATATTCGGTAACCCGCGAAGATTGATAACGGATGCTGGTTCAGCATTTACCTCAATAATATTTAAAAATTATTGTTTTAAGAAAAATATTAGGTTACACACTGTGGCTAAGGGTATGCCTAGGTCTAATGGGCAAGTCGAGAGGTTTAACAGGACGATTTTAGAAGCCATGAAAACAATGGGAGCAGATTTAAATGAAGATTGTTGGGATAAATATATCATACCCTTACAACAAGCCATTAATATCACGTTTCATAAAACTACGAAAGCTGTCCCTAGCGAAGTATTTTTCGGTTATAGATTGCGAACCGATAGTGATAATTTAATGCCTGAGCTTGAAAATGTTGACGGTTGTACTACGGATGTAACAAAGTTGCATAAATATGTAGACAAAAACATACGGACGAATGCTAACTCCCAAAAGAAAAACTTTGATATCAAACGTACAAAAGCTAAGCAGTATAATGAAGGAGATCTGGTACTGCTAAAAATTCTAAGTATGACAAATGATGGACGAAGCAGAAACCTATTAACTACCTTTAAAGGCCCTTTTCAAATAAAAAATGCCTTGGTCAAGACAGATATGAAGTCCAACACATGAGAGGTAGCGAAAGATCTAGTAGAACCTATAAAGGAGTGGCCGCTGCGGAAAATTTAAAACCATGGATTAAAATTCATGATTGGCATGCTGAATAAACAAATGCTGAATAATAAGAACAAGAGGCGTATTGGCAAGATAAAGATATACATTTTATACACTGAAACATTGCTTAAAATAATCATGAAAAATATTATTTAAAATAATTATTAAATGTTCTTTCATATATCTTTTGTACGCGTGCAGTAAATTGCAATTATCTAAAAGACTAACCCAGTCACTGCCTAGTACGACATAAGTGAACTGGCGGTCATTTTCCTAGGACCAAAGGAATGAACTGAAAACAGTCACATGAAGTAAAGGACGTGAACTGATAAAGTTAGTCTTGTAGGAAGCCTTAAACAAAAAGTGGTTTGAATTAAACTATCAAAGCTCTGTTTTCCTTAAGAGAAAACAGCAATTTGAGTAATCTAACAATAGGTCACATTTTTAAGCGTAACGAGGTGTGTGTGCGCCTGAGGGCAGGCGCAATGCAGGAGGGCCGTGTTTGCAACATCGCGGGAATAGTGTAAAGTTGCTGCGTAATGTTAAAACGTTGGCCACAACACGGTAGGCGAGTGAAGTTCCTGACTCTGGGGAAGCAAGAAACAAACCGAGGAGAAACACTTTCGCTTCAGCGGTCGAACGCGCTAGTAGCCTCAAGTCTCGTAAAGAACATAATCATTGTATAATACTTATGTTATTAAATATTTATATTACGTACAGTCGGTGTCTAATTATCAACCTAAGTATAATATAAAGTTTACAAGTTCGACATTCGTGATAATTGTCGATTCAGGCCTAAAATACGTGCAAGATTTGAAGATCAAATCATCATGAGATGAAAAAATATTTTTTATTCATTCATTACAGATTATCAAAGATCACTGTGGAACGTAGGCTATCCCAATATATTGCTCTACAGGGGGGATATTTGCTATAGTTGTCACGCTGACATGCGGGTTAGCAACCGCAGTTTTTTATTGAGTTGTAATAAAAATAAAAAAGTTTTGTTTTTATAACAACAATTTTTATTTTTATTACATCACGGATATTTTATGAACGTTTATGTAAATTTATTCAATAATTTTATTTTATAGTAAGCAGTATAATGATTGGCACTTTAAGCGGATTTCTACTTGTAAGTGGTTAATTCTCGTAAATAAACAAATTTGTTATATTTTTTATTGTTTTGTTGGATTTTAGTTTAGATAGCCATAAATAAATTAACGCATTACGTTTAAAAAGAAATATTTAATTCAGTTAAAAATCTAGTTAAACTTTTTTCTAGGGAATGTTACAATCATATACATATATATATATATATATATATATATATATATATATATATATATATATATGTATATGTATGTATGTATATATATATATATATATATATATATGTATAATGTTACTTTTAACTACTTACTACTTAATGTTTTAATTTATGAATACCATTTAGCTAGTTTTATTCTTTTATATTTTAATTTTATACAACATAATATTGTGGTGGCAAGCTTTTATTATGTATTAGATATCTGTGGAAACTTCATTGGTTCTTAGGATTACTTTTATATGTTTTATTATGTAATTTATTATTGTACTGTATGTTTCCCTTAAAAAGCAAATAAATAAATAAAAAAAAAAATAAAAATCATTGGCACTTTAGCATAGTGAATGGCACTGTAAATTAAGTATAATCATTGGCACCATTGGATGTCTTAAAAAGTTATACCCAGATCTTTCTAAGCTCCATCTTATTGTTATAAGACTTATTTTGAACAAATCTTCTTCAAAAATGTTCCTTAGATCTTCATCTGAAAGCGGTTTCGTTGGTCTACCATGTTTTTTTCTTTCTTCGTATACATTTTTGATGTGGCTTTTTTTAGTAAAACCTTTCGTGTTTTCCCGATATTTTGTAGAAATAGAACATTATTTCGGTTTTTTAGATTAAACGTTTAGAGAGTATTATGTCAGAGTTTTTAGCTTCGTTCGTCTTGTTTTGTTTGTCAGTATGTTTCTATATTTGGCTGACTAATTCAATTCTGCATTTTCCATTTGTACCCGATTTTTCCATTATTTTTTTAGCTCCGCTGCTTCCGAATCTTCACTTGTTAGCACAAAATAACGGCGTTGTTTACCTGCTTTTTGCTTTTTGATACGTATTTGGTAATGGAAAAAACTCTATAAATATTTTTAGGGCTTTCTAAATGATGTTTGTTTGTTTCGGTATCCACGATCAGCGATCACCCATACACCTCCAACAAATTCTAAATTTGTTGCCTAGTTGATGAAAAACATAAGGGTTAGTTTTTTTTCTGATACTCAACATTAATCCTGCAGGTTGTATACGCTCTGGCACTGATAAACCATTATTAAGTGAAAGGATACAAGGCAAATTTGATACAAGTATTTCTGATTCAGTCGTTATTAGTCGTTATTCTTAAAATATTAGGTAATTCGGCGTAAAGGCAAGGAACGGTGATCATCTAAAATGGCTTGCTGTGATTTCGAGGGTATCGAACACTTTGTTTAATCCACTTTGTCTGGACTAAATGGGCACAACCCACTTGTCTCAAAACCATTTCATAATGTAGACTTATTTCAATACGGTAAAAGTAAAGTAAACTTTAAGATAGTAAATAACTCTATCTCTAGGCACTAACTTCTGAACGTCTGATTACATTTTCTATAGGGGGAAAATAATAGGTTTTACCGTCTACTCCAAAGAACAATGATGCAAGACTTCGATTAGGCATGATCCAACTAATAGACGTTTTATTCTCCCTCTATAAAACGGTTTAGTATGTATGGGGTATTTATTCAAAAATTTCACATCATTGACATTTTTATGACATCGAAAACTGTGCCAGGACCAAGTCGGCTTTTCAGCTTCTTAGTTTTTTTGGCCATTTAGTGAGAACTGTAAATTCGCGCGTGGAATGTGAAATGTTGTTGCGGCAGTAATTTTTCTAAAGCGCCCGCTCTTAATAGCATACATAGATTTTGAACAAAAGAAAGTACAGTGATTGACATATATGCCAATGATTATGTAGTCAAACAAAGTAAAGTATAGTCATTGGCACAATTAAAAAACCGATGCTTCTATTTCACAACGATAAAATAACGTTTAATATGCTTTAATGACGTAAATTGATAAAAATAGACAGAAACTTGCATATAAACTTACCTAAAAATCACATTTTTGTCTCAAAATTTAGCCACAAAACCTTAACTTTTTGTTAAATTTTAATGGATTTGTTCACACACATTTTTAAAACAGCCATTATAGGAAAATAGTTGACACTTTAAATATAAATGTGTATTGTTAGTATAAGTAATTATATATCTTAGCAATATCTGTGTTTTTATAGAAAAAGGAAAACATTCTTAATATTCAGATTAAAAAAAGCAAAGTGCCAATCATTGAAGAAGTGCCAACATTAGTACTGTTTACCCTACTTGAGTTATATTTGTATATATGCGAACCAGACGAGAACACCATAAAAATATCGAATACCTAATTACAATATTTATTTCCGCCATGACGGTAATGTCCTTCAAACCACATTTCGGTCATGGCGGACTGTCTCAATGGAGGCCTGTGTCCAGCGTTTAACATAAAATATAGTAAAATAAAGAAATAAAACCCACTCAGACGGAAGTCCGTTAAGGTGAAAACAAAATGAATCGGCAGACAATGCGGATGATATCGAGAAGCACATCTTTCTACATTTGAGCCTGTAGCGATCCGTCACCGAGTCCTAGTTGCCTCAGTTGACCCAAGAAGCTGACCGGGATTAACTCGTTTGCAGAAACAACCACTGGAATAATTTCGGTTCCTTCGTGAGTCGTGAGCTAGGTGCTAAGGCTACGATATGATTTATTTTATCTGTTTCGGCTTTACCGATGTTCTCGTGATATGGAATGGTAATATCGACCAAATATATTCTTGACTGTGTCCGGTCCATCAGAGTTAGAAAGCACTTATCATTATTTTTTGAACTTCAAAGATAACAATTAACTGAAAAGTAATTCTATTATGTTTTTAACATATCTACAATGGTTGTAAAATCAAACAGGGGAAAGAAGTACTATTAATTTATATGCGTTACGCTTGTTATTAGTAATATATTTTATTACTTTTAAATCTTAATGAAAACTTTGTAAGCTTTCCTTGTTGTAGCTTGTTAAGTATAAACATCTTTTGTCTTTGTTTCTTAACAATAATCCTTCCCCGTTCAAATGTCACCGCTTTACGACACACTCACTAATAATTGAACAATATTTTTCTTCTTTATATTAAAATTTACTTTCGAGCAATTAAAAAATGACTTCGTCTTTTATGCAGTCAATATATTTTTTTATTATTCCACTTTTTTTTTCTATTTACAATATCTCTCTTTGACACTGATAGCGAAATTTTAGTGAATGCACCATTTTCATCAACCGAACAATAATCTGTAAGCTTGATGTATTTGTAGAATATACATGAGTTCGCTCTTGTTGTTAATAAGAACGAAAGTATACTCTATAGCCTACTATAATATTAGAATTAACTAAAAGTATGTCACAGTGCCAAACCATCGGCGTATAAAGTTTGATGATGAGTATTTTCTATAAATGACAGCTGCTAGTGCATGTCAGGATGACGATATAATATCCAAAACGTACAGCGTTGTTTACAAACTTTTATGTTTGAGTATAGAATTTGTTTTACTTAAAAACGATATTTAAAAATCAATAACGAAAATCTTAGATAATTAGACATATAGCCATCAATTACTACGTGCTTACATACTATATCCAACCTCTTAAGACAAGAACGATCGCGATCGCTGAAGAGTTCGAACCTCGTTGAACTCTATTCAACCCTGCCCTCGAAGTGCGGGATGTAAACAACACGCGTGACAAATTAGTGATGCTCCCCGCGGCGCCTGATACTATCGACACCACGACGTCGCCGACCGAAATTAGTCCGATTTTGATACTTGCTCAAATATTAACCATTCGATATAACATTTGATGATATCGCAGTTTTCTGATCAAAATATGTGATTATTTTTATAAACATTTAGTTGTGAGGTTTATGTGTTTGTTTCAGCTGGAGCAAAAACAGGAAAATGATTGTTAATATGAAATTGTTCAGTGTTTGTTTTTAATTGATATTGTTCTCAGTATTTTAGTAACAGAAGAAAATTATATAATAGGTATAAACAATGTACATTATAGCACATATCAAAATCTTTTTTAGTTTATTTATTGTCAATGCTACAATCGTGCTAATTTTGCAGTGACTTATGTAAAAAAAAAAACATTCTAATTTATCACTCACAATTAGAATATCTTTTATTTAATACAAATTTGGTCGGGATAGATTTTATTAAGTATTTCTGGCACTGCTTTTCTTTAAAGTTATTTAAGATGATTTAATTACGAGACATTAAATTAAATAAGACATATTTCAAGGATCTATTTTGTTTATATTTATAAAATAAATAAAAATAAACAAACGTTTATTAATATAAATAAGTTATAGAAATAAATAATTATTTAAACAAAAAATAAACAAGTATCAAGGTATTGCTGTCGACGTACTGTCGTTAGTCTATTATTATAGGGTTGTCCGCTTTAACAACGATCCCCTAACAATCACTTAGAAGTAATTGCGAGACAAACATGCTTTATTTAGAGATCGACGGATGTATGCAGCCCTGATTGCTTTCAATTACTGTGTCTGTAATTTTGATCATCATTGCTTATTACTTGTTAGGTTAATTTATGAAAACGTTCGTTATTTGTGTAAAATTGAGTTAGGGCTTACGTTTGACTTTTGTTTAATCCCACTGCAGCTATATTATGGTTGCAGCTCGAATGGGTCGGCTCGACCGGGGCAGGACCACGTTCTCACAGAATACCAGCGTAAAATAACGACTTAATGCTGCTGCGTTTCGTGTGTTGAGTGTAGAGAACCCTTTTTACTGGAAACGAGGCATTCCATCTTCGTCCGCAGGGGTGGCAACCCCTTGCTGCATTTTGATTCTTAATCGAAGGTAAAGTGCGGTCCCGAAGCAGGAAAAAATTTATTGATTTCATTTTTAAACTTAATTCCCACCATACAAAGTTTTATCTTTATTGCAACTAAGATAGTTTTAGGGACCTTTTGAACAGTTTTTGTGTTTCGAAAACAGAGTTTATTCTCAAGTGAAATTACGCCATAGATGTAAATGTATATGAAACGTGGACTGTGTGCTCGTTTGTCACACTTATTCTATAAAAAAAAATCATCAACAAATTAAATAGTTTTTAGAGTTCGTTGCAGATCATTTTTAAAGGTTTACTGATTCTTGTTTATAATTAGAAAGATCTATTAATATATAATTAAATTAACAAAGTGCATAAGTACCCTACAACGGGAGAGGCCACAATATCTTACTTACTTACTTATCTTCACGCACAATCCCTGACGGGGTAGCCAGAGAGAACAGATCGCCAAGTGTCACGATCCTTACATACCTCTTTCGCTTCTTTCAGATTCATTATCTTCTTCATGCATGCACGTCTAAGTATCCGAGTACTTTTGACCCTACCCTCTTCGAGCAATTTGCTCCCATGGTCTTCGAAAGTTAGTCTCGGTCTACCTCGACACCTTTTAATATTAACTTTCGCGCTATATATTTTCTTCACCATTCGGTCTTCACTCATTCGCTCAACGTGCCCAAACCACCGAAGCACGCCCTTATCAATTTTTGTGATAAAGTCATCTTTCAAACCTGCCATATTGCGAATCTCTTTCGCTTTCGGTCGGCCATGGTAACGCCGCACATTTTACGAAAAGATCGCATCTCCACTGCATTCAACTTACTTTTATGCTTCTTCTGGCATACCCAGGTTTCGCTGCCATATAACAAAGTCGGTACCAACACTGCGTTATGTATTGCAAGGCGTGCACTCTTCGCTACGCCTTGCCTTGCCACAATATCTAGTAGTTGGATTTAAGGAATGACTAAGAAATACTTAATGCAAAAATACTTCTTTTAGCTACTTAATCTGCTCAACATTAATAGGTAAGGAATGGGAATATTTGTCTTTTTCTTTAAATATCTGAGTTATCAGAGAGATGCTGTGTGCGGCAGTAGATGTCATAATGCTAATACATGAACATCAAAAAAATGGAGTACTTCTATTATCATATATAATAAAAATAGAGGAATTAAACTTAAAGTGTTTGAACGGTAAAAAAAAAAATTTGAACGTCATGAATATAGTCGAAGTCAATCAAATACGCATTATTAAGGATAACTCAAAAACGACTGTTCAGAACTCGATCAAATCAGAAAAAAGTTCTAAGGTAACATACAAAAAGAAATACAGTCTAATTGATACCTCTTTTTGAAGTCTGTTAAAAATTAAAACCATGTGTGTCACGTTGTCGTTGAGTTTGGCAAAATAAAGTGAACACATGACTATTTCATATAAAACGTTTTGACTAAACACATTAAAGCATTGATCACGTTCACGTGAGGCATGAAATCCGTTTGCAGATCCGTTCGCTTCCTCTACACGGGACAATATAACAAAATGGGTTTGAAAACAAATACTTGTTTAGTTGTTTCTACACAAATAGTCGAAATTCGATCACAGTCAATACTACTTGTAATTAAAGACTTATAAAGATTAATACAACAAAATTATAGATTAATAACATAAGAAGTAGGTTGCAGGTGACCACGGACAGTAGTAGTCATTTATCATAAGATGGACTGTTTGTCATTTGAGTCTTATAAAAAAGTCTTCATGTTTCAAATCAACACAGAACCCCTAAAAACCATATCATAGAAATAGTGATCGCTGATTCCCTGTGGAAGCGATCGTTATTTCTGTTCGCAATGAAGATAAGGGAAACGGACGTACTTAAATTGTGCACTGATTGCTAGTATTAACAAGAATTACATCATACGACTGGATTTCTTTAAAGCATCTGCGGTATGTTGTAGATATCGGTTGAGGAGTACTTACATGTCTTGATCAAGGGGGATTTTGCCAAGGTTCCACCCCTGGTTAATGAAACTGCTTATAGGACATTATGCTAGCAACGCAATTTGAAAATCTAGTAATGTCAAAGGTCTACCTGATATTGACGAAGAGGTGTGATTCATCGCTGAAGACAATGGACAAAATCAAAGTGGAAAACACTATAGCAATGTCGGTACTTTGTCAAGAAGAAGAATGATACAAATGTTTTAGAAGTGTTAATAGAGGGGAATATTTGCAAAATACTTACATTCACTTGTCATTGTTTAAATTTTATTATGACGTCTATGTGAACAGTAAAAGAACCTAAAGAGGAGAGAGCAAAGGCTCTGAATTATTTCTTAATTGCAACACAGTACTGTATGCACTGTACAGATAATAAATGCTTTAACGAGTGAACGCGGGTAAATCGGAGCTCGACCGCGGCGCGTGGCGGACGTGTGCACGCACGAGAGGCGTCACGCAGCGCTCGAGAGCATATGCAGCCTCGTATTCAGCGATATAATTATCAATAGAAGATTTTAAGCTGTAGAAATTTATTGATTGGATCAGTTATAAACAAACAGATTCTTATAAGCGGCTGAACCATCCATGCTGATAAAGTTCGAGTAAAATAATAATAAATTGTTCACTATACGAACATTAAAGCACAAATTAAAAAGATAAACACACACACACACACACACACACACACACACACACTTATTACGGATTTCTATCGTAATCGGATATAACTATCACATTGATCGACTAGACTTGTAAAAACAAAACAACAAGAATATTATCCCTTTAAAGTTAAATATTAACAATGAGGTTAAACCTAGTTTTTGAACAAACAATAAACATTTATTAACAATAGTAAAACTGACAAAGTGGTCAAAAAGTTTAAAGCACCTTGTTATTTTGTCTGCGGGAGACGACCCCTTAGAAAAACTAAAGTGTATTCGGCCAGTCATAAAGTGTTGTAACTTTAACAAGCATTGAGTCAGAGAGATAGTTAATAGTTTTTATTTTACAAAAAAAAAATACATTATGATCTTATTATGTTTGTTGCTTTTACTCGACGCTTACACTACTAAACTCTGTACATGGTAGAACCAGGTATTTTATAGATGCGACATAAGTGGGTCAACCCGACCGGGGAAGGGTCACGCTCTCACAGAATACAAAAAATTAACAGTGGTAGAGCCACGCGGCAGCTTTTGCTGTCGCACGGATGGGCCGGCTCGAACCGGGGTGGTACCACGACCTCACAGAAAACCAGCGTGAGGTTTACCTCTGCGTTTCGCTTGGTGAGTGCAGGTGGCCGGAGGCCCTTTTTACTGGAAATGAGGCATTCCATCTTCCTCCTCACGGGATGACAACGCATCTACATTTTGATTTGTAATAGAGGATAGATGTAGATGTCTATGGGCCGCAGCAACCACTTACCATCAGGTGGACTGTGTGCTCGTTTGTCACCCTTATCCTATTAAAAAAAAATACCAGTGTAAAATAGTAGCTAAATGCTGCTGTGTTTCCGTCACGCAGCGTTGTGAACCCGAGACCCTTTATGCTGGAAACGAGGCATTCCATCTTAGTCCTCACGGGTGACAACGCATCTGCATTTTGATTCGTAATTGAGGATAGATGTAGATGTCTATGGGTCATAACAATCACATACCATCTGGTGGACTGTGTGCTTGTTATGTCACTCATATCCTTTAAAAAAAACTACTTGTTCACTTTTTAATTTTTTTTTTCATTACGCCGTTTTAACATTCCGCCATCTTAAGATTATTATTTAATTTAAAAGTTACAACTCGGTTGTGTTGGTGGCCTCTCTGAAAGAGATTAGTTTTCGAAATAATTTTTATATATATTTAATATATAATATGTTTTCCTTCACCGCCGAAAACGTGGTAAATCAGCACTTAAAATTGCAATTGCAACCCGGGTTGCTCGCGTACTGGGCAATTTACAGCGAGCGGTTAGCCCCTGATCTACCACGGCTCTTAGCATATAAATATACTTAAAAGCAAGTATTGCATGTCTAAAGTCATTATCATCATTATTGCAACCTGTCAAAGTCCACAACTGAACATAGGCCTCCCTCACAGATTGCCTCATCGAAGGTTTGTCACGGTCGGTTGGCAATCGCAGTTTGTTTTTATTTGGGTTGATATCAGGAAAATGTTGCTGCCGCTGTCTATCTATTGTTTCATTTTCCCTTTGTCACCTCTTATAAACGACACCCATGTAGTGAAGGTGTGTTGGCCAATACATGGTTAAGTACGTATTAAGTTTTACATTTTATCTGTATTTTCTTCTTTTTTTTTAACTTGTACCTGGAAGATTTTTCAGAAAGAAAATTTTTACTTCCTTTAATGTAGTCTAGATTATTAATCGCATTTTTAATTAATCCTACTAATATTATAAACGTGAACGTTTGTGGGGATGTATGGATGTTTGTTACTCTCTCACGCAAAAACTACTGAATGGATTTTAATGAAACTTTGCAATTATATAGCTCATACATCAGAATGACACATAAGCTATAACGAATAAAGACATTGTGTAAATTGGCCAAAATATAACGATAAATGTATAAGTAAGTCGGAAAAAAAACACGACGCCTGTCTGAACACGCATCACGCAAAAACCTGTGAACCGATTTGGATAAGACTTTCATAGACAAATAGTTGATGTTATAAGGAGTAACTTGAGCTACTTTTATGTTACGGTTCCGCGCAAAATAATTCCACGCGGGCGAAGTCGCGGGGAACATCTAGCAAATAAATAAATAAAGACGTGACTGTCATTATTTCGACTAAATCTTATTTAAAGAATAGTTTTAACGAATATTTACTATCCGATTGACAAATATTTGTTTATTTGACGTTGACGATGCATCTGCATTTTGATTCTGAATCGAAGACACATGTAGATGTCTATGGGCCACAGCATCCACTTACCATCAGGTGGACCGTGTGCTCGTTTATCATCCTAATTCTCTAAAATAAAAAAATGAAAAAATATCTCACTCTATAGCTCATCACAAGTCCATTGCTTAATATAGACCTTCCCCATTGATTGCCTTCAAAGTTTTATTTCGCCAATTGGCGAATACCACTGGCTTTTAAGACATTTCGAACAGTCCATAGTGTATTCGGCTAGAGTAATTAAGAAGCAGGGTTTCTAAACTCATTACAAATGACGGGCCGCTAATTACTTTTGTTGATAGCGGGACAACTCTGTGCTTTTTTAACTTATTATAAGCCAGTGATCGGCTACAATCGCACATGGTGTAGGTGGTACAGAAGCCCTAAATGGTAAATCGCACTGTCTTAGCGTAACACATCGATTTATATGTACTACGTACTAGATTTTGCATTCCGGACATACACTAAGTTCAACTGAACTGTACTGCAATCCGTACAGTGTGTCATTTAGTGTGGTTTCAATGTGCTGGTTAGTTAGTCTGTGGTTTCAATATATATGCAGTGTGGAGCGGCGCTAATAATACAAGATTTCAAATTAAAGATTAAATTAAAAACTGACGGCGCAGGCGCAACGCGATTAAATCAACTGCGACTCTACTATCTCCCGCGCATGCGCGATGACATAGAGTAGTGCACATTTTTTGTTTAGAATGGCTTATCTAGTACGTATTAGTACATATAATCCAATGGCGTAACACAAGCCTATTCACTCTTGCCTTAAAGACGCCCAGAATCTAAATAGATGCAAATGCACGGAAAGACAGACGTAGGCAAATTATTCCACTCCTTTGCTGTACGCATTACAAAAGACCAAACACCGTTTGATTTGAATGCGTGGAATATCTACAGCAAAGTGGTGAAGACGCACCAAACGCTTGATCGTCCGAAGTTAAAAAGAGGAGGGAGGAATTAAAGCGTGTAATTACTTCGCACACTTTCCGAAATGTATCCTATGGAATACAGAGAGGCTGGATATTCTGCGCCTGTGCTGTAGACTGACAAGATTGGTTTCAACCAAGTCAAGGTTACCAAATTAAGGCTTGCGGCGATAAGTGATGTCCGTCACACAGATTGAGATACTTAAGAAATAGTCGCTTTTGCGAGACGTATTCATAAGCAGCCACGAACAACAACCAACAACATTCCATTTACCTCCTTGATAATTTAAATGCACCAGCTTTATACGTGATATAATTAAGCTTTATACGTGGTTTAATGCTGCTGTGTATGTGTGCGTATGGTGAATGTAAAGAACCGGATACCCCTTTTACTCTAGTGTGTGCTCATTTGTCACGCTTATTTCGTAAAAAAAAGGTTTTTGAGCGATAATTCTGTATTATTTTTAAGTGGAAACTTCTTTAGGGGAGTTGGGCACTCTTGGGATGGGGAAAACACTGAACTCGCGTAAACGTCACGCTCAGATACGTATATACAGATGTGTGTGTATTTTATATATATATATTTATTCACAAACTCTAATTTTTTAGATTATTTACCTACGATTGATAGTTTTTTTAAAACGCTGGATACAGCGTAAAATAGCAGCTATTTATACGTGGTAGAGCCATGCTGCAGCTATATTAGTAGTATAGTTGTAACACGAATGGGTCGGCTCGACCGGGGAAGGTACCACGCTCTCACAGAATACCAGCGTCAAATAGCAGCTTAACACTGCTGTGTTTCGTATGGTGAGTGTAGAGAACCAGAAACCCTTTTTACTGGAAACGAGCCATTTTAGTCCTTTACGGGAGGCAACGTATCTGCATTTTAAAGCATGGCGTGCTCAGCAGAGCGGGACAGTATTTCATGCCAGCTCAACGCCGGCAACTTTACAAGGCGCAGGTTCGGCCTCACATGGAATACTGTTCCCATCTCTGGGCTGGGGCTCCCCAGTGCCAGCTCCTTCCACTTGACCGCATCCAGCGCAGAGCGGCTCGAATCGTCGACAACCGAGTCCTTTCCGATCGGCTCGACTCGTTGGCACTGCGAAGAGATGTTGCATCTCTTTGCATTTTCTTTCGCATTTACCATGGGGAGTGCTCTGAGGAATTGTTCGGATTAATCCTAGCCGCCAAATTTCACGAACGCACATCGCGGCAGAACTCCCGATACCATCCACACCATCTGGATGATTGGCGGTCCACCACTGTGCGATTTAGAAGATGTTTTCTTCCTCGCACAACTTCCTTGTGGAATAGTTTACCACCAGCGACTTTTCCTGACCGATACGACTTAGGGACCTTCAAGAAAAGAGCCTACTCCTTTTTAAAAGGCCGGCAACGCACCTGCAATTCCCCTGGTGTTGCGGTTGTTCATGGGCGGCGGTAGTCACTTACCATCAGGTGAGCCGCATGCTCGTTTGCCCCCTCTCCTATAAAAAAAAATATAAAAAAAATGATTCGCAAACGAGGATAAATGTAGATGTCTATGGGCCATAGCAACCACTTACCATCAGGTGGACTGATTGCTCGTTTGTCACCCTATACTATAAAAAAAAATTCCATGCTGCTATGTATTCCGCATGGAGAGTGTAGAGAACTGGAGTCCCTTTTTAAGGGACACGAAGCATTCTATCTTAGTCCGCAGGTGTGACAACGCATCTGCATTTTCATTTTAAATCGTGACATGTACAGCGAGCACTTAGCACCATGTAACTGAGTCAGATTATGAAAAAATGGCTCGTGTCAAATGGTTTATTTATGCCAATAAAATACTTTGGCCCTATACTTTAATATACTAAAACAATACTAGCAATAATATAATATGTATTAACTCCGAATATAAAAATCATCAAGTAAACCATAATTATTTTTAGGTATTTTGAACGTGATTTAGCCACGCCGCAGCTGTAATAGTAAAATAGCAGCTTGATGCTCCTGTTTCGTATGCGAGTGTAGAGTTTAGAGTATAGAGTGATAAAGAGACATTCTAACTTAGTCCTCATGAGTTTTTTTTAAATTTATTTATCAGAAAAAGAAAAGTATACATATATAGGTCTAATTAAAATCCAAAAACCACGGAGGTTTGAGTTGATGCTAGATAATAATTAAGTCAGCATATTATGTGCAAGACACAGTCTAAGTAAGTAGTTAGGTATGTGAGTAGGTAGTAGGTATAGTAAGAATATAAAGACTAAGAAGGTAAGTTAACAACTTAGTTAAAGTCAGTAGTAGCAAGGTAAAAGTAAGAACTAGGCAGGTATGTTATTGTTAAGTAAGTAGATATAGCAGGTAATTATAATTTAGATATGAATAAGCTTTTGAGTTTAGTTTTAAAGTTTTCTTGTGACATTTTTTCGCGTAAATCGAAAGGTAAGTTATTTATTAAATGCGGTACCTGGTAAGTGGTCGTCCGCTGCTCGTACACATTATTAGCAGTGATGTATGAGTGACAACGCATTTGCATTTTTTGATTTTAATCGAAAAAACATGTAAAGGTCTATGGGCCTATGTTTAGCAGTGGAAATGTGAGGCGCTGTAATGATGATGATGATGTGCCGTAGATAGAAGATCGTTGGGTGCTACTATCTGCTTGAGATTCCATTACATATAGTAATAAAATTTAATCCAAACCCAAGCAAACTACTAAGATATTCTAAGAATCGGGAATTAAAAAAAGTTAATATTAAACGCGACAAAATCAGTAATTTTTTAATTCTTTTTTATTAATAGTTAAAGTTATTACATAAATTACTATTTTTGAAAAAAAAAATATTTAATTTTTACGTCTCCATATTTATTTAAATTTACTAAAACATAAAAACATCGCTTGATGCTAAGACTTCACACTTAACCGCGAGCACAAAAGCGACCTCACATAAAGACGTCAGTTTTAAAAAAAAGAAACGCCCATAGAGTTTCCGCTCTAATTAATGCCTCGGGGCGTTCCGCACTCGAGCTATTGAATACGACGTCTGTGAATGGTATTTTAACGCGGGAAAATCTTGTCTGTTTGTGTCTTTTAATTTGCATGAAAATGGCGAGGAGTATGCATTCACCATTCAGCCTACCGGGACGCTTTTCATGGTTTTCTAACGCTAAATATTTGTGCGGCTATGTAATGGAGGAGCCGGATTTGAGTCGATTACTTGTTGGTGGGAGATTTGAAGCACCAGCACTTGAGTGTTTCTCTCGTTATAATTTTTGCATAAATATGTTTTAGGGTCAGACAAGTAAGTGATCTTAATGTTTCCGCACGAATTTTTTTCTACCCAGACGTTTTAAATAAGCAACGAACTTTAATACATGCAACAAAATTTAATTTATATATTACACATAATTAAAGTTTTATGCTAAATAATTAAAGGCTCTGTTTATTCCATGATGAAATTTCTTCCAGCAGACCTATTGAAGTATAGTTGAAAGAAATAGAGGTAGTTTCAATTCTCGTCTAGAATTGTTGTTATTTACCGGTTTATGTAGAATTTAATTAAATAAAAAAAATTAAGTTTTGTCAATAGAACTAATAGAACAACATGAGTTTTGGCGGGAACGTGACCGCCGAAGGATTGCTGCTCCTGTTTTATCGTATAAATTAATGGTTTGAAGTGGATTTTGTGTATTAAATGTCTGCGTAGAAACGACATAACAAGTGTTTCGATGGTGATATAACCTCAGGTTTTTTTTTTAATTTGGTTTAGGGACCTTTTTAGATATTGCTGTCATCAAGTGTCTGCTGAAATCAAGCTGTTGACTAAATCTCCCAAGAACTTTGCAATCTCACATCAGCATATTTGAAAAGTTTTGTGAAGTAAAAATCCAAATTCGACTAGGCGGTATGGTCTAATACCTTTGCATGCTTTAATTGGCAAATTAGTACCGTATCCTTTCCAGTCCAGAAGCTTGAAAACGTCTTCCAATGCAGCGGTGAAGAGTTTCGGGGATATCACGTCACCCTGTCTTACACCTCTCTGCAATTGGATAGGTTTCGTACTCTGGTTCTGTACTCGGATAGCCATCGTAGCTCTACTGTACAAGCACTTCAGCACTTCGATATACCGACAGTCAACTTGGCATCGCAGAAGGGACTGCAGCACCGCCCAACGGAAATCGACGAAATCAAAGGCTTTCTCATAGTCCACATACGCCGGACATAGTGGCAAATTGTACTCCTCGGACTTCTGTACAATTTGCCGAAGGGTATGTATGTGGTCTATGGTGATAAAGCCTTTTCGGAAACGGGCTTGTTCGGGAGGCTGGAAGTCGTCAAGTCTGCGCGCGAGACGATTCGTAATGACTCTCGAAAACAGCACGTAGACGCGGCTCAGAAGGGAAATCGGTCTGTAGTTCTTCAAGAGAGCGTTGTCACCTTTCTTGAAGAATAAGACCACCGCACTTCTGCTTCACGCCTCCGGTGTAGTGTCACCATGGAGGACGGAATTAAAGAGTTTTTGAAGGACTTCAAGTACCGGTTTTCCACCCGCTTTCAGAAGCTCCGCTGTAATTCCATCCTCGCCTGGGGCCTTGCCGTTTTTAAGGTGCTGGAGAGCCATTCTAATCTCGCTCAGACTAACGTCCGGGATATCATCGGAATAGTGTCGGATAAGACTCATTCTTGGATTGTTACTCACACTTACGTGTGGCTCCAACGATGATGTGTACAGCTGCCCATAGAACCTCTCAATCTCACTCAAAATCTCAGGTGTCCCGGAAACGACGCTGCTACACTCGGTATTCAGCTTCGACAGTTGGCTCTTTCTGGAAGACAGATCTCTAGCAAAGACTTTGGAGCCCTAGTTCCGCTCGATCGCTTCTTCAATACGAGCAGTATTAAAGTTGCGTAAGTCCCGCCGCATGCATTTGGAGATCTGTCTGTTCAGTTGCCTGTGTGCTGTCAAATCTACTGAAGACTGCAGCTTCATATCCCGTCTAACAGCCATGAGATTAAGAGTGTGATCGGAGAGTTTTTGTGTTCTTCTGCGGCGGGTCTTGCAAAACTTAGCTCCGACCGCATGGACAGTTTCCACGAGCTTGTCATTCATATCGTCCACTGCATTGCAATCTTCTAGGCACTGAAAACGGTTTTGTAGAGCTCGAGCTGAAAGGTTTCGGGACTTTGGAACAGAGCACGAGGGGCACGGACGGGACGTTGACTTCATTAGGCGTGACCTCTCCAACTTAATGTTTAGGTTCAGTGTGCCTCTCACCATTCGGTGATCGCTGCCGGTTTTCATCCTCGCGATCACTGAGACATCACTGAACAGTTGTCGTCTGGTCGTCATAATGAAGTCAATCCCATTTTTTTGTCGAACCGTCGGGGCTCGACCAGGTCCGCTTCCTGTGCGGCCGCTTCTGGAAGTAAGAGTTCATCATAAAGAGTCCTTCTTTCTTCATGAAGTCGGCCAGCTGCTGGCCCCTTGGGTTCCGTTGCCCTATTCCGAAATTCCCTACTTTCAGCTCACCGTTCTCTCTTGTGCCTAGTTTTGCGTTGAAGTCTCCCATTAACACCGTATTGGAGGAATGCATGGGTCTAGAGATATCCTCATACATTTCCTCCACCTCCTCATTGGGGTGTGCCGAGGTTGGTGCGTAAACCTGTATAACCTTCAGCGAATACCGTTTGGTGATTCTGAGTATAAGATACCCTCGTCGACACACTCCCAATCTTTACAACGTTCTTAATGAGAGACTTGAGGACGATTTATCCGATACCTCCTTGGGACAGATGGTTGCCCTCCCGGTGATAGAACAAATTGCCGGATTCGAGGATTACCGCGTCCTCCCCCTCTCTTCGGACTTCGTATAATCCTACGACATTCCAGTGCAACTTGTCTCTCTTCCAGCTCCAGGATCTTCTCGTCAGTCCTCAGGGTGCGTGCGTTATATGTTGTCAGGTCGAGTCGTCGTAGGTGGCAACCGAACCTCCACCGGAGATTCTTAGCACCTCCTGCCCCGCCGTTACCATGGTCGCCACCGTAGCCAGGAATAGCGGGGCCACCGGGGACTGGAGGCCGTCTCTTTGTTACTTTCATGGGGGGTATATTGCCATAGTTGCCACGCTTGGCGAGCGGGTTGGCAACCGCAGTTTTTTTAATGTTGTTTTGCTGTTATCAGAAAGATGCTGCTGCCCATCCTCTCCCTCATTTTCTCTCTGTCGCCTTTTACGACACCCACGGGAAGATATGGGGTAGTGAGTATTCTTACCCGCCACTACACGGGGAATGTGTATTAATATAATACTCTAGATAATGATAAACTATTATTTTAAACGAATTTTTTTTTATAGGATAGGGTGACAAACGAGCACACAGTCCACCTGATGGTAAGTAGTTGCTGTGGCTCATAGACATCTACATTTATCCTCGTTTGCGAATCAAAATGCAGATGCGTTGTCACCCGTGAGGACTAAAATGGAATGCCTCTTTTCCAGTAAAAAGGGTCTCCGGTTCTCTACACTCACCATACGAAATACAGCAGTGTTAAGCTGCTATTTTACGCTGGTATTCTGTGAGAGCGTGGTCCTTCCCCGGTCGAGCCGACCCATTCGTGCTACAACTATACTACTCATATAGCTGCAGCATGGCTCTACCACGTTAATTTCTCAATTAACTGACATTGTGTAACAATAAACTTTATCTCAGTCACAACTAGCGACATCTAGTGAGTGGAAGATTATTAGCCCTCATTGTTCCGACTCCACTTGATTGAATTTATTTTTGTGAACTGTTAAAACAAACATTTCTATTAAAATTGTATGAAAATATAGTGTAGTGGAGATGTAAGAATATCCATGACCCCATATCGTCTCGTGGCTGTCGTAAGAGGCGGTAAAGGGAAATAACCCAGCAGATGGGAAATATCGTGTTCCTAATAATACCATAAACACAAAAAACAACAATTTTTCTTTCAAAGTAATCTATGTGCAGACAGAGATCTTTGATAAACCGTAATGGATGGATGGATGAGGGTGTAATGACGTTATTACACAATATAATTTTATTGTGAAATAATCATCATATTTGTATATTTAAGATACTGAAAATCTAATTTTATTAATATGGAAAACGGAACAAGTTTTAAGACACTACTAAAAACAAATTCAAATTACATCATGCATTTTATTAATGGTGGTGACTAAATTACTGTGGGTAGAGTCACGTTACATAATACTATGGCCAGGGTACAAATGAATTTGCTAAACAGGGGAAAGGAACACGTTTAATTCTTTCGTAATGAAGATATCCGTCGCGTGTACTTTTTAGTTGCGGCGTAAAAATAACACACAATATCATTCCGCCGGTGTCGTAAGAGGCGATAGAAGGAAACAGATCAGACATGCGTCTTCCTAATAACGTCTAAAAAAAAACTGCGGTTGTCAATCTACTTGCCAAACGTGGCAACTATAGCAAATATCCCACCTATAGGCCTATGTTCAGCAGTGGACTAGGCTGTAATGGATGTATGTATAGAAGATAATCTACCAGGAGCACATGACCCATTGAGAGGTGAAATTTTCAAATCTACAGTAACATTACAACTACGGCAAATATCTCCTCTATGAATCAATATATGGGGGAGGCCTATGTTCAGCAGTGGGACTTTAATAAGCTGTAATGGATCGATGTATAGAAGATAATCTACCAGGAGCACATAGCCCCCTGAGAGATGAAATTTTCAAATCAACAGTAACATTATAACTACTGCAAATATCTACTCTATGAGGCAATCTATGGTAGAGGCCTATGTTTCAGCAATGGACTTTAATAGGCTGTAACATAACGGAAGATATCCTCAGTAGAATCGGAGTAACCGAGATAGTCTTGCAGATAAGTAAGCTGAAGTGGCAATGGGTCAGCCATATAGCTCGAAAAAATGACAGTTTGCAGCCTCGTACCAGTAAGCGAAGTGTAGAGCAGCCTTTCACTAGATGGAGTGATGACATACTAAGGGTTGCAGGTAGTCGATGGATGCAGGTTGCTTAGGATCGTATTTTATGGAATTCCTTAGTTATAGACCTTGTTCGATAGTGGATTTATGAAGGGTTATAATGATAATGATGTTGATGATGATAATGTAAAAAGTCCTTCCCCATTCACACAAAAGATATATTTCAATAATTGTAAAAGCTTTGATTATAGGTTATGCAATAACATTTCATTATTTTGTTTAGGTATTGCCCATGACGAAGTGGAACGGGAAAGCAGATGCCAGTCATCCACTAGCCACAACATAGAAAATTCCGATATCGATGATGAGATATCCGTCGGCGATAATCGAAGTGAGGCGTCCACACCGAGAAAGAGGCGTTTTGGTTTCGAAAACGAACCCGACTTTTACCAGAAAAAAATTGATACTGAAGACAATGAAAGGTCGTCACCAATGGAATATAATTTAAATCGATTACAAAATTCTAGTTACAACTCACCTTTCAAAGAAGAAGAAAATGAATACGACCGTACTGAAGAATCTATGAAGTTGTATGACAACGGACTCTTTCATTTATACAGAACAGAAAGAGATGGGAATAAGGATGAGGCAAAGGAGTCTACTTTTGGAATGGCTGGGGGTCTGTCCGAAGGTATCTACGGTAGATCTATGGATCTATCCAAGAGTTCATTCCAGTCGCAGTTGCTAGCTGGGTTTGCGTCTGTGATGGCTGGAAGTTCCCAAAGGGAATCACAGGAGGCCGCGGGTAAGTTGGGATTAATGCTAATAATGTAGGTACTATCTATATTTTTAATGTATTGGATGAATGGGAGACAGTTGAAATATCATAATCTCTTTATGGTATATTCTCAATTTTTAGGCACTCCTTTTGTTGTGTCAGCCAGCTCCGGAATTCTCGGCATCAATATATCAAGTGGTTTTTTAACGTGGTAGACCCACGCTGCTGCAGCTATATTAATTGTATAGTTGTTCGGCTCGACCGGGAAAGCACCACGCTCTCACAGAATACCAGCGTGAAATAGCGGCTTAATACTGCTGTGTTTCGTATGGTGAGTGTAGAGAACCGGAGACCCTTTTTACTGGAAAAGAGACATTCGATCTTAGTCCTCACGGCTGACAACGCATCTGCACTTTGATTCGTAGTTGAGGATAGATGTAGATGTCTATGGGCCACAGCAACCACTTACCATCAGGTGGAATGTGTGCTCGCTTGTCACCCTTATCCTATAAAAAAAGTGATGTTCAGTTTCGCGGCCACTTTTAAATTGACCCCCAAATAGCTTGGCGTGCGTGAGTCGGACAATATTTCATGTCAGTACATCGGTTGCAACTTTATAGGGTGTAAGTTCGGCCTCACAAGGAATACTGTCTTCATATCATGGCCAGGTAACAACAGAGCCAGTTCCTACAACCGCATCCAACGAAGAGCTACACGAATCGTCGACGTCCAAGTTTTTTCTGAACGACTTGACTTAATAGCGCTGTAAAATAATGGTGCATCCTTTTGTATATTCTAATTCGCTTTAACCACGAAGAGCGCCCATGTGAATAAAAATTGTTTGGATTGGTTCCGGTTACCGAATTCCACCATCGCATGTCGCAACAAAATTTGCGAGACCATCCTCCTTTTTTACATAGGGAAGTACTTTCACAGGGGGTATCGCCTTGCGGGGACAATGACGGTTCATATCGGACTCGCATTGACTAAAACCCTGTGGCGTTTCTTCTTTGCCGCATTATTTTACGATGGTATTCTTTAATAGCGTCCTCCTTCCCCGGTGGAGCAGATCTATCCCTAATGAAATCATAATAATGTTCTCCAGACCGAAATTCGGTCACGGCGGCTCATCTCAATGAAGACAAGTCATCTGCGTAAGACGGGAATATAGTACTCGAGTATATGCCAAGTACGAGTGCACTCTCTATTTGCTCACTGTCGGTCTGATAGGACTGCAAACCGAGACGACCTACGGCTTTACGTGATTTCCGATGCACGGGGTTCAAACACCGCTAACTTCTTCACACTGAATTTTTGATCTAATCCAAATTTAAGAACTCATGATAGGTTGCCAATCATTTTGGGCATAGACCAACGAGGTAGTAGAAAAATCTTATATCAAACTTATTGCTATCACACAGATCGACAGCAACCTAAATCTGCCACGCCAACAACGGGTCGCAAGCCGCGTAGACGTCGCACAGCGTTCACACACGCGCAGCTCGCTTATCTGGAGAGGAAGTTCCGCTGCCAGAAGTACCTTAGCGTGGCGGATCGTGGAGACGTCGCCGACGCGCTTAGTCTCAGCGAGACGCAGGTGAAGACTTGGTATCAAAACCGACGGTGAGTGTCAAATTTACTGCTTGTATTGATTAAATATATCAAAATTAATCAACTAAGACCGGCTTGAAAAACAAAATGGCGTCTCGTACCTAGTTTGAAGCTAAAATGGTTAGCCATCGCAAAGTTTATTTCTCCTGATGATGCCTTGTTTAGAGGTGTGTTATCCTCCGTGGGCAAAGAAATTATACACGCGAGGGGTAGCTTTTTTAAATAAGTCTTCAAAGATATTCAGACGTCCGAGGATATTCGAGGTCGGGTTATATTTTTTTAAGGAGTCCATACTGCAGTATGACTCCAGCGCTATTGTTCTGTCGGTTCAACTGGCTCTAATATACAATCTTGTGTCGTATAGGCGTTTCATATACTTATGTTGCAATATAGAAGACATCCATAGCCAAAGCAAGTTTCGTAGGGCATATACATAGTTGTTCCAAGGGATTCGAACCTGAGTCACTGAGCTACGGAGTTGTCAGAATTTAAAAAACAAAAATAAATAAAAACATGCGTGAGTGTAGTGGAACACTAGGTTTGAACAAAGTTCCTTTCGTAGTATATTATTATTGATAAATGTATTTTATTATTGATTAACAAATACAAATAAATGAGTTACTAGCGTCTATTAAAATAAATTTGCCGTGTAGTGGCGGTTAAGAATATCCACTACCCCATATCTTCCCGTGGGTGTCGTAAAAGGAGACAAAGGGAAATAGGCAGGAGAAAGCGAGATGGATATTATTCCATCTCGCTTGTAATCTTACACTTTTTCTCGCCTTGCCCCTATCCGCCAAATTCGTATCGTACCGTCCGATAAGGAACTTAGTTCCAATAACTACCGTATAGTGACGGTGTAAGAATATTTATATCCACCATCATACTCGTATTATATCAAACCACGGGTGTCATAAGTGACGAAAAGGGAAAAAACTAGGAGATGAACAACACGCCTTCTTGATGACAGCTAAAAGATATAAAAACTGTGGTTCCCAATCGCCTGCCAGGCGTGGCAGATATGGACAAACGTTTGCCATATTTGCCCCCTATGCGGCGATCTAAATAACCTTAAATAAAATATGTATTTGATCTCTGGTTAACCAACATATAATACACGATGACATTAACCTTTTATTTTTTTATTTTCTGTTTAGAACAAAATGGAAGAGACAAAACCAACTGCGACTCGAGCAGCTACGAGCTCAGGCGGCGAGTGGCGAACGGGAGTTATCCGCGCACGCACTACCGCTGGCCTGCGCTCTGTTACCTCCTTACCCGGCGTACATGCACTGCCATTTGTAAAGTTATTCATATACACCACAACCCAACGTTTCATGTACTCCTCGATTTCATTTTCGATTCACACCGCCACTGACCTGCCCACCTACTTACATACACTGCCATTTGTAATTCAGGATATATTTAGGGAGATGGTGCGGATTTAAGGGAGTTAATGGAAGCAAAGATACACAACACAACCCAAAATTTCACCTACTTACTGGGCGTACATGCACTGCCGTTTGTAAAAGGATATCGTTGAAGAGGATTCGTGTCTTCTTACTCGATTTGGCAGCGGTGAAGAAGTTAATAAATATGGTCGAGAAGAATTATTAGATTTGAGTTTTTTTTTACGGAAACTTGGCTGGCGGCTAATTGCTGCTGCTGTATTATTGTTTTATTAAAGGTTTGAAGTGGATTTTGATACGTAAAAGTGGTGAGAATGTGTATGAAATCTGCACATTATAGTGGAAACGATGAAACGAGTGCTCTGACGGTAATGTGAATATCAAGATAAGGTGTGCTGTTTAGGCGCCTTGATATAATAAAGTCAACTGTCTGCTGGCTCAATATGCCGATAAAACCTCCTTAAATTCCTAAAATAATATTTTAAAGGATTATTTCTTATTATACTTGACACTGGCAAAAGTACAAGAGAACGAGTTCATTACCAAAGAAAAAAAAGTCTCAAACGTAGGCGTGTTAAGGCGGATGCAGTTAGAACACGTGGCCAATCACAACAAAACCATGTTTTTATTTTTTTAATTGTGGCTGCTCAAATGGGTCGCCTCGACTGGGAGAGAACTCGGGGGTAACGAGTCATTTTATCTGAATTATCAAGGGCAACAACGTAACGAACTGAAATCTTAATCAAGATTAGGATATAAGATAAAAAGAATATACAGTCGAACAGAGAAAAAACCGGCCAAGTGTGAGTCGGACACGCGCATGAAGGGTTCCGTACCAAGACACACGTTTCTTATAATTTATATTTTATTTTTATTTTTATTAAAAATACACATTCTGATAAAATTTCAACTGTCTACCTATTACGGATCATGAGATACAACCCGCTGACAGACAGATTTCGGTACAGAACTTTAAAAACGTTGTCAAAGTTTCAATTTTTTAAGTCAGCTAAAAATATTGACCAAACGGGCCAAAGGACATTCGTACTAAAAGTAAACTAAAACGAATTTCACATTATGGTTAAGGAGATCATACGGCCTTATTCATAAAAATATGTAATTTATAATACGTCAAGTAGAATGATTAGTAAGCTGAAGTGGCAATGGGCTATACAGCTCGTAGAACCGACAACCGATGGGAAAGAAGGGTTCTTGGGCAGCCTCGTAGGTAGGCGAAGTGTAGAGCATCCTCCCATTATATGGAGTGACAACATAGTACGACATGCAAGAAGTTGACGGCTCTGTGGCGCAGTAAGTTGCATACCTGGGGCCCGCGGAAACGAATCTCGCACGGAACAAGTATTTGTATGGCCTACAAATAATTGTTCCGGGTCTGGATGTTTGTCCTTGTGCAATTTATGTTTGTAAACTGCCTCCACGATACAGGAGAAAATCCGAGTGTGGGGGTAACGTTAAAAATTAAGGCGATGCATGCAGGTGGCACAGGACCGTGTTTTGTGGCATTCCTTGGGGAAAGCCTATGTGGACTTGTGAAGGGCTGTAATGATGATGATTATGATGACGTAGAATAAACGACTATGTGGTCAAGAATGGATTTACATTCTGTCATTGCAGCTGTAATACTCGCATCTCGTAAAACTTCCTATAAGTTGTAACGCATTTCACTTGTCTAGCTGCCCTCAATCGAACAAACCGACATTGTTTCTTATTGAAAAAAAATCAACGTAAAATCAAAAACACAAACAAAAACGTTTAATATCAAAAACACCGCCCATTCTTCGCCGTTCGCATCGTCCAGAAAAAACCCTCTCTGTAACATTTCGTTGGATGTTGCGTACGTACATATATATTATACAAATAAAATTTATTTATTTTAAAGATTAACTCAAAAAATAAATTTAAAGTTAAAACCGCACGCACTTCTTAGATGATTTGAATTGACCTGTAAAATTTTAGGGTAAATAAATTGTATAATGTTTGTATAAAGTAAATGAAGAAATAGTAACCTATGATTGTCTTCTTAAGAAGTCGTTCGCTTCACAAATGAATGTTATATAATAGTCACTTAATAATAATATTAGGTATAATTTTAGAGATTTTTATGAATAAGACCGATAATATGTACCTAGCTAATTGTTTAAGCATTAACTGTGCAATACCTAAATTTTACGACTTAGTTTTAAAAGAAATAATTGTAAGCCTGTACAAGAAAAAATGTTTTAGGTATAAGTACATGTAGATTTGTAGATTGCCAGTTATACTAAATAGGTCTTTAAAAATGTATAGTGTTTTCTTTTTTTGTAAATTTAAAAATGTATTTAATTATTTATTAATAAGGAAATAATATCACCGATTTTGAAGTGTAGATCTATTAAATACTTCTAAAGTTCAAAATGCTTTTCATTCCTGTCAATTCTCAAAATGTACATTTCAATTCGTATAAAATTATGCAAATGACTTCGGCGCCATTTCGAATCACCGCTGCCAACCGCTGTCAATTTGCATCTCTTAGCGACTTGTTAACATTTGCGACAACCCTCCAGCCACCGAAGTGCTGTGTAGGAACAAGTACACATAAAGTAATGATAAACGTTTCCATGCTTTCCAGCGCTGTATTACTTGTATTGTTCACGATTCAAATATGGCAGGGTTTCGAAGTCGCATTATCTGTCAATTTATTCAAACGACATGCTAATTTTGGGACTTTTCACTTCGCAAATTTGTTATTATTTATCTTCGTCTTTATTTCAGATTTGAGCAAACGAGGGTTTATTAAAGGGGTCGTGCTGTGAGGTAATTGGGCTGTTTTGATCTTGCAAGGGGTGTGCGAGCCTAATTGAAGTATTTTCCAACGTTTGAAGGGTAGTTATGTTGGTAGCCATGGATGAATAGATTAGTTAGCGCGGCGTAGATAACGATCTGTCAATGATGCCCTGTAATGTGTGGTTTCGTGCATTTATATTTATTGAACTAAACACGTGATTTTTGTTGGATTTAAATAGGATTAATTAGTCAATTGTTATAATCGTGTTCAGTTGTTTTCATTAATTATGGTCTTATAAAACCATAATTAGAAGATAGCCTTTAAATGACAAACCAAAGGCCTCTGCAGCCCATCGACAAGAAAGAAGAACATTGCATTGATCGCCTTTGCTTTATAACATGAAATGCTTCCTAACTTGTAATTTTAATAAAATCAAAACAGTACTTGATTTGCTCGTATTAAAATTACAAGCTTTATTATATTAGCTTTATTAATATTTATGTATTTATTATTGTAATCCTATACACCGAGTCTGTTCACCTTGGCCCACACTTTTATAGTAAAAGCCAGTATGATCGGATGCATCTAAAATATTTGACTATGATTGTATTATCTTTGCTATTTGGATGCCTACATACAAAATATTGTTAAATTACAAATGTTCTCTCACTTCAACCGTATAAACGGATAAATCTTTGGCTATTCTTAAGGCTATTCTGTACTATGAATCACATAACTTATGTAAAATATTTATTCCCGCAGATTCTGTAGTTTGTTTACAAAGTATCTTATCAAATCTTTTCCGCTCGAAATTTAGAACATAGAATAGAATAGAATAGAATAGAATGATTTTTATTCAATATGGATTATTACATAATACTTATTGAAAGTCATTATTTTATTTACCCCTGGTTCGGAAAATACCTCTGTCCTGGGAAGAACCAGCAAGAAACCCAGCGGGACTTTTTTTTTAAACATAATTTCACTTAACAATAATTTTGTTTATACAATTTTAAATGAATTTTCATAGAACCAGCATGGTGGCGATCACCTTATTCCCAGGGGTTATTTTCATTCATGTATTCCTTGATATTATAATAACCCTTTTTGTACAGTTTTTCTTTAATAAAACTTTTAAACTTGTTTATTGACAAACTTTGAACATGTTCTGGGATTCTGTTGTAAAAGCGTATACATTGCCCCATAAATGAATTACTAATTCTGTGGAGTCTTGTAAGTGGCATTACAAGCTTATGTTTGTTCCTAGTGTTTAAGGTATGAACATCCTTATTCTTATTAAAGCTATTTATGTTTTTATGTACATACATTACATTTTCATAAATATATTGCGATGCCAAAGTTAATATGTTTATTTCTTTAAATTTTTCTCTAAGGGACTCTTTACAATTTAGATTATAAATCGCCCGTACGGCTCTCTTTTGCAAAACAAATATAACTTCAATATCAGTCGCATTACCCCATAGCAAAATTCCATAAGACATTACGCTATGAAAGTAACTAAAATACACTAACCTAGCTGTCTCAACATCTGTGAGACTTCTAATCTTTCTTACAGCATATGCTGCAGAACTAAGTCTGCTTGCTAATTTAGATATATGGGGGCCCCATTGAAGTTTCGCGTCAATAGTAATACCGAGAAAAACAGTGGTATCCACAAGACTCAACTCCTCCCCATTTAAGAGCACATTGGTTTTCGAATGTTTTACATTAGGTATTGTAAATTTAATACATTTTGTCTTATTGCCGTTTAAGAGCAAATTGTTGGCGTTAAACCAATGTACTAGTTTCGATAGAGCATTATTTACATCGTCATATTTAATTGACTGCCGTTTCAGTTTGAAAATTAAAGAGGTATCGTCAGCAAATAATACTATATCGTGATTGTCCCCTACAAGATAAGGTAAGTCATTAATATAGATTAAGAACAGGAATGGGCCAAGAATCGAGCCCTGAGGAACGCCCATTGATACTACCGATCCGGAGGAACATTTACCATTAATGACGACTTTTTGAGTTCTGTTACTTAAATATGAAGTAATAAGTTTAAGCGCCAAATTTTTTACACCGTAATGTTGTAGTTTCCTGATTAATGTATCATGATGAACACAATCGAAAGCCTTGGAAAGGTCACAGAAAATACCTAAGGCATCTTGTGAATTCTCCCAGGCATTAAAAATATATTTCATAAGCTCAACACCGGCGTCAGACGTCGAGCGACCCCTTGTAAAACCAAATTGATTTTTATGAAGTAATTTATTTGTATTAAAAAAAATTAACAATTGATCCAAAATTATTTTTTCAAAAATTTTACTGAGAGTTGGTAGTACAGAAATAGGTCTATAATTAGCGGGGTCCAATGTACTACCAGATTTAAATAAAGGTATTACTTTACTATACTTCATTAAATCAGGAAACACACCAGAATCGATACAAGTATTAAAAATAATAGCAAGATGAGGTGCAATTAAATCTATTATGGACGCAATCACTGTAACGGAAATCCCCCACAAATCTGCGGTTTTCTTTACATCAATGGTTTTGAAGTATTTTACAATATTATGCGGTAATACTTTTTCAAATCTAAATTCTTTTAAACAGGTATTAACATTCTGTTTAAGTAATGATTCGGCGACAGTTGGAGAAGCCTTCAATGACTCTGTTGTCAAGATAGGAACATCAGTGAAATATTTCTCAAACACCGCTGCAACTTCTTGATTTGATTTAGTCAATTCATAGTCAAGTCATAGCATTTAATATTAGAAATGGCTTGGATTACAGTCCACTGTGGCGTTCGAGGTAATTAGTGTGTAGATCAATAATTAGCCGAAGAATTAAGAAGAAAAGGCTAATTCAGATCTCTCACACGCCTGGATCAAATTGAAACTTGTCACGGATAAACATTATGCATCCATCCAGAAATCCTTGGTTTTTCTCCCACTGCTCAACGAATTAACAAATAACTTCAACCGTCTGTCACCTTATTTTTTTTTGCACATAATAAATCTACACAAAGTTAAGGATCAGACAGATAGTTGAAAACAATTTGTATTCTTTTTAGAGTAGCCCAAAAATAGGGAGAAGAAGAAGCCAGTTGGTCATCACATTGCAATTTTCTTTCTTTCAGTTCACTTAACTGTTATAATTTTACTATGAGACGTGTAACTTCCTGTTAAAGTAAAAGGATTTACTTTATGAGGATGTGGGCGTGGAAGGAAAAGGGAAGATCTCTCGCCGGACAAGGTGTTCTACCCGGGGGGGCGGCACATGATATGAACACGCAACCACTAACAACATGCGGAAACTACAACTTCTTGGTCATCGTCCTCAAGTACCCCATTCATTCGCTCCCGAGCAGATATTGTCTGCAGTCTTCACATTCTGTAAGCCATCTAACTTTACAAAGGTTCATCACGTCGGGGTCACCACTAAGGGCGTGGAAGGAAAAGGGAAGATCTCCCGCCGGGCAAGGTGTTCTATCCGGGGAGCGGCCAACGCTCCGAGTGGTAGTTTTTTTTTTATAGGAGAGGGGGCAAACGAGCATGCGGCTCACCTGATAGTAAGTGACTACCGCCGCCCATGAACAACTGCAACACCAGGGGAATTGCAGATGCGTTGCCGGCCTTTTAAAAAGGAGTACGCTCTTTTCTTGAAAGTCCCTAAGTCGTATCGGTCCGGAAAAATCGCTGATGGTAATCGATTCCACAAGGAAGTCGTTCGAGGAAGGAAACATCTTCTAAATCGCACAGTGGTGGACCGCCAATCTTCCAGATGGTGTGGATGGTATCGGGAGTTCTGCCGCGATGTGCGTTCGTGAAATTTGGCGGCTGGGATTAATCCGAACAATTCCTCAGAGCACTCCCCAGTTCGGAGCTATTCTATATATACTGCTTTTACTTCGCAACTTTGATAGCGCGATTTAGGCTTTGATGTATTTTCGCTTGTGGTGCGACGACAGCACCGCCACAAGGAGACCAACGCATCTCCCCATCGTAGTTTTTTTTATAAAATAATACTGACATACGGACACGCGGTCCACACGATAGTAAGTGAATGCTGTGGCCAATAGACATCTACATTTATCCTTGATTAAGAATCAAAATGAAGATACTTTGTCACTCCTGAGGACTAAGATGAAATGGCTCGCTTCTAGTAACACTCATCATGCGAAACACAGCAGCATTAAGCTGCTATTTCACGCTGGTATTCCTCTGTGAGAGCGTGGTCATTCCTCGGCCCATTCGTGCTACAAACATAATATAGCTGCACCGTGGCTCTATCACATATAAACTATTGTTTGAAATGTTTGGTACTGCAATCGTCAATCATCAAGCGTGAAAATGAGGGCTCATAATTTTCCGCTCACCAGATGTCGCTAGTTGAGACTGAGGTGAAGTTTTTTGTTGCACAATGTCATTTAATTAAGAAGTTAGTGTTAAATAAAAGTTTATCAGTTTTTAAAGTATTATATTAATACACAAAACAATGCGTCAGTGGTTTGCTCTTTAGTTTTTGCACATTTTTAACTCTTTTCTTTTAATTTTTCTACCTTTATGCATATGTTTTGGTTTATTGTTATTAATCTAATTAATATAAAATATATCTAGTAGTACAGAAAGAATCATTAACCTTTACGTTTTTCGAATAAATTAACTTCCCTATTTAGCTCGTAACAGTCGACGGCTAGTCATGGGCACCTCTTATTAGAAAGGGTTTGTATTTACCATCTGTTTTACCGCGAGAAAAAAATAGGGTGGAATAGGTGAACGAAGTAGCCTAATATGCTTATGCCTAAAATATATTATTCATTTTTATTTATTTTGCTAAATTCTATAAAGTGAAATAAATAAATCCTAATCATGTGCATCCTACCTAACGCGAGTTTATAAAATTGTACTTTAAATTATTTAAATAAATTAACACTACTTAGTAAAGACTTAACAAAATGATATATTCATGGAAATCATTAGTAGTAAATACAATATTTATATCGCCAATATATGTAAATGAAGTACCTATGCAAACCAACAGCAACGATCACGATGCGACATTGGAAAGAGGGTAGCCGCGCTGCAACATCTCCTTTTTCTATCGACTTAAAAAAGGAGACGGTACTCAATTCGACTGTATGTTTTGTTATGTGTGTTACCTAACTTTTTACAGGGTAAACCGATTTCGATGATTCTTTTTTTATTGAAAGCTTCACAATTCCCATATACGTAGGTCACTCAATAAGTTTTGAGATGCTCGAAATTTAAAAATGGAACGCACCCGTGTTATATGTTTCTAAAAAGCAAATTTATTTAAAAATAGAACTCCATAAGCCAATTGATCAGTATTAAAAAAAAACAAAGTTCTATTTATTTTCCTTCAACGCTTCCCGCACTTTTCATTTAAAACGATGGATCTTAACCGTGAACAGTTGCGCGCTATGATATATTTTGATTTTAAATTTGGTTTAACCGAACAATTAAGCTTACAACGGTTACAATCAGCATCTGCTCCATCACGCGAAACAATTTTTTGGTGGTTTGCTGAATTCAAAAGGGGCAAAATTAATCTTAAATATGACCAAAGAACCGGGGCCCCGCAAACAGCAGTAACGGCAGAAAATGTATTGACTATTGAAATGTCACATATACGGACATCGAAAAGATTGTAGGCATTAGTTCGGGTAGCATTCATACTATCCTATATCAACATCTTAGAGTGAGGAAGCATTGTTGTCGATGGATTCTTCGTTTGCTCTTCGAAAGCGAAACACAGACTCGTGTGGATTGGTGCCGTGAAATGCGTCTACGTTTAGAAAACGGGGCATCTAGGCGTGTTAAGAAATCTTTACTGGTGACAAGACATGGATCTATCAATATAATACAGAAAATAAAAGGCATTCATCGGTATTGGTCTACTCAGAAGGACAGTGACCGACAAAACTGCAAAGACCTCGCAACGTCGGCAAAAATATGGTGGCTAGTTTTTTTCGCGGAGCGGACAGTTGTCTACGTCAATGCTGGAAAATTGTAGGTCAGTCAACTCTGAATGAATACTACAGTTTCATTACCCAAAGCTTTTCAAGCTCTGCGGGAGGGAAGACCAAACACGGGGCTTCGGGGAATTATGCTGCATCACGATAACGCCACTTCGCATACCTCCTTTAGAACAAAAGCATTTATTGAGAAATCTGGTGTTGAAACTCTAAGTCACCCACCCTACAGCTCTGACTTAGCTCCTTGTGATTTCGTTTTGTTCCCAAGAGTCAAAGAAAAAATAAAAAGCAAGTTTTTTTCAAGCGCCGAAGAAGCCGTGGCTGCCTACGAAGAAGCGATTTCCGACCTGTCAGGTCAAGACTGGCAAAAGTGTTTTCAGAGTTGGTTTAGGCGAATGGAACTTTGTATAGAGCATGATGAAGAATATTTCGAAAAGATACCCGAACTAATGCATAAATATTAATAGTATCTAGAATACTTTTGTATATCTCAAAACTTACTGTGCAACCTACGTATTTATAATTAGATCAAGGTTTGACCAACAGTTTTTGAGTTATTCTTAATAATTTATATTGAAGTCGGTTGTACAAAATTTTTATTTTAAATTATTATTTGTGCTAAAGGAATTACCATGACGAACAGAATGAGTGACCGAGCTTTACTTGGAGGTAGAAAAAAGGTCCACCCGCTTTTAGAAGCTCCGCTGTAATTCCATCCTCGCCTGGGGCCTTGCCGTTTTTAAGGTCCTGGAGAGCCATTCTAATCTCGCTCAGACTGACGTCCGGGATATCATCGGAATACTTTACTTGGAGGTAGAAACAAGGTACAATTTTTTAAGGATGACTATCTTGCTATCCTATCACAGAGGCCATGCTATCGTTCCAATTTTATTATTTGTCCTGCTGAGGCAAGTATCAATAGTATAGCGGCGGTGTAAGCATATCCGCTACCCCAAATCATCCCGAATGTCGTAAGAGGTGAAAGAGGGAAACAAACTAGGAGATGGGCAGAGATAACAACGCTAATAATAAAAACCACGGCTGATAACCCGCCTGTCTATCAAGCAGGCCTGCCAATCTGAGGAAGATCTATGTTTAGCAATGACTTTTATATGCTTTGATGGATGAATGGATCTATATATACTTAGAAAGTAAAATATTATCCGTTTCCAAACTTGGGAACTATGGTAAACATCCACACTTTGAGGCAATCTATGAAATATTAATATTACTCGTATTTATAATGACTTATGAACTTTTATAGGCATGAGAAGACAGTTTCTTTGTAAAATAAATAAAATTATGCTGAAACAACTTAGTATTTATACAATTTAGTACTGACAAACGAATTTAATTATAGTTTATTAATATGATAAAGCATATTATGGAATATTTGAAAAGTACGCAATCAAGTTATTAAAGAAAATTGTTTATTTTACGCACTATAGGCCGTAAGCCGCAACACATGAACTAATCAAACTTAGTTACGTTCTTTCTTTCATTGTGATTACAATAAAAAATCAACAGAAAGAGGAAATGAATATTTATGTATTAGTTTATATTTTACTTCAAATATCAAATTACTTCCATCATATTTCTGCTGTCGTGTCCGAAGAAAAACAGGATGATGGAAAAGATAACAGAAGAGAATCAGTTGATTTTGAATCTCATAGATCAAATAGAAGATTCGACGAAGAATGGCACGTTGCACATTTAGTAAATACAGACATAAGCTTAAGAGGAAACAAATGTAAAGAGGAGACGTTTAATGAAAGAGTTGATAAATATAAGAAAAAATTAAGAGACGATGCTGCCTTGGTTGAATTTGTTTCGTCTGATACGTTGGTTGTTAAAGAAGAAGATATGATTAAAGATCCATGTCTTACAAAGAATGTGACTGGAGATAAGAAAGATAGCGAAAGCGATAATAGTGGGAAAGCTAAGTCACCGAATGGAAATTTCACCCAAATAAAAAAGCAATTTTTAAATGTCTCCAACGATGAAGCCTCGAGAAGTACTAACACTGCAACTACTGCTAATTTAAAAAAAGTTTTGTTGGCTGACGACATAGTTAGAGAGGATAAACCGGGTAAAAATAGACGTGTTAAGGATGAATATCAGTTAAGCTCTGTTGAATATTACGATGATGTGCAAGATTTTAATCCAGCGAAGTGTCCCGATGATGTCGAGGTGATTACATTAGAACTAGATCACGTAAAGAGTTACGACGTTGAGTGCCAGTTAATGATAGAGTGGAGAAGCTTAGAGTAGACCGTAAGAAACTCTATAAAAGAAACTAAAATATTATAAGTAAAATAAATTATTTCAAAATGCAAACATTACAATTGCCTATTTTTTTCTGTTTGTTCTTTTGTTCCTGTATATAAGGGACTATATAAGACACAAACTGTTGGATTTTTATAACATTTTCGTCCTTAATGGAGGCTTAAAGGACAAATGGCAGCCACGATGGTTTTACTTGGATTTAAAATTATATTATATTATAGGTAGGAGAATATGTGTAGTATACATATTTGATGCTATTACTGTGTTTATCGCTACAACAAACAAATAGGTACACAAAGGTAGGAAGGACCAGAGAAAATCATTATTAGTTGTTTATTACGACAGACCTCGCGACATGTCGACCCTTTTTAAAACGCTTTTTATTTTTATATTTCCTGAATTACTTCCTTTTATTTGAGAGTTTAAAAAAATATTTTATCTTTTACGATTACAATTTTTACAACGGTCGTGGGTTTCTCAAATTTTTTTATTTTGCTTTTTTATTTTAGACTTTTTAGACAATTCCTACGTTACTGTTTAAATATCTATGCTCTAGAGGTAAACTTTGCCGATGAAGATGCTGTTCGTATATATCGCAACTTACAACTCGTCAACGCATTCAATCAGACAATGTTAACTAAACTAATAACGGAATTGTACACGATAAATGCACGAGATGAGTCCAATGAACCCAATAACTATGGATAGAAACCTCCACCTGCTGTTATTCCAGTGGACCAAAATAACACAGGAGGCCTAGTATCGGTACACGAATGATGTTAAAAATGAACATCAAGGTTAGCGAAGGATTAGGCAATCATAGCTTGCAAATATTTTGTAAGTTACCGTAATGAAAATGGTTGGGCAAGCATAAATTCAATGAGTGTATCATTACAAGGCAATAAATGTGCTGGCAAAATAGAAAGGACAATGATTCCACTCATATTAGGTTTTTTTTTATTTTATTTATTTTTGCATGGTAGAGCCATGCTGCAGCTATATTAGTGGTATAGTTGTAGTACGAATGGATCGGCTCGATCGGGGAAGGACCACACTTTCACAGAATACCAGCGTAAAATAGCATCTTAACACTGCTGTGTTTCGTATGGTGAGTGAAGAGAATCGGAGACCCTTTTTACTGGAAACGAGGCATTCCATCTTAGTCTTCAATGTAGGTGACAACGCATCTGCATTATGATTCTTTATTGAGGATAGATGTAGATGTCTATGGGCCACAGCAACCACTTACCATCAGGTGGGACTGTGTGCTTTTTTATCACCTTTATCCTATAAAAATATTACAAAAACAGTTACAGTATCATTTTAGTACAAAACCAAGACAATGCTATACAAAAACAAAAATAAAAACTGATGAATAATTATCGGAAATACATCTGTCAGTTGCCACTTCTCAGGTCGGAAATACATCAGGAAAGGTTAATTATTAAAAATATTGGAAGTGTGAAAACGGATGTTCAACTTGCTCTCTTGCTCACGCAATTAATTATTATCAGTTATAAATCAGCGTAACGCACTATACATTCAGTATAGAGCAATTACAGTTCGACCACACCGTAACACGTCCCCGACACAATCACACACTAGCGTAACCTGAGGGAGGTAATTATATGATAACACCAAAGTATGCAAACCAATAGCAACACTACACATCTCAGTGTAACACGGGGCAGCCTCTCAGCAACATCGTCTTCCTTGACTGCACCAGAAGAATCACTACAATGGACAGAACCTAATACTATCTTAGCACTCGTAGAATGATGCGAGTGGAATCTCCCGTGCTCGGCACCTACACTGAAATTTATATTGTACAAACGAGTGGGGGGGGGGGAGGGGGTGTTCTTGATATACCTCACCACCATCGATATGACCGCTCAGCTAGAGTGACGCAGCCTCTCGCTCCTTTGACATAAAAAATATATCTATACATATAAATAAAATTGAAGTGTCTGTTTGTAATGTCAAAATTACAGCGTTTTACTAAATGCATATGAAAGTATAAACGGTACTTATAGCAAAAATACAATTTTTAAAATTTTTGTCTGTCTGTCTGTTTGTTCCGGCTAATCTCCGAAACGGCTGGACCGATTTTGACGGGACTTTCACTTGCAGATAGCTGATGTCATAAGGAGTAACTTAGGCTACTTTTATTTTAGAAAAAGAATTAAGATTCCGCGCAAAAAAATAAAAACCCTAACACGCGGGCGAAGTCGCGGGGAACAGCTAGTATATATATATATACATACATACATAAACATAAACACTCACGCCTGTCACCCAGAGGGGTAGGCAGAGACTACGGACTTCCATTTGGCGCGATCCTGACACACCTCTCTCGCCTCTTTCACATCCATATATCTACGCATACACGCTCGTCGGTTAAGGGTACTCCTAATCTGGCCCATTTTCAATGTATCGCCGATCTGGTCGATAAACCTTCGTCTAGGGCGTCCCTTCCCGACCCTGCCGTTCACTTCTGCAACATAAATTTGCTTTGTCACTCTTTCCTCGTTCATTCTTTCTACGTGACCAAACCACCGAAGCATTCCTTTCTTAATCCTTGTCACAACATCATCTTGCAAACCACACTTTTCTCTTATTACACTATTTCTCACCCTGTCATTCAGATTCAGTCCTAGCATACTCCTTAAGGAACGCATTTCTACAGCATTTATTCTACTCTCATGCTTCTTCTGCCAGACCCAACTTTCACTACCATACATTAAAGTGGGTACTAACACAGCATTATGAATTGCCATACGTGCCTTAGTTGACACATTCTGACTCCTCACAATAGCGTGTAGAGCCCCATTCACTCTATTTCCTGCGTTCACTCGTCGTTCTATATCCTTATCATATCTACCATCCCTGCTAAATAAACATCCCAAATATACAAACTCATCCACTTGCTCAATCAACTCCCCTTCTATTCTTATTTTACATAAAGTTTTACTTTCTTCTCTTTCAAAAACCATCACTTTCGTCTTACTTGCGTTCACTTTCATACCCCTTTCTTTCAATGAACAATTCATTAAAGTAACCATCATTTGCAACTCGGCCGCCGACGATGCAAATATGACTTGATCATCGGCGTACAAAAGGCATTTGACGGTTGACTCACCCATTCTCAACCCACATTCTTCAACTTTCAAAGTTTATATATATATATATATATATATATATATATATATATATATATTATTATAATTAAGTAAAAAATCTCACAGACCCTTTGAGCCGTTTCAGTTCATGTTGAACCGTTAGTGCATACAATGTTAAGGCAATACAGTCGCTAACGCGGTCATACATCTTGGATCCAAAACATCTTTAGATAGCGCAGTAGTGACTGATCTAAATAAAAAAAAAACTGGAACAATCCACATAATAACATAGCGTTGGAAGAGTTAAGCGATTTAGAAGCACGTTGCACGGGTCACAAATCGAGGAAGCCGAAGAAAGGCAAGAAAGCTGTCTTTGATCTAGATCTCTTAGTATGGCATTAACATAGTGATTAGGTACTATGAAAACCCAACTATGTTACGTGATATCGATAACCACCTCCAAATCGGTCTAGCCCCCTCGGGGAAAATGGCTACAAGGGGCGAAAAATGTTTATTATATATAGCGCCTCTAGGTCAGTTAACATCATAACACCTATCTAAGAACCATCGTCGATGAATCATAAACCCTTTACAAAGACCGTATCTAAATCGGTGAAACCGTTTAGGGGATAAATGGGAACGTTTGTCTGCACACACAAACAAACAAACAACCTCTCAACCTAAACGCATACACCTCCGTTCCGTCGCGGGTAAAAAAGGAACTTGCAATCGAATTAAGAACATCCTCATTTTCTGAAGTCGGTTAATAATATAGGCGTCCTTACATCTCCTAATGGCCTTGATAAACAATTATGCTTTTACTATCTGCTATTGGTGAAATAAGTGAACTAAAAATTATTATTATCCTTCTTTGTAGTCGGACATACAAAATTAGAATTTTTTTTAAAATTTGACAAAGGTTTATAATAAAGAACTCAATAATAAAAACTTTTAAATAAAGTATAAGAAAGAACACGCCATCTTACTTATGAATATCTTGTGTTTGATATTAGTAGAAATACACTAATTTTACTTTCCAACATGCTTGGTACTTCGGAAAATTCAACATAGATGGCGATTCTGCATGTGATTTATAATGTAAAAAATAATTTTATAAAAAAAATGTAATTATTATGCATTATAATTCATAAAATGTTTTTATAGCAAAACTAATTAAAATGTATTTTATATATTTAAAAAAAATATGAAATTGTACAGTAGAATTTTACGATTGCTTTCATCGTATTTGCATATTAATATATACAAATAACAATAAACAATAGAATAATGTAAAAGTATTTGATATTGTGTTATAAGAGAAAAAAGGTGCAAATAACTAAAAAAATATAACCATGCAACAATGGTTTTACTTATTTTATCTAAATTCGGAAATTTTCCAACAGATGGCGCTATTACAACAATGTTCATTTGTATTGATTTTAACAAGTACTTTCTATAAAATACTGCTGTAGCCACCTGTTTAATGCATTCTATCTTACTAATTTCTATACAGAGGGCGTAGTAAATCGTCATCGCTTTTTATAACATATTCTGTGAGAATACTGTACTAAATGAGCTCGCAGTCTAGCTGCTAGGAAAATAAAACTGCAGGCCGTAGATACCTGGCGACAAAGTTTTTAATTTCATATTATAAACAAAAGTACAGCTAGCATTGTGCTGTCACTTTTGTGGGCAAGGATGGAAATACCTCGTAGCTTGAGATAATATTTTAAATTAAAATTTAAACTATGTTTATGCTAATACTACACATGAAATTAAACTAATTATTATGAATTCTATGGCATTCAATTTACTTTTTTATTTATACCAAATACTTAAATAAATAAAGAATTAAGTATCTGATCTAATATTTTTTTATTTATTTAACCAGATAAGAAAGTTGAATAGAATAAAATACTTGAAAATTATACTCATTTAATTAAAATATTAAGACCGGTGCAGAAAGCAGCGTTAAAGGTGCGAAACGTCCGGTATTTTATAACGGTAGACGTTCATGTCTAGCAGACTTTTACAGACTTTTTTTTATAGGAGAGGGGGCAAACGAGCATGCGGCTCACCTGATGGTAAGTGACTACCGCAGCCCATGAACAACCGCAACACCAGGGGAATTGCAGAATTGCAGAAATGTCGGAAATTAAAATAAATAGAAATATATTAAACGCGATACAAGTGGTAAAATTAAAAACTTTGTACAACCGACTTCAATATAAATAAAATGAGAACATCATCAATGTAGTTATTAATGATAATTGATAACTCAAAAACTACTGGTCAGGTCTTGATCAAATTTATATGAGACCACATTTAAATAAAAAAAGAATCATCAAGATTGTTTCATCTAGAAAAAAGTTCTGACAACACATATAAAACACACACATTGTGGTAGAGCCATGCTGCAGCTATATCAGTAGTATAGTTATAGCAGGAATGGGTCGGCTCGACCGGGGAAGGACCACGCTCACAGAAAACCTGCGTAAAATAGCCGCTTAACGCTGCTGTGTTTCGTATGGTGAGTGTAGAGAACCAGACCATCAGATGGACTGTGCGGTCGTTGTCACCCCATCCTATAAAAAAAAAGTGTAGTCTAAATGAGACCCTCTTCCAATATTTGAAGTCGGCTGAAAATCAGTAACATTAGTTTTATTCAAAACTGTTTTGTGTATGTGTATGTGTAGGAATGTTACCGGCTAGTGTTAGTTATAAAAAATCGCTAAAGTTAGGATTTGTTTTGTTCGGCTAATGTTTGGCGTAATATCAATTTGTAAAAAACTTTTCATTTTCAACCGAATAATTTACTAAATAGTTCGCTGAGCGATTTAAAGTATAGGCTAATGCGACCAGTGGTGAAGAAACATGTCTCAGAACCTCAAAAATACTACTTAGCCCAGAAGAAGTGCAATTGTTCGTAGCTAAACAATTCCTATTCAATGAACACATAGGGCGCAGCAGTGAACTATAGCCATAGCAACGATCACAATAGATCTTTTAGGTCGCAGTGATACTGGTCTCTCTAAACCTGCATAGCTGCTTGCACAATCTCAAAAATTAAAAAAGGTATTAAAAATTATGTGTACATAGCCCAAATTGTATTTTTTTTAATTATTATAAGCCAGTGCTTGACCACAATCCTACCTGATGGTAAGTGGTGATGTAGCCTTAGATGGTAAATCGCACTGTCTTAGCGTATCAAACCAACTAAAGATCACTACCAGACTATCCACTATATGCTACCAACGAGTCCTAAGTTATTTTGGTCATATTGCCAGGAGACAACCAGACAATCTGGATAAATTTGTTGTAGTAGGGAAGATCGAAGGAAAAAGATCACGTGGGCGATTATCTACCCGCTGGTCCGACCAGATGCAAACGGGACTTAATATTCCGACTGCCCTGAGACAAGCCGAGGACAGAGTGGTATGGAGGAAGCTAGTCGACACATCGGTGAAAGCATTTCAAGACAAGCACGACCCTCAGCAATGAAGCACACGAATAAGAAGAAGAAGAAGCGTAACAAAAGGCTATTCACTCTTGCCTTGAAGATGCCCAGATTGTATTGGGACGGTAAGAAGACGTTGGCAAATTATTCCACTCCTTTGCTGTATGCATTACAAAAGACGAAGCAAACAATTTGGTTCTAATGCGTGGAATATCGACAACAAAGGGATGAAGACCCGCCGATCGCCTGGTTGTCCGATGGTGGAAAGGAGAGGGAGGAATTAAAGCATGTAATTCTTGCGCACAGTTACCGAAATGCATACCGAGAGACTGGCTATTCTGCGCCTGTGCTCGAGGCTGACAAGATTGTTTTCAACCAAATCAAGGTCATCAATGAGCCTCTTAGCACGTCTCTCCACTGAGTCCAATGCTGCTAGGTGGCATTTTGCAGCACCTGCCCATATGTGACAGCAGAACTCCATACACAACCGGACTTGTGCTTTATATAAGGTAAGAAACTGCCCTGGCCTGTATATTATATTTTAAGTATATATTTTCATCTGTATGTGTAATAGTGAAAGTTTAGTGTGGCAGAAGTAGCATGAGAGTAAAGTTAATGGAGTAGAAATGAGGTCATTAAAAAGTATGTTATGTCTGACTGTGAATGATATGGTGAGAAACAGCATGAAAGAGAAAAGTGTGGTTTGCAAGAAGATACTGCGATATAATGATCAGGATTAAGAGGGAATGAAATGGAGACAAAGCAAATTTTGCAGGCGTGATTGACAGAGTAGGTCAGGGACGCCGTAATTTATCGACATAATTGGAAATATATTGAACATCGACCGCATTATGTATGTACAATTAACTGACATACCGTTACCATTATAGCCTATTAAAGTCCACTGCTGAACATAGGTAACCCCCATAGACTGCTTCATAAGTAGTGTTACCAGATCAAAAAATATAATTTCCTGACAAAATCGATTGTTCTGTACGTCCTGACTTGTTTAAATATAACCCCAATGAGGGCTAATAATCTACCGCTTAACAGATGTCGCTAGTTGACACTGAGGTAAAGTTTTTTGTTACACAGTGTCATTTAATTTAGAAGTTAGTTTTAAAGTTTTTTATTTTTAAGATTGTTTTTTTTTTTATAATAAAAGTAATGTTTCTTAGTAAATATATTATTGTCAATTATTTACAATTTTTCTTTGAAAAAATCCTGAAAAATTCAAGATTTCCTGATTTCCTGACAGAGGGCGTGATTCCTGACATATCAGGTAAATTTCTGTCATCTGGTAACCCTACTCATAAGGGGAATATTTACCATAGTGGCCACGCTTGCGAAGTGGGTGGACAACCGTAGTTTATTTTTATTTTTAGCCGTTATTAGTAAGATGCTGCCTATCTCCTGATTTGCTTCCCTCCATCACCTCTTGCGACACCCACGGGATGATATAGGGTAATGGATATTCTTACATCGCCACTACACAACCTACATATGCGTAAATATATATAAGTGAAAGAAACGAGAGAAGTGTGTCGGATGCGTGCCAAATGGAAGTTCGTAGTACCAGCCTACCCCTCGTTGACAGGCGTGAAAGTTTTTGTGTGTCATGTGGAATTTTCATTGATGACCTACGTCCTGAACAAAAAATTTGAATTTGATTGTGCTCCCACTAACAGCGTTTTGTAAGGGGATTCGCGGATTATGCGGATTAGGTACGTGAAGCCGTTACGCGGTCACATACTACCTGTGTATTATAAAAGAAATACGTCAGCAAAGTGTAATTTGAATAACGAATACGATATTAATCCGTAATAGTTACAAAATCATAACATTTCTACCTTGGTTAAAAAGTTAAAGCTAAAGTTACAGCCTATATACGCCCCACTGCTGGGCACAGACCTCCCCTCATATCTGAGAGGGTTTTAGGGCAAGGAAGTGTCCGCCGCGCTGCCCCAATGCGCGTTGGCGAAATACACATGTCTTCGAAATATATTTTTCCTCATTTTTCAGACATGCAGGTTTCCTCAAGATGTTTTCCTTCACCGCCGAGCGCGTGGTAAATCAGCACTTAAAATTGCAATTAAGAATTTAATTGGTGCCGGCGGGAATCGAACCCGGTTTGCTCGCGTACTGTGAAATTTACAGTGAGGGCTAACCATCTGAGCTAACCCGGCTCTGGTCTGCCTTAGTGGTAGGATAGTTTTTCTGCGTAGGAGTCTGTCTGGTTAGATCCCACCCTTTTACTTTTACTGTCGCCAAACAGTAGTGCTTGCACTGCTGTTCTGGTTTGAAGAGTTCAGAGAGTCAGTATAGTTACCGGCTGTGAGGCATTCCATCTAAGTCTTCAAAAGTGACGGGCTACGGGTAACTGAGTTAAAGTTGCGAGACGTCTGGCACTGCGATCGTCAATCCATCTGCAACGTTAATCGTCCGTAATCCTCGTCGTCTGACCTTTTCTTTTGAGAAAGGGACCTCAGGCGCTCTCGAATCGCATCGCAATCGAAGTGGGCAGCCAAGCCCTGGCGGATATAAGAGCCGGGACGGATCCGATAACCGCCATCATGAAGGCACTGGCGCAACTACTGGCTCGGCACTACGGTGGTGTCGTGTTATCCAGACAACCTGCGCCTCCTATACTGGAACCCGGACGGAATCCAGCAGAAGCTACATAAACTCCGCACTATCGCCCAACAGCAGGACATACACGTAATACTGTTGGGCGAAACGAAGCTAAGACCTGCGACGCGCATTTACGTGGTAGAGCCATGCTGCAGCTATAATAATTGTATAGTTGTACCACGAATGGGTTGGCTCGACCGTGGAAGGACCACGCTCTCACAGAATACCAGCGAAAAATAGCAGCTTGACACTGCTGTGTTTCGTATGGTGAGTATAGAGAACCCTTTTTACTGGAAAAGAGACATTCCATCTTAGTCCTCACGGGTGACAACGCATCTGCATTTTGATTCGCAAACGAGGATAGATGTAGATGTCTACGGGCCACAGCAACCACTTACCATCAGGTGGACTTTGTGCTCGTATGTCACCGTAATTCTATAAAAAAAACCTGTATCCATCGACTTCCCGTATATCTTACCAGGTCGTCACTCCATCTAGTGGTGGGACGCCCTACACGAAGTCAAAGTCAAGTCAAAGTAAAATAAATAAAAATCAGACCTTTGTGGGTTTTGGAGCCATTTCCATTCTTCTGAGACAGTCAGGTGATAACCAGAATATAAAAATTGTTTATTTATTATCAGTTTCGAATGTAGTGTGGTATAGCCCCCATGACTATATATACATATATATATATATATATATATATATATATATATATATATATATATATATATATATATATATATATATATATTAGTGTTAAGAATAGAGAACAGTATAATTAAAGTTATAGAAGCATCAACACGCCTATTCCATTGACACATTACCTTACACGAATTTCTTTAATGTAATGAGGTTAATAATTCATTGGTGCAATCGCTGAGAATGTAACAGGAAATTTATTATCACTGGAAACCTTGATATTTCGTTACATCATGATGTTTACGCGGGTCTATGGCTTCGTAATGCCTTCCTTACATACCGCAACTATTTGTGTCAGGTCTGGAAGATTTCCATGTACTACAGTTGTTACATTATTGATTTTTAACTTCACTACCACATAAATGGATCTCTCTTGAGTAACCAAACGGTAGAGGTGGTAGAGTTTAATTTTATAGAATAACGGTTAATAAGCGAGCACACAGTCCACCTGATGGTAAGTGGTTGCTGTGGCCCATAGACATCTACATCTATGCACATGCACAAAATGCAGATGTGCTGTCAGCCGTGAGGACTAAAATGAAATGCCTCTTTTCCAGTAAAAAGGGCGCCTGGTTTGCCCACTCTTCTATTAAAAAAAATCAAAAGATCTTTATCGTTTACCAAACAAGTAAGACTTGATGACCTCGGTGGCTCCTTGTTATCAGCGTACTTACTTTCTGCCAAGTTGTAGATCATCGGGTTCGAATATTAAGTTAATATTGTAGCTTGTTTAGCGAAAATATTGTTTGTTGTATTTCGATTCTTTACGTGTCTATGACATTGTCTATGACATTGTATTCAAGCTTGCTTATCGCAATCAAGAACCATGGTAGATCAGTGGCGAAGCATCTTGTCAAAAACGCCTCCATGGCTCTCAAAAGCCGCATTTGATTAGAAAGTTTTTACTTTGATAGACTTTGAAAAGTTTAGCACTGAACATAGGCCTCATAGACTGCCTCATAGGGGAAATAGTTTTCCGTATTCAAATACAAAAACAAAATATTTACTGCATATAGTTTTTGTTCTAAAATATCTCATCCATACATAACATAAAAAAGTCCACTCTGCTGAATGAAGTCATTGTTTAACACACCTTGCACACTATCATTCGTAACATGAAATAGCGTAACAAGAAAAGCACAGTTTAAAAGAGTTACTGATGTAGGAATATAAATCGACCTTAGTCAATTTCTGATGTCCTAGTACATTTTGCAGGCAATTCACGTGTTCTGTTAAAATCTTTTTTTAAATCGGGGTTCTTCTTAATTATTTTTTTTTAAATTCTAGGTTACACATACCTGGCCAACCTACGCTTTATCATATATACAAGCAATCCGCCCCACTCTCGCACGGTTGATTTCTGGACAAAAACGCCACCTAACCGGCTCCAATTGTGAATTTAATCCATACCCTATCAAATAAAAACCACACACAAAATTTCATGAAAATCGGTCCAGCTGTTTAGGAGGAGTTCAGTCACATCATCAGGAAGATGCTGCTGCCCGTGTCTCCAATTTCTCTTAAGAATGCGACTCTTAATTTCTGATATAAATAATTGATTATTGTTTAGTTTAGAAGTGTCTGTTTGTAATGTCAAAAATAAGGTTTTTACTAAATGCATATGAAAGTATATACGACTTATAAGATAAACACAATTTTTAAAATTTTTGTCTGTTTGTTCCGGCTAATCTCCGAAATGGCTGAACCCATTTTGACCGATTATCACTGGCTGATAGCTGATGTTATAAGAAGTAACTTAGGCTACAATTATTTTAAAAAAATAATTAGGGTTCCGCACGAAAAAGATAAAACCATAAATTACACGCGGGCAAAGTCGCGGTAGTGTTAAAATAAAAAGTATAAAACGTAAAAAAAAACACGAGGTGTAATTTAGTAAAATACCCTCTTTATTTTATATCTTAAAAAAGCAATAGGAATCTTTAAATACCTACATAAAAATTAACAAATAATTGAAATATGTAAAAAAAAAAAAAACTGAGTGGTACAAAACCAATTAACAAATAGGTATCAGGTAATACAAATTAATCCCTTTAATCTTTTATGGGATTGCTTTCAGAAAAAGGGTAATTTTCTATGAGAGCTTGGGTTGGCAAAGGTTGGCGTGCGCACAGTCGTTAACGTTGTGAAGCGAGGATTTTTATTTCAGATGGTACCTTACTTAAAAAGATATTAGAAATCAGGATATTTTCAATTGTAATTGATGATGTTTCTCCACCCACTTTCAACCGTGACGACATTGTTAGTATTATAGTAGTTATAGCTTCTAATTATTATAGTAGCTTCTTATTATAGTAGTTATAGCTTCTAATAAGCTCAGAGGGCTATTTGAATTCTATTAAGACACGAAGAATTCTTTTTAACTTTTTTGTGTGTTTGTTAGTTGGTCTGTCCGTCCGGGCTAATCTTCGGATCTTCTGTCATAATGTCATATACTTAATTTGACCGTCTATTATCACACATTAACAACATTTTTATACACCAATCAACTGGAGCCCGTTTTTGTTCAGGGGTGAGTTCATGAGGAATCTAGCGGCAACAAAGTTTATATTTTAAGTGTTGATGTATTTTTTTTTTAATTTGACTTATACGAATACCCGACTCTCCAGATATGTGATGCTCCGGTTGTCTTCAATTAGTCACCTGACAGTAGCCACATTTTTCCACTGTTCGCAATTGTGTGTCTGCCATGTCAGATGTTCGTAATAACTGATTACTTTTAAATAGTTGAAGTGACAAACGATTACGGTCCATCTGTTGGTAAGAGCTATTGCATTTAATGGACCCTTGCAGTCAATTTCAAATAAAGAATGCTTGATGAGTTGTCACCACTGGGGACTAAGATTGAATGCTTCACAGCATGGAATTATACTAACACAGTGTAATCAATGCCAGTTATCGGTAGAAACAGGTAAAAGATTGAAACCTACTGGTAGTCGGAAACTTAGGCAGAAATGGAGTCTTACTAACTAGTGGATTTTTGTAAAAGTACCCAATATTGTGTACTCTTATTACCTTCTGTTACCCTAGCTTCAATCTTCTTCTTTCTCTTTCATGAGCTTGTAAAAGTTTACTACTGAACATGGGCCACTACCGTTGTACCGTTGTGTTGGTTTCCCTACGTGATAAAATTAGAAATGAGGATATCCGCAGCATAATCAGACCCGACTAGGACCACAGAATACCACCGTGAAATAGCCGCTTAATGGTGCTATGTTTCCTATGGTGTGTGTAAAGAACCGGGGACCCTTTTTACTGGAAGTGTCATTCCATCTTAGTCCTCAGCAGAAACACATCTGCATTTTGATTCTTAATCAAGGATAGACATAGATGTCTATGGGCTACAACATCCACTTACCATCAGGTGGACTGTGTGCTCGTTTGTTTCCCTTATACTATAAAAATGTGAGGTGAATGAAACATCGCTAAATTCCTAACTCTACTACTGAGAATTTATTGACAGAAGAACCCAATAACTGATTTTTACCCGCCCCGGGATTCAAATCCTCCTCATGATCATTAACCACGTTTACGACCAGACCAACGAGGCAGTCATATACTAAGTAATACATTAACATTATACTAAATAATAATGAGCCGTGGTAGCTTAGTGGCTAAGCGACCGCTGTAAATTTCACAGTACGCGACACATGAGTAAAGAAACCGACCAGAGGGGAAGCTACGTACAAACGTCTCGCTGCGGGTACACCCACACATAGCGCAGCGATGTGTGCGTGAGCTCTCACCGATAGGTTCACCGACGCTCCGTCAGGGTACAAACCGGTTTGCGCCGGCTCAGTCAGAGTGTGAATGAAAGGGCTGTTGGTCACGCGCATTGAAATAAATAGACGAATAATATTTTGTGATTTTATAGATCAATAACTTTATTATTAAAAAAAAATCCAGTAAAGTTTAGAGATATCAAATAAGACATTATAGATTTATATATATTTATATTAGATAATTAGCGTTCGTATAAGCTATGTTGTACAGTATGTATGAAAATTCGAGAGAAAATAATACAATAGCCAGACAGTGGTGCAGTTAGTCTTAGTTGTAGTAGTGCTGGTGATGGTGATGGTGGACGGTGGTGCTGATCGTGCGGTGTTGGTAGCGGTGGATGGTGATGCTGTACGTGCTGGTAATGGTGTCAGTGATTGCTTTGGTGCTGGTAGTATTATTGGTGGTGGTGGTGGACAGGGGACCGCCACTGCAACCACCACCACGACCAGCATCACCACCACAGCCCTTACTACCGTCACTATCATCCTGGTAGTAGCATTGGTGGTGGTGGTGTATCAACACCGCCACTGCCCACTACCATCATCACATTCATTACTAATACCATCTGATTTTTTGTACTCATGGATACGTTGTATTATGAAAATTATATTGATAGAAATATAGATGTGTATATGTAATGTGAAGCTAAGCATAAAAATAAGCAAAATATACAATTTTTGCAGTTTCAATTTAATTACAAATAACAGACATATTGAAAAGGGCGCACCTACAGCATCAGCTCCCTAATCAGATCCCTTATCTAAAAAAATCCAATCAAACTGGGATAAGTCTGTCACAGACGTTCTACCCAGAAACACCAAGTTGGGTTCGGGGGGTCAACAAGGTGGTCATTAACCTCGTGAAGGAGTATCACAAGAGAGCGCCTGAGGTCCCTTTCTCAAAAGAAAAGGTCAGACGACGAGGATTACGGGTCTCCTTGTAGAGGTCCCGGTCCCGACGTCTCGTTTATGTGATTCTTCTTATAGTTGTTTATATATATTGTTTAGAGGTGTTAGTGAAGGATCCCTCGGGAATAAAACAGCAATTGTCTTCAAACTGCTCCACAAGAGTGCAATTACTTTCCCTATCACTTCCCTATATGTTTTCTTTTTTGATTATATACATTACTGGTAGCTAGTCCCGAACGAATTACATGAAAACCAGTTTAATAAGGTACTTCAACGCTATACTCAAAAGAGAGCCGCGCCCTCTATGCGATTTCACAACACAATTACGTTAAACTTTTACTATTGCACCCTCACGGTTTGCCCACTATCTTTATTGGTATAAGACATACATTTTTACAATTTACTCATAATGACAGCACAACAAATTCTCTGTACTATGATATACATTGCATTTTAATATCACAAAAAGCTTTTTATTTAAAACAAAATATGCCTATTTTATAACATATGCACTAAGTTAGAATTCTTAAATATCTAACATATAAGGTTGGAACAATGTTCTTTAATTGAAAGTACAAATATCTTAACTAATACATACAATAGTTTAAAAAATTTTATACATACTTTTACCTTTAAAACACTTTTAAATATTTATACATGAAATCAATACAGAATTCACCTTTTTTGCTTACACAGTCATCCTGAAACATTTATGAGTCAATTTTACATAAATTACTGAAATTTGCAAACAATTAAATTTCCATCTATTAGGCCTCCTAAATTACAAATCAACGCACGGCTATTAACTCGCGCTATGTGCACAACCAATTTTTACACGACTCTCGTCAACTCGGTAGGAGCTAAACAAGCTTTGTTAATAATTAGGAATACTTCGAAAAATCAACTTAACTGCACTACATAGTACTAAAATCGACTAAAATATTCACACTTTTGACCTTTTAATATTTGATTGACTGATGAAAAGCTATCGAATCAGAGCGCCATCTATGCAAACAAGGCTGCAGTTTTTGAGTTATAAGAAAGTGACCATATTAACTGAATGACCACTCGGTAGACGGCTAGTGAAATCCTTGGTCAGATAGCAACTATCTCTGCTCGTTATGAAACACCAAGGTTCACAAACACTATCCTTATCAGTCACAAAGTTTTTTATCTGATAACACAAACAAAACTATTTTCATGTATTAAACATCGAAAATAAGTATTTATTTTTATACAAAATTTGCATTTATTTTACACAGATAATTACTATGCAATACACAACTTTACATTAATCTCAAAAAGACAAAAAGTGATCGTTGCGACCGGGGATTGAACCCTGGTTTCTAAACATTACTAAAATTGTTAAGAAAACAACGAAAAGTAATTCAACCAGGGAATCGAACCCGGAATCATAAATCATGTCTTAAAAATTCCCTCTATGAATTTATTGCTAAGAAAACGACAAAAAGTAGATCGACCTCGGAATCCAACCCGGGACTTTTTAATTATTAATTCGGTATTTCTTTAAACTTTTACTAAGCGTTTTCTTTTTCTTATAAGATAATTATTGCTTGATAATTTATCTTTAGAAGCTATTCGTAATTGGTAAACTAATAAATTGAAATATTATTTATAGGCGCGTCGCCAACACATGTTACTATATTAACTTAAGTTGCAATGAATACACATGTTATTTTATACTATATAATATTTTTATTTTTTCCTTAAAATTTTCACATGCATCAGGTGCTAACCCTATCAGAATAGGTATAGATTTTCGACGTTGTTAGAAAACTTCCCCTCTGGTCTTCTTTACTCTGTGGTACGCGAACAACCCGGGTCCGATCCCCGCCGGTACCAATGAAATTGTTAATTGCAATTTTAAGTGCTGATTTACCACGCGCTCGGCGGTGAAGGAAACAACGTGACGAAACTTGCATGTCTGGGGCATCGCGGCGGAAATTAAAACCCTTAAAACCTTAAAACCCTTTTAGAAATAAAAGGAGTCCTGTGCCCAGCATTGGGAGGTATATAGACTTTATCTTTAACTAATTTACTTACATATAATAAGTACATTATTAGTTGGCCATTGCCAAATACCTTGCTAAACGTGGCAACTATGATAATCCCTACTATGAGCAAATCTATAGGGGTGGATTTGTGTTAGGCTGTATATTGAAAGAAAAAAAAAACATTATTAACCACCTTGCACAACATAATAGATACTGCCCATAGAATTATTGCGTAATAATTCTATGATACTGCCAGACACTGCACACAAAGGAATATAAATCGACCTTACTTTTGTTAGTTTCTGATGTCCTAGTACATGTTGGATGCAATTCACGTGTTCTACGAAATTTTAAAAAATCATTTTACTTTTTTCTTTAGTGCTTTTAATTTGTCGGCGCCGGGTGTTTTGCATAAATTCCTTTATTTTTTTTTTTGCGAAAAGAATAAATGTTAAAGCGGCCCAATTAGTGAGGCGGGATAATAGTCTTAATAAGAGAATTCGGAAATTCCTTCTGTTTGTTATGCAAGATTTCTTTTTAAATTTCACTGCTTAGATGTCTGTTCTTAGAGTGATTTCAGGGTCTCTTAACATTTTAAATTCTGGGTTATCTGGCCAACCCACACGTTCTCATAACACACTGTTCCATTCCCATCTTGTGTATTTTTTAATCTGATTTAACCCCAAACCCCAGATGCCACAAAATGGTCATTGATTTTGTGAGCTTGACTTAGACCTAAAATAAATTGATCTAAAAATGTTAACTTTGGCACTGCTGAAGTAAGAATATTTATGTTTAGAACTATTTTCCGCCTGCATGAAATTATATGGCACTTGAAATGATGTATCACAACTTTTTGTAACTGTTAGCCAGAAAATGGGACTTCTGACATATTCTGATTAAATAAAATACTTATGATATACCATGGACGTAGAAAAAACCTTTTTTAATACGTCCATGTCCACGTCCTATACATAATATGTAGTTCGTGTGAACGTATGTTGTGCATTTTTCACTGTAGACAACTTTATTATACTCGTATCTTCTTAATTAATTTGTCTATGTTTGCATGAGATGTGGTGAGGGTTTTTGTGTCTAAAGCTTTAAAGTAGATCCTTAAATGTGATTTTGAACACCTGTTCGGCCACCAATTATTTACTTTATGATATGAAAATTCTAGGAATTGACCATGAACTATATGTACTTCCCCAAAATCATGAAGCTCTAGTACATTCATCGAGAGGCTCACGTGTTCGCTATTCGAAACTATTTTTTAAAAAGCTCGAACGTCTGAAGAGCTAGCCAGCGATTCGATGCCGGGACTTCACGATCAGAAATCGCGTTTACGATAACTAGACTAACGAGGCAGTAATATACTAACATTTAATAACTAATTTATCTCCGATTATACTTATTATTGCCAAACCGCTTGACAATCGTGGCAACTATGACAATCCCTCCTATGAGCAAGTCTATAGTTGAGGACTATGTTGGGGGGTGGATTTGTGGTAAGCTGTATGTATATTGAATGAAAATAAAACATTAATAATATCTTGCACAACATAATACATAATAGACGCGGAATATACACCGAGCTTATTTTTGTCACTTTCTGATGTCAATTACATACATTCCGCAGACAATTCACGTGTTTTGCGAAAAAAATAATAAACTGTCTTTTTTTTTAATTTTAGGTTACCTGGCCAACTCACGCGTTCTCACAACACGCTGTTCCATTCCCGTCTTGTGTTTTTTTATCTGATTTAACCCCAATTCCATATAATCAAAGTCTGAGGAGCTTCTTTACCGTCATTGATTTTGTGAGCTTGCCTTAGGCGTCAATAAATCGATATAAAAATTTAACTTAGCGAATGTCGTGCATCTTTCTCTGAGACAACTACTGGTACCTCTTTATTCATTTAGTAGCGTGGGGGATTTTGTGTTTAAAGCTTTAAATTAAATGCTTAAATGTGATTTTGATTATCTGTTCGATTCCCATTGGAACAATTATTTGTGTAAACATTTTCTAGATGTCAGCGGTGTACGCATATTGGTACTGTCGCCAGGTCAGAATCAGTGATACAGGTATCTATGCCTGTAGCAAATATCCCCTATTAGGATAGGCCAATGTCCAGGAATTGACTGTGATAATATGAACTATTTACAAATATGTACTTCCCCAAAATTATGAAGCTCTAAGTACATTAGTCGAGAGGCTCACGTGTTCGCTACTGTTTGTTTATTTGAAACAAATTTTTACCCCTAGATATCGTGCCCCCCCATTTTCCGATTATTATCGATTTTTTTTTTGTGAGATACTTGTGTGTCTCACAATAAAAATCGGTAACAGTTTTCAAGTCTATTTATTTGGAAATGAATAAAAAAATATTACTTCAATATGTGTGCAAATGTGCGTGAGCGTGTGCATGTGTGTCTGTATGTGCGTCTGTGTGTGCGTGCGCGTGTGCGTGCGCGTGTCTATGTACGTGTGCGTTGGCGTGTGCGTGTGTGTGAGTGTCGCGCACGAGCGTGAGTGTGTGCGTGTGCGTATGTGTTTGCGTACGTGCGTGCGTGCATGCGTGCGTGCGTGTTTCTCTGTTTTCGATTTTTTTTCAGAATTTCAAAACTTCCGTATAGTGTATGAGATTTTAACTAGCATTGTATTTATAAAGATATTGTTATTTTTATGAAGAAGCTGTTTTCAGCCGAATTCAAAACAGGATAAGGTTCTTAATTCAACTGTATTTTTCGTTTTGTACGCGTAGAAAAAGATCATAGACATTACTCTATGATTATTATTTATTAAGGATTGTCCCATTAAATTGAATTCATCCAATTCTCCTTAGGGTGCATAATAGAAGATGAAGTTTTTAATGTAAATACATAAACGATATCCTAGTTGTAACTTAGTCCACAACAATCAAATATAGTCCAAACAATCAAATAATCAAACTTAAAAGAAAGTAAATCCGTATTAAAAAATCTAAAAGAAAAAAATAATTTTCACATTAATTTATGATTTCTGAAATTGGTGCTAAGATTTAGTGTGTCAAAGCTTCGACTTAAGCTAACAATTAAATCGTGTGGAAGTTAGATGTATTTTTTAAAAGTTTATCATTACAAACCAAATCTTTTTTCTGATCTGATTTTGGACCAATTCTTTTTGACCAGTTAAGATTAAACTTTGTTAACTCGCTTCGAAAACTAAAAGTAAATTATTATGTCATTATTTAATCTATCTATATATTACTCGTATATAAAAATAAATTGCCGCGCAAAAAGTCGAAAATGGCTCAACCGATTATGATTGTGTGTTTGATTGGGTTCTTTGGATGATTTAGGTTTATAATTGTACCTAATAAATTACGTAATATATATAATTGTAGGTGGCGCTGTTGTCGAAATCCAGAAATCACCCGTGCGAAAATGGGGCGGCTCGCTATCGTAATTAAAAGCTTGACACGAAATTATAAGATATTATATATGGTACTACAATCTTTATATAATTAAGCATTTATCTCGCGAAAAATCTTTTATATCGCGTAAAATATCTAGTATAGTAATTTATGTAATTTTTGCTGATGTAAATATCTATCTCATAATTTAACTTTTTTTCTTGGTTTGTAATTATTTATTTTTATTTTATATAGTTTTTTTACAAACACACTGGAAACAAGTTAGATCCTTTCTTTCGCTTTTTGATGTCCTAGTACTTTGGTCACTCAAACACGTGTTTCGTGTAGGCGTAATTTTTCGATAGTTTTTTCATCGATCTGTTTTTGTTACTGTTATGGACAGGAAGTAACTGTGCTCGTAATAATGAAATAATGAAATATAACTTTATTATAAGATCATTAAAATTAATTAGTATATAATTATAATTACTATATATATATATATATATATATATATATATATATATATATATATATATATATATATATATAAAGCTGCAGATATATCACAGTATCGAGAAATAATTTATTCTGTATATTGTCACCATCTATGCAAATAAATAAAATTGAAGTAAAAAAAAACTGTAATGTCAAAATTTACAGCTTTACTAAACGCATATGAATGTATGTACTTACGAGTATAACAAAATTCGAGTTAAAATATTTATTTAAGTCTAACACCTAACAAACAACCCTCTGAGTTTAATAGAAGTCAGTTATTTCAATATTAGATAAACAATTCAATTTTATTTATATGTAAATAAAAATAAAAACAGATAATTAAAAATGTTGTCGATGTTCCATGATGTAAGTCGATTTCTTTCTCTTCTCTTCATACGAATTCACCTCGCCATTCTCTCCGTCAGAACATACAGAACACAGATAATTATTGCGCAACGTAATTTTCGCTGATTTCTGATGTCCTGGTATATTACATAGAAGAGCACGTGATAGATGAAGGTTTCCGTCATCAACCGATGTTCCTCCCCTCCTATTTTTGTTATTATTACAAAAATATGGTTTTAACATCAATAAATTTTTACTTGTTATTTCATATTTCGGCAATTGCATGGCGTAGCATGGCTAGCTGACGCCTAGGGCTACTAGGGCCAAAATTTCTCTCTACCCCTCTCCCTTTCATTTTCAAAGTATCTTAAAGATATAACCAGTAAAAGTTGAGCGCGGTGTAAGTAGTAAGAATATCCATTACCCCATATTGTCCCGTGGGTTTCGTCATATGAGGCGACAGAGGGAAACTAAAACAAAAAATGGGAGCAACATCTCCCTGATAACAACTCTAAATAATTAAAAAAACTTCGGTTGCCATCTTGCTTGCCAAGCGTGGCGACAGCAAAATCCCAATCAATGGAGGAGGTCTAGGTTTAGAAGTGGACTTTTATTGTCTGTAATGGTAATGATAATGGTATTCAGTATTACAGTTAGTTTACAGATTTTAGATTTTACTGGCGTCATTTAAAAAGATAAGGTTTCTGGCGTTCATGCCCAAAATGCCGACCCTTAAAAACGGCCGAACGGGAACATGATACCCTTGCTTCACCACTGAAGGATTTATCCATAATATAAATAAGTGATTCCTCATTCGTCAAAACCTAGGTTTTTATTGTGGATTAAAATAAAATAAAATTTATTTACATTTTTAATTCTTTTTTATTAAATCTGTTATTCTGTTTTAAGTTGTCATTGGAATAATTATTGCATTTTTCAACAGGTGCAGGAATTGGGTACAAATCCATTCAATTCTCTCCGCTTTCTGATTTCCTAGTATGTTTGTCGTATCAGCACGTGTTTATTGAAAATAAATTAAAAAAAACCTTTAAGAGACTGGTCATTTATTAAAGAACTGTCAAAGTTGGTTGTAAAAAGCAAAGTGTAACAAAAATAAATTATTTTTTAAATTGTTATTTTTCTCTGACTATAGGATGGACTCAGAGTTCGAACTCAATTTGGGAGCCAATATTATTTTCAAACTATTAAAGATCATATATATATTATTTTATTGAGCGGATGTAGGCGAAGTAATTTTGACCAATTTAATTAATACATACGAGGGGCACACTGAACTGATCGGGAATAAGAAAAACCACATGCACGATATAGCTAAATTGTATTTTATTGTTTTTAAAAATATTTTCCGTTCAACTTAAAGCACTTTTCCATTCGTGCAAACCAATCATTAAAACAGTAATTCCAGTCTGAAGTTGATGTTGACAAAATGGTTGATTTGTACGCTTCCACAGCTGCTTCGGGATCTTCAAACCGTTGACCGCGTAATAAATCTTTCATTCTAGGGAATGTAAAGAAATCGTTTGGGCTCAGGTCAGGACTGTACGGAGAATGGTTCATCAGCTCAACGTTTTCCTGCTTCAATAAATCATTTGTCTTCCGAGCCGTATGGGAGCTCGCATTATCATGATGTAAGATGATGCGACGTTTCGGGTTATTTTTTCGAAGTTCGGTTTTGCCTCGTATAATGGATTTTCGCAAAGTAACGCCTGATTCTATTAATTATTATTATTTTCAAACGTTTTTTTAGATTTGGACAAAATATCCCAGTGCCTTTGAAATATCACCCTAATCTTCCTTCTGTTCAAGCACTTCTTTGTTTTATCTGATCTCATTTAATGATTCTTCTTTTATTAAAAATGTTTTAACTTCAGGGATGGCTAAAAATTGCACCTCTCTCTTTTAATATAACTATTTAGACGGTATTCTGTTTCACCTTGAACATGTGATATTTCCTAGTCCAATCAAAAGGGGAAAAAGTAAACTTTATGAAAGAAATAAAACACCATATATTTAACGCAGTAAATAAACCGACCGATGAATACCGACTTCAATAAATAAAACCAATAATATAATCACACCGCAACCAACTTCAGAAGCTATCATGTGGAAATTTGTTTTATTCTTTTTAGGGTTTTAATGTAGCTTAAAGCTTAACGTATGACCACACTAAAGTACATGTCATGCGATTAATACTATTAGTCTGTTATATAATAGTATTTTCTCATTGGGTATATGGATAGTTTAAAAAAACTGCACATCTCTAATAATATATTTCGCTGTTTCAAAAAACCCAATAAAAGATTCCATGTCGCTTTCGTACAAAGTCTATATGCAGGTGCAAACTTTCAAATAGTTAAAAGTTCTTCTTTCTTGAAAATTCTTCCAAGTAAAATATTGGATCTGTAAACATTTTATTTCTTATTTTCGTTCTATTTAAAATATGTTTTGAAATTGTTTTAAAATTTAAATTAACTTTCCGTAATTCATTTGAGTTTTGTTTTACATACTTATAAATGGTAGATTTAAATATTAATATAGTGTTAGTCGCATACAGATATTGACCAGTCAAACCATAGAGTTGCAGACCCCATTCCCTTTTTGTTGAACGTCGGTCGGTGGAAATTCCTTAAAAGTTATAGTCCAGTAACAGATCTAGACTGAACATTTCGATAGAGCCCAGGGTTTGCTCACTGCATCCGATGCGAATCCAAGAAATGTTGATCCGTAGTAGTCGTAGTACTATTTGTTGTTTTGATGTCAGAAGTTCGTCAATAAGTCAGAGATTTCTTCGAACGAGATGACGTGAGTCGAATGTGTCCAGCTAACAGTGATTGTTTACAAACCTATGTTATTAGGAAACAAAAACGAAGTCCACCAGATGGTAAATGGATGCTGTGGTCCATAAACTTCTATATTTATCCTCAATTAAGAATCAAAATGCAGTGTAATAGTGGTGTATGGGGTCCACTATTAACAGACTTCGAGTGGTCTAGTGGCGGAGAAATGAAACTATTTTCTGATATGCCTTATCAAATGCAGTAACGTTGTCACCTCTGAGGATTAAGATGGAATGCTTCATTTTCAGTAAAAAGGGTCTCCGGTTCTCTTCAGTTCTCTACACTCACCATACGAAACACAGCAACATTAAGTTGCTATTTTACGCTGGTATTTTACTTAGAACAAATACTTTAGAATGTTGCTTGTGTGTCATGCATCAATATTTTGAATTAAAATTCACTACACTGTTACTTAATTTACCCTTCAATCCATTACTGCCTATACGAGGGGCACACTGAAATGATCGGGAATAAGAAAAACCACATGCACGGTATAGCTAAATTGTATTTTATTGTTTTTCGAAATATTTTCCGTTCAACTTAATGCACTTTTCCATTCGTGCAAACCAATCATTAAAACAGTAATTCCAGTCTGAAGTTGATGTTGACAAAATGGCTGATTTATACGATTCCACATCTGCTTTGGGGTCTTCAAACCGTTGACCGCGTAATAAATCTTTCATTCTAGGTAATATAAAGAAATCGTTTGGGCTCAGGTCAGGACTGTACGGAGGATGGCTTATCAGCTCAACGTTTTCCTGCTTCAAAAATTCATTTGTCTTCAGAGCCGTATGGGAGCTCGCATTAACGTGATGTAAGATGATGCGAAGTTTCGGGTTATTTTTTCGGAGTTCGGCTATCATTTTGGCAAACAAACCGTGATATACCACTCAGCGGTAACCGTTCTGAGTTCCTGTAAAGGAATTGTAGCAACATGTCTCTTTTTCGAGACAAACGTAGCGACCATTTTCTTTGACACGATGCGGGAGCGAACTCCTTTCGTTGGTTTGACCTCGGCTGGTTTGAACTATTATGAACGGCATTTGACTTCCTTCCGTTGAAGCGCTACAGAGTATTCCGGCACCAATCTACACGAGCCGCCTTTTGCTCTTCGGACAAATTGTGGGGAACCCAGCGGGAAACTAGCTTTCTTACACACAGCTCATTATGTAATATCGACTGAATTGCAGTCAGTTCAATACTGATAACAGCCCGAATCTGCTCGTATGCCACATGATGGTCATATAATATAATAGTTTGCACAGCTGCGATGTTTTCAGTTGTGACCGCTGTTCTTGGTTGACCTGCAGAAGAAACAGTGCTGAGCGACACAAGACCGCGTCGGAACTTGGCATACCAGCGGTATATTGTCGTTTGAGTCGGTGCTTCAACATCATAAATCGAAACAAGTTCGCTGAGACATTTCTTGAGATAAGACGCGACGAAAATTGTGATAAATTATGGCACGGCAATGCGCCGTGTTTGGCATTACAGGTCGGCGGATTGGGACGGAATGCGGTCTTTCTTTGAATCCTACCCATGGGGGCGGGTTTGCTTCTCTCCGGATAATCCCAGCTCTGTTGCTGACTCTGTCACTAATGTGGTGCTACAGGGAATGGAACTATTTATTCCATCATCTGTGGTACCCATCGGAGGCAGATCTCAACCTTGGTTTGGTCGCTCCTGTAAGACTGCATTACGCAGTAAGCAGGAGTGTTATCAATCCTGGGCTACGGCTTCGGCGATTCGGTATGTAAACACCAGCATGCTTAAAAACAAGTATAACTTCGCCTCCAGGTCCTTCAAAAGAGTTATTGCCAAGGCAAAGTCAGAGCATATAGGCAGAATTGGCGAGAAACAAGTTTGCCTTCCTTTCTGGTCCCGTATATTGAACCCGTGCTTTCTGGTCTCTCGCCAAGGCTGCCCAAGGAAATTTCTGTAAGCCATCACTACCATGTTTGCACAGGGAGGACGACTCACTGGCCCACGCCGCAAAAGAGAAAGCCGACCTTTTAGACTCCCTTTTTGCGTCCAACTCGACTCTTGATGACGGAGGGAACACACTGCCAACCATCCCGCGGTGTGAGTGCTGCATGCCGGATGTGTGGTTCTCACAGCGCTCGGTTCGTAAAGCACTCCTCTCCCTGGACATCCACAAGTCGAGTGGGCCTGACGGAATCCCCCCAATTGTGCTGAGAACGTGCGCTCCGGAGTTGGCACCGCTTCTTATGCGTCTTTTCCGCTACTCCTACTCCCTAGGCGTAGTCCCGAAATCATGGAATACAGCTTTTGTCCACCCGATCCCTAAAAAAGGCGATCGCTCAGACCCATCCAACTACAGGCCTATTGCCATCATCTCCTTGTTTTCCAAAATAATGGATTCCATTATACTCATGCGGTACCTTGAGGATCACCAGCTGATTAGTGACCGCCAATACGGTTTTCGTCCGGGTCGATCAGCTGGTGATCTTCTGGTGTACGTGACTTAGAGATTGGTGGAGGCAGTAGAGTCCAAGCGGGAGGCGTTGGCCGTTATTTTGGACGTTGCAAAGGCCTTCGATCGGGTTTGACACAAAGTGCTTCTTTCGAAGCTCCCTTCCTATGGTATTCCCGAGAAATTATGCAATTGGATCACCAGCTTCCTTGCAGATCGGAGCATCAAGGTCGTTGTAGACGGTGCATGCTCCGACTACAAGTCTATTACCGCTGGTGTTCCACAAGGCTGTGAGCTATCAACAACGCAGTTTCTTCTGCATACCAATGATAATGTTGCAAACTGGTAACATTCATTGCTATGCGGATGACAGCACTGGTGATGCTCTATACAACGGCCGTGCCAATATTTCTCGGGAAACCGTCGCCGAGTACCGGAACAAACTTGTGTCTGAAGTCGAGTCTTTGCTGAACAAAGTCTCGGATTGGGGGCGACTAAATCCAGTCCAGTTTAATCCTCAGAAGACACAAGTTTGCGCGTTTACCGCTAAAAAGAATCCCTTTTTGGTATCTCCTCAATTTCAAGCCACTCCCCTTGTTGCCTCCGCCAGTATCGGAATCCTCGGCGTCGACATATAGACTGACGTGCAGTTTCGTGGTAACTTGGAAGAGAAGGTCAAATTGGCCTCTAAAAAGCTTGGCGTGCTCAGCAGAGCGGGACAGTATTTCGTGTTGGCACAACGCCTGCAACTTTACAATGCGCAGGTTCGGCCTCACATGGAATACTGTTCACATCTCTGGGCTGGGGCTCCCCAGTGCCAATTCCTTCCACTTGACCGCACCCAGCGCAGAGCGGCTCGAATCGTCGACTACCGAGTCCATTCCGATCGGCTAGATTCATAAGCGCTGCGAAGAGATGTTGCATCCCTTTGCATTTTCTTTCGCATTTACCACGGGGAGTGCTCTGAGGAATTGTTCGGATTAATCCCATTCACGAACGCACATCGCGGCAGAACTCCCGATACCATCCACACCATCTGGGTGATTGGCGGACCACCACTTTGACATTTAGGAGATATTTTCTTCCTCGCACAACTTCCTTGTGGAATCGATTACCAACAGGGATTTTTCCGGACCGATACAACTTAGGGACCTTCAAGAAAAGAGCCTACTCCTTTTTAAAAGGCCGGCAACGCATCTGCAATTCCCCTGGTTCCCCAGGTTTTGCAGTTGTTCATGGGCGGCGGTAGTGACTCACCATCAGGTGAGCCGGATGCTCGTTTGCTCCCTCTCCTATATTTATAAAAAATTAACTTTGAAAAAACATATGTGACGATAATTTTTACAAGAAAAATAAAACAAAATCTGATCGACTTTCATTAATAACTTTTATACGGTGTTGAGTTCAATAACAAAAATAAATATGGATCTTCCTTAGAATATATGGAATCTTACTTAATACTTTATATCTCGATACGCGATACGACTCACCGACGCACAGACCAACGGACGACAGCCCATATATTTTTTAATAACATATTTTGTTATGTAATCTAAAGTTAATCAATTAGAAAATAAACTAATCTTATAATTATATGTCTGTAGTTATTGTAACGTTAATAATACTATGGATTTGATGTCTAGCTAAAAGTATAAGAAAGATTTTATGTAGTGAAATTGAAGTATGGCCACATATCGAGAGTAGCACTCCATCACGCTGTGAGGCGTGCAAAAGAATTCTGGATACACTACCACCACAACATGATTCCATTCGGTAGCGCTCAAATGTGAATACAAATAATAATACAGTTACTTCGGTTCGTGAATATCATGATTAACTTTATTGACTCTATTCTGGATTTCGTAAAATGAAATTCGGATATAAAGTGCAACCACTCATACAAACGATACTATGACTACTTCGGATCAACATTTATCGGATTCACGTCAGACGCAGTGCGCAAATACTGGGATCTGTCTACTCTGTTAAAAGACGTTACCCCCACACTAAGATTTTCTCCTGTATCGTGGAGGAAACTTACAAACATAAATTGCACAAGGACAGACATTCAGTACTGGAACATTTTTAGGTAATAGAAATACTTGTTCTGTGCGGGATTCCGGCTCTCAGCGCCGCAGCTGTCGTAATCTCATAGGTCTAGCTAAATCTGTTACGAGACCTTAAGTTTAAAGGAATTCCCACCGACCAATGTTCAACAAAAAATCGACACTAGGAGAAAATTAAACATATTACAAAACTTTATGGCATGACTTGAAAGAGAAATTAAAATCAATTTTTTAATTTACATTTATAAATGAATAAATTATCCGTAATTTACGATTATAAGAAAAAGAATACCTTAGGGGTTTGCAACTAGCACTAAAATATAACGGTTAAAATGCACATGCACGGGCAATATGTACTCGTACATGTGCAAAACAAAACTCAAATGAATTAAGGAAAATATATTTTTTTTAATCCTTTTTTAAAACATATTTTAAATACAATGAAAATAAGAAATAAAATCTTAACAGATCCAATATTTCACTTGGAAGATATTTTCAAGAAAGAACAACTTTTAACTATTTGAAAGTTTGCACCTGCATCTAGAATTTGTACGAAAGCGACATGGAATCTTTTATAGGACTTTTTCAAACATGGAAATATATTACTTGTACATTTTGTTTTTCTGTTTAATTTTTTAAAATTACCTATATGAGTAATGAGAAAATACTAACTGAAGCTATACAGATGGTAAGGTTAGGTTAGGTATATCTAATGTGGTCGTAGTACTATTATTTATTTTGTGGGCCCATTCTCAATAATATGAACATTATTATCATGCCAGATATCGTTATGCGATTGCAATGTTTCGCCAACTAACTTTACTTAATACTTATAAAATAAATAATACTTCAAGTATTCTCATACCAACAAAGTAAGAAACATTGATGCAACAACCGAGCCAAAACCATGCTCACCTTATTGTTACAAATGTTTTTAGATGCATACATGTACTAAAAACATTTGTAAGAACACGCACTTAAGTACATGTATGCATCTAAAAACATGTGTAACCATTACCATGGTTTTAGGTGCATCCATGTGTGCATCCATCAGTAAACTTTTACGAGCTGATAAAGAAAAAAAAGAAAAAGATGTATGCGCGTGTGCGTGTCAAGAAGTTGAGCATCGTTTCAGCTTCATTTAAAATGTACACAGCGCTCCGTCTTTCTTCCTTTATTAATCTGAAAAAGTATCAAGTTTAGTTAGGTATAATATATAAAATATAGCGGGGAAACCGTGTCAATGTGTGCTTGCGTGAGTCAGCTTGCAATTCGAATATCTAACATTCGAGCACGTCAGAAATGAAACTAAACGTCCTTAAATCACTTTTAAAACATATTTTAAATAGAATTAAAATAAAAAATAAAATGTTTACAGATGCAATATTTCATTACTTTGAAGATGTTTTGAAGAAAGAACAACTTTTAACTATTTGCAAGTTTACACCTGCATCTAGAATTTTTACGAAAGCGAAATGGAATCTTTTATTGGACTTTTTGAAACATGGAAATATTAGTTGTTGAAGTTGTTGTAAACATGTTAGTTAGCTTTGAAACAAACATTTTTCTTGATTTTTCGGACACAATGAACTCGTGCTGATATGACAAATATACTAGGATATCAGAAGGCAGAAAGGGTTGAACTAAATCGTATCCAATGACACTTAATAATCTTCCAGATGTCGCTATTTAGAATTGAGTAGAAGTTTTTTTGTTATGCATTGTCATTTAATTGAGAGCTTAGTTTTAAATAAATGTTTTTCTGTTTCTAAAGTAATTTATATTAATTACTCAAAACAATGCCTTAGTGGTTTTCTGATTAATTATTTTGCACATTTTACATTTTCCTAACAATTAACTTCCCCACTATGAAAGCTGTCAAATATTTCACCCCATTCGAAAGCGACACCGACCTGGTGGCAGAAAAGACGTGCATCGAAAGAACGACAGATACAATAAAAAAATGTGATAGAAAATTTCCAAAATAAAAACCTAAGTCTAGGAAAAAAATGTAAGTTTTGACGAATGAGTCACTTGTGTATATAATGCGTGATTGCTTTTGTGTGTACTATAGTAGCGTACTATCTAGCTGTTATACTAAATACCTTTACTATTACCATTACAGCATATAAAAGTACACTTTTGAACTTAGGCCTCCCCCATAGATTGATAAGATGGAGTTGGTAACCGCATCGAAGTTTTTTTTAAGATCCTGCTCCCCATTTTAGTTTCAGTTACCTTCCGTCGCCTGTTGAACCCACGGGACGCTATGGATATTTTACTTCTAAAACCGCCACTACACGGTGTTGTCTCTATAAAAATCAATTGCTGTTCTGTACGGACATATATCGGAAAGAGTCTGTCCGTTAGTCTCGCTAAACTCACAAACGGCTCGACCCATTCTGATGAAATTTTTTGTGTGTGTTTAAGTGGATTGTCAAGATCCAGTAAGACTGCAGCTTCATTTCCTGTCTAACAGCCACGACATTAAGAGTGTGATCGGGGAGTTTTTGTGTTCTTCTGCGGCGAGTCTTGCAGAACTTAGCTGCGACCGCATGGACAGTTTCCATGAATAGTTGTCGTCTGGCCGGCATAATGTAATTAATCTCATTTTAGACCAGGTCCACTTCCTATGGGGCTGCTTCTGGAGGAAAAAGTTCATCATAAAGAGTCCCTCTTTCTCCATGAAGACAGCCAGCTGTGGGCCCCTTGGGTGCCTTTGTCCTATTCCAAATTTCCCTACCTTCATCTCATCGTTCTCTCTTGTGCCTAGTTTTGCATTCAAGTCACCCATTAACACCGTGTAGTGGGTTTTGGAGGAATGCATGGCTTTAGAGATATCCTTACACATTTTCTCCACCTCCTCATCGGGATGTGCCGAGGTTTGTGCGTAAACCTGTATGACCTTTAACGAATACCGTTTGGTGATTCTGAGTATAAAGTACGCAACCCTCGTTGATACACTCCCAATCTTTACAGCGTTGTTAACGAGAGGCTTGTGGACGATAAATCCGACATCTCCTTGGGACAGATGGTCGCCCTCCCAGTGATAGAACAACCCCTCTCTTCAGACCTCGGATAATCTATAATATGCTAGCGTAACTTGTCTATCTCTTCTTCCAGCTCCAGGATCTTCTCGTCAGTCCTCAGGGTGCGTGCGTTGTATGTTGCCAGGTCTCGTCAGTAGCCTTAGGTAGCAACCGAACCTCCACCGGAGATTCTTAGCACTTATTTATGTAATATTAAATCTTAAATCTCAACTACTTACATATTTATCTCGTAATTCGTTACATATTTTACAACATGTAACGACGCCTTCTACGATGTAGTCATGCAGTCTAATATTTTATTGTCCTCTTTCTAACTGTGTTTTATTTATTAACTAGCAAGTCCGGCAGACGTTATTCTGCGCTTTCTAGTTGGTGGTGCGATGAGTTTCATTTTCGCACGCATGCACGCACGCACGCACGCACGCACGCACCCACACACGCACACGCACACGCACACATAGTAGCTAAATCCTCTTTAGGACTAATAGAATCAGCAGCAATAATTAAACTTAAAAAAAAAAGGAAAAACATATCCTGTTTTACTCTTCCATGAGCGGAAAAAAGTTACCTATATGTTATACACGGTCATTTACTGCCTACATATAAAATTTCATGGAAATCCGTCGTGAAGTTTTTGCGTGTTTATGTATAGATAAACTATTGTCCTTAGTAATTAATTGTGCATATCATATACTAGCGATCCGACGTGGCTTCGCACAGCTGCACCTACCTGGTCCAATTGTGATTCTAAACCATCCAGTAATCTACTCACACACACACACAAAATTAAAATGGTCAAACTGGTACGAGATATCTCTAACGTCACGATGTTAAGTGAAAACTTTGTTTTGGATAGGAGCTCCATAAAATCCGTTCTTAGTGGATGTCTACGTCGAGAAAGGATTTCCAAATTTCAAGTCAATCGAGCATATAGTTGTAGCACGAATGGGTTGAGATACTAGGACATCAAAAAGTGAAAGAAATTATCCACTGGCAAGGGTATAAGGATGAAAACATAATAATCTAATATTATTTTATTTATTGTCAACTAAATATAACAAACATTAGACTATAGAAAACATAAATTTAGTATAAACTGACGCTATATCTATGGCAGAAAGCATTATTTTTATTTTTAAGATAGGCAGTTTTAAAAATGGCAGTACTATTTACCTAAGGGTTTTTTAAAAACAGTTTCGAACAAGTAGGAAACCTAAACTTGAACACGTGAGCCTCTCGACGAATGAACTAAAGCTTCATAATTTTGGGGAAGTACATAATTGTAAACATATTATCACAGTCAATTCCTAGACATTGGCATATCCTCGTTTTCGCACAAAATCCCTCACCTCATTTCATGGAAACATAGACTAATTAATTAAAAAGATACGGGTATAATATAAGTTGACTATAGCGATAGATGATGCACAACATACGTTCACGAGAACTACTATATATCATATTCATGCAGGTAGAAAATAGTTCTAGACGTCACACCTGCATTTTGAATTTGTTTGGAATATTTTTATTCTATTTCTGAACAACAACCTCAGTTTTAAAAAAATATTCTTATTTCAAATTTTTATTACAAGCATTTTCCTTTTTTATTTTCTTCAGACAATTTTTGTTGAATAAAACCAAACAATAAAATTATAATAATTCTAGACGTCACACATGCATTTTCTATTTCTTTGGAATATTTTTATTCTATTTCTGAACAACAAACTCAGTTTTAAAAATTTTTCTTATTTAAAATTTTTATTACAAGCATTTTCCTTTTTTATTTTCTTCAGACAATTTTTGTTGAATGAAACCAAACAATAACATTATAATAATTCTAGACGTCATACCAGCATTTTGAATCTGTTTGGAATATTTTTATTCTATTTCTGAACAACAACCTCAGTTTTAAAAAAATATTCTTATTTCAAATTTTTATTACAAGCATTTTCCTTTTTTATTTTCTTCAGACAATTTTTGTTGAATAAAACCAAACAATAAAATTATAATAATTCTAGACGTCACACATGCATTTTCTATTTCTTTGGAATATTTTTATTCTATTTCTGAACAACAAACTCAGTTTTAAAAATTTTTCTTATTTAAAATTTTTATTACAAGCATTTTCCTTTTTTATTTTCTTCAGACAATTTTTGTTGAATGAAACCAAACAATAACATTATAATAATTCTAGACGTCATACCAGCATTTTGAATCTGTTTGGAATATTTTTATTCTATTTCTTAACAACAACCTCAGTTTTAAAAAAATATTCTTATTTCAAATTTTTATTACAAGCATTTTCCATTTTTATTTCTTCAGGCAATTTTTGTTGAATAAACCAAACAATAAAATTACAGGAGTGTCGTCAAAGTTAACATTTTACATAGATTTATTTAGGAGTTAGATCAGATAAAAAATACACAAGACGGGAATGGAACAGTGTGTTATGAAAAAGCTTATGTTGACTGGGTAACCTAGAATTTAAAAAAAACTGTTAACAGACCCCGATCCTCAGACGAAACACGTGAACTATCTGCAACATGTACTAGGACACCAGAAATTGACAAAAGCGAGATTTACCTGTGTAGAGAAACTTAGAGAGAAAAATTTCACACTAAGTAAATACTGATAAGTAGAAATGAGTAGAAACTTAAATCTCGCGACAAGCTTTTATATCATATAAATTGTGCAATGACGATATAAGTTGATAGTAAAAGTTTTAAAGGAAAAGTTTTTATTAGCGCATTTAAATAAAAGGTTGTTTAAAAAAATTTTTTTTTTTTTACTTTTAATTTATTTTCATTTAATACAGCCTATCCACAAGTCGACCACATAGACCTCCCGTATAGAAGCTGATAGGAGAGATTGACATAGTTGCCACGCTTCACAAGCAGTTTGGTAATCGCCACGCCAACTAATCGTATACTCGCTCATTATTTTATGTAAATTAGTTACTATATATATAGTACATAACTTAGTATAGACTGCCTAGCACACAGGTCGGCCAAAAATCAGTTATTGGGTTTACCTGCCAAGAAATTCTCAGTAGCAGTTCGGAGTCAGGAATTTGGCGGTGTTTAATTCACCTTCGCTTTTTTTTATTATATAAGGATAACAAACGAGCACACAGTCCACTTTATGGCAAGTTGCTGTGCCCTATAGACATCTACATCTATCCTCCATTATGAACCAAAATACAGATACGTTGTCACCACTAAGGATTAAGATGGAATTCCTCGTGTCCAGTTATTAGCGTTTCCTGTTTTTTTCACTCACCATACGAAACAGGACAGCATTTCATGTTGGTATTCTGTGAGAGCGTGATCTTTCTCCGGTCGAGCGGACCCAATCATGCTACAACCATAATAAAAGGTCGGGGAAAAGTTTCTTCGTATTTCGTTAGTGTAATATTGAAGATGAATCCCTTTGATTGAACTGTTTGTTTCTGGCTGGTTTTACGATAAATACATATAGGACATTTAGAAAAAGAAAACAGTAAAAAAAAACTTTCCCGCCATTTTTCAATTGCCTCCGCAAAAAGAGTGAATCTAACGAAGAAATGCGATACATTCTGAAGTTTTATTACAAAAAAGGGAAAAATGCGTCTAAAGCCGCGAAAATAATTTTTGACGCTTATGGACCTAACGCTCTGGTCGCCCTCCTACGGGTAAAATCGATGCCATTTTTGAAAAAGGGAAGCAAGATCGGCATATAAGTAGTTACGACATAGCCGAGGAATTGAAAATTGAGCATAAAACAGTTTTTACCCATTTGAAAAAGCCTGGCTATACCAAAAAGCTCGATATTTGGGTACCACATGAGCTCACTGAAAGAAACCTAATGAATCGTGTACTCATTTGCGATTCTCTATTGAAACGTACTGAAACTGAACTAGTTTTCAAAAGATTGATCGATGGTGATAAAAAGTGAATACCTGAAGTCAAGAACGTGTGAAAAAGATCATGGTCAAAGGGTACTTAAACTCCACAGACCGCAATAAGGTGATCCTGTATGTATGGTGGGATTGGAAGGGCATCGTTTATTATGAGCTATTACCGCCGGGCAAAACCATCAATTAGAATCGATTCGAATGGAGAAAAAACGGCCGGAATTAATCAACAGAAAATGAGTGGTCTTTAATCATGATAACGCCAGACCACACACATCTTTGGCTACTCAGTAAAAATTGAGAGAGCTTGGTTGGGAAGTGTTAATGCATCCACCATTTAGTCCTGACATTACAACATCATCATCAAAATGAGACTCAAGCAAGAAATTGAGAAAAAACGGCCGGAAAGGATCAACAGAAAAAGAGTGGTCTTTGGTGAACACAAGACCACACACATCTTTGGCCACTCAGCAAGTATTGAGAGAGTTTGGTTGGGAAGTATTAATGCATCCCCCAAATAGTCCTGATCATGCTTCCTCAGATTTTCACCTGTTTCGGTCTCTTCAGAATTATTTGGGTAATGTTAGGTTAACATTAAGAGAAGACTGTCAAAACTATTTGTCGCATTTTTTTTAATAATCCCAAGATTTCTACAGCAACGTGATTATGTCACTACCTACACGATGGCAATAAGTTATTGAACAAAATGGCAAATATATATTATAATTCATTGTATTTTTTTTTCAAAGTTTAATACTTTGAAAAAAAAATGTCTTGATTTTGTATATAAAATACGAAGAAAGTTTTTCCCGACCTTTTATATCTCCGTGCCTCGGAAAGCACGATAAACCGTTGGTCCTTCTCCTGATCTATCTCCAATCAAGTCGGATCACCGTCTACTATAAGAGTGAGCAAACAGAGAGTGCAACTGTGATTGATCATACACTATAACCCTGGCCTGTACAGATGGCTATTCTCCGTTGAGACTCACCGCCGTGACCGAAATTCGGTCTGGAATACGTTGCTGTTAACAAATTTCATAACTAAAGTCAATGCTGGAAAGATCTCATGACCTCAGATAGGTGGCAATATAATCCATATCTTTTACGCCACACGTAAATAACCCAGAACTGCAACGAGTAGTACCATCAATATTGGGGTATATCTGGTACTGACTACCTCGTTGGTCTCGTGGTTCTGAACGCGACTGCTGATGATGAGGTCCCGGGTACCGGTTCATGAAAAATATCAGTTATTGAGTTTTTCCGTCAAGAAACTCCCAGTTGCTGCCCGGAGTCAGGAAGTTGGGATGTCTCACCCCCGTGCTTGAGAAAGCATTGGACTGTATGCTCGTATGGCACCCTTGTCTCATAAAAAAAACTCAGCTAATAAAACACAAAAAATATATAGAAAAGAATACAAAAATATAACAACAAAAATTCATAGTATATGTATGTTACGTGTTCTTAATTCTAGGACAAATTTACAGAGGTTCCGCTCTGTCTATCTCTTCTGTCTAAGTTTGAAGTAAATGATGCTCAATGACCCCCCCCCCCCCCTGATGTCCGATTTAAATAGTAAATCTGTTTTACTAGGGAATCATGACTTTTAAATATTAACTGCCGATAGAAATCATCATTTAATTAACAAATCATTTAATTACAATGGGTGTAATTTATCTATAATATGTATGTATTTAGAAATATATAAGTATGTTTATCAGTTGTCTAGTACCCATAACACAAGCTCTGCTTAGCTTGGGACTAGATGGCGTTGTGTGATAGTTGTAGAATATTATTATTACATTATCACATATATATTGTCACAAAACTATAATATTATAAATATAAATACAATCTATATAAATAATATTATTATTTCGGCTATTATCCACCGCGGCGAGGAATCCTAAGCCATCGGTGAAATTAGGCATCCAAAGATAGGAACCTTCTCACTATTCGAGCCGTATTTAATAAGGCCGATTTTTGAATTAATCCCTTCAGCCATTTGCCCAAACCCAACTTGGATAGATAGTCGTCCATAGTTTTACCAATAAGCCCATTGACTGAAACAACTATTGGTACAATAATAGTAGAATCAACGTCCCACATAGCGACAATCTCATGAGCCAAGTCGATATATTTTATCTTTTTATCATTCTCTGCTTTCACGAGATTCTCGTCATGAGGAACACTGATATCCACTATTATTGCCTTGCGTGCAGTTCGGTCTATCACCACAATGTCCGGTTTATTTGCCACTATAAACCTGTCTGTGATAATTGACCGATCCCAGTACAGCGTGACACTTCTATTTTCAAGGACTGGTTTTGGTTCATACTTATAATATGGAACGTCCTGTTGAATAAAACCAAATTTAATCGCAAGCTGCTGGTGTATTATTCTAGCTACTTGGTTATGTCTGTGCAAATACTCGCCATTTGATAGTTGTGAACAACCGGAAATAACATGTCTGAGGGACTCTCCAGGGTGGTGACATGCGCGACATACGTCAACTGTGCCATCCCTCAAAATGTACTTCCGGTAGTTATTCGTTTTAATTACTTCGTCTTGTATTGCACAGATAAACCCTTCAGTTTCTGCAAAAAGGTCACCAAACTGTAACCAATGTACTGATGCAACCATGTCTACACAAGGATTAGTCAATGTTTTAAAAAATCGACCATGCAGTTGTTTGTCATTCCAAACCTTTTTGCGTTCATCTATAGTCATAGTATGAGGCCTCTGCCAGTCCTTTGCCGACATATTAAGCGAGGTTAATGATTTGTCATGAATCACTACGTCACTATGAATGCGTGATGTGTCTTTTTTTTTAATAAAATAGTCTCTGAGGTTGTATACTTCACGGTTGTGTAGGTTTTTAATATTTAATAAGCCCCGTCCACCATCTTTTCTTGGGAGATACAACCTCATGACAGATGATCGCGGGTGGTGCATTCTGTGCGTAGTCATTAATGTGCGGACTCGTCTATCTAAGTCATCCAATTCCGTTTGAGACCATCTTGTAATACCAAAAGTATATAGAAGGCTAGGTATTACCCAGGAGTTATATGCTCTAATTTTGTTTCCGCCAGATAAATGACTTTTGATAACTTTTTTTAAATTTTACTTTAGCCTTATAGTACGCGCGCATAACACTTATATTTAATTCTTTAGTCCAGCGCATGCGTCGTCGCACTACACCATCAGTAGCGGGGTCCTCTTGTAGGATGGTAATTCCTGCAGGTCCCAAGCCAGCCGGTGGCGCTCTTCGTCCCCTCAAAGATGGTACGGGGGTTCTTCTTGTGCCTCTAGGATTACATTCCATGGATGTGTAGTCCTCCGTAGGCGATGTTACGTGTGCGATTGTGGTATTGGCGGTATTTATTCGTCTTTGTCGTCTCGTTCGATGAATAATGTAACGTTAAATTAAATATTTTATAAATCTGTTTCTAAAATTTCTTATATGACAGTTGTCAATTTGAAAGAAATACATTTTTTCTTGAAATTAGTTTCTTATCCACAGATTTTTAAAGTTTTTATTTATATTGATATTGTAAAATCTATTTGCGTTGAAAATTTGTTATTTGGGAACTTGAAACATATGCTACAAAAAATAATTTTTAAGATTTTGTACTGACTGCATCATTTACTTTTGACAACGTCCGCCTTATTATTATTATTATTACAATCAATTAATTCATTGTAATCATCTCAAGCCGTTTATTTATAGACATATTTGGTTAGGTATTAGACTTAGGTTAGGTAAACTTGCTTTTCCTTGCTTCATTTTTCTTCAGAGTTAAGTTTGGCAAAAATTAATTCGGAAAGACGGAGAATCAAATCAAAAAAAAATCTCAAAAAAGGAAAATCTTGGAGGTAGACGAAAACTGTAAAATGCAAGGATGAAAAGAAGTGTGTGTGATATTTACTTCGTGCCAGATGGAAAGATAGATCTTTTCGTCTGAATACAATATACTCCGAGGAATTATTCCGGAACGTAGGAGCCACGGTGAGCAGCTCCTCTTAGCGGTAAAAAGACACACTTGTATTTTGGAGGCGTTGAATCTCACGAGATTGCCATCGCACCATTCGGATACTGCCACCAGTGAGAGATTCGCGCGCTCAATCATGGGTTCTCTTGCGGACTGGATTTGATCCCGACAGGCTTGAGCATTTGGCTGGTACTATATACCGTGAACAAGTAGATCATTAATATGCAGCAGGAAGAGAGTTGCTGAGAGAACGGACTCCTGAGGAACTCCGGGGTTTGTTGCGATAGGACTGGACGAGTAGAGCCGGGTACCCACCTAGCGCACAGGCTCGTGGAGCAACCTCGGTGTGCGGCTCGAGGCAGTCACAATAGTATTGTCCGGAACTGAGAGGCCCGAGGCAGGCCGAGCCATCATAATTCCTCGAGCATCCGAAATGGACAGTTGTGTAATTGCAGCTGCAGCTACTCCCTAGTTGCTTATTGAACCCGGCTGATGATCACACTGAGAGAAAGTCCTTCATCCAGTCAATTGGGTCAGAGGATAAGCCGCACGCTGAAAGCTTGCCCAAAAGGCTGCTTCTCATGTCGTCCCATATAAATTGATCAAGGTCTAACCTATAGTTTTTGAGTTATTCTTAATAATTTATATTGAAGTCGGTTGTACAAAATTTTAATTTTAAATTATGTATATATAGAGTGTGACGGTCACGCGAGTTGCTTATTCCCCATCCCAAAAGTTCTTCTTTTGTTCTTACTTTTGAATAATAAAACGGACTGCCTCCATCCGAATTCCACCACCGTACTTTTCGACAGAAACCTAAATTCCTCCCACTTCATCGCATTGGTTGGCAGTCCTCTACCGTGCGTTTTACAAGGGGACTTCATGAAAAGGGCTTACTACTTTCTATAAGGTCGACAACGTACCTGCAATTCCTCTGATGTTACGATGTTCTTGGGAGACGGTGATCACTTACCATCAGGTATTGCTTCCTTTTCTATCCGTTCGATCAGTTTTTTACACGCCATAAAATAGTTCAACTAATGACACTGTAATAAATGTTATAAATATTTTATTTCATTTATAAGCCGTGTTATACTAATGGAAAGATAAAATTAGAATATTTATAAAATTTCCAATATATCAAAAATTAAAGTTCCAAATATTAAAGCAGCAGTCGAGATACGTTCCATTGCAGTACACAGACCTTTTTATTGGAATTATGACCACCTTCGTAGGAGGCATTTTCGAGCAAGAAAAATTCCGCGGCACTGCTGCCTCAAGCTGTGTTGACAGACGACTATCACGGCTCAATCATCATTCAAGTATACATAATTTGAATTTAAAAAAAAAATCCCCTATGAATCATTACCAGTTGTTTAAAATTTCTTTTCAATTAATTAATTTATAGCGAAATTTTTAAATACTAGCTGATACCCGGCGCTTTGCAGCCGCAGAAGGAATAATTATGGAAATATCATTTTAAATTTGTAAGAGTTATATTGAGTTTCAAATAAATTTTTCGCAAGTTAATTGTACTATGTCTATGACATATACATATGTATAATAACATTCGCGCAAGTGCAAGCAATAAGTTGACAAAGTTTTACCGCAAGCTAGGTATGGCAACGCATAAAAGACGAACAAACAAACATATTTTTTTTTTATATTAGATATGTTTGTTTCAGCTAACCTAACCATGGAGTATTTTTTGCTTCCGATCCCAAAATCAGAATCAAATCTGAGTAAACACAAATCTCGAAAACTTGAAGTGAATTCGTAAATCGATTGTGCACTGCGTCCGATTCGAATCAGAAAAATACGATTATCGCTTGCATTCTTGAGAATCGTAAGCTTTGGCCGTTTTGGTACTGTTTCATATACAGCGCTTTGGGCTTTCATTATGTTGTGTCGTCTCAATTGCCATCTTTTTTTACCATTATTATACACACGAAGACGCAGGTAAGGTGTCCATCTGGGTAGTCCAACCTCTTATCTATTTGCCTATTTCTGCCGTCTAATAGATACTGTTAGAGACAATGCTTAAATGGAAATATAAATCGACCTTACTTTTGTCAGTTTCTGATGTCCTAGTACATTCTGGATGCAATTCACGTGTTCTGTAAATTCTTTTATAAAAAGACTAGCTGGACTTAGCTCGAATCGAATATAAAATATTAACTAACACTGCTGTAAGTATGTACTTAATACTAATTTTTATTACAATTTTGTTATTTGGTTATTAAACAAAAATTTCTATTATTAAACAAATTCAAAAGGCAGGTGTGATGTTTGTAACTATTTTTCGCCTGCATGAATATCATATGAATGATGACATGATGAATGTATAGCGACTTTTTGTAACTGTCAGCCAGAAAAAGAGACTTCTGATATATTGTGATTAAATAAAATACTTATGATATACCATGGACGTATTAGTTCTTGTGAACGTATGTTGTGCATTTTTTGCTTTAACTTATATTATATTATAACTTATATATACTCGTATCTTCTTATTTATTTGGTCTATTTTATTATTTATTTTTATTATTTATTTGGTTTTGCATGAGATGGGGTGAGTGTTTTCGTGTGTACAACTTTAAATTAGATCCTTAAATGTGACTTTAAACACCTGTTCGACCCCCAATTATTTCTGTCTGTTGCCTATTATGTATTGTCTGTAGCAAAGGATAGGAAAATCTCTTGGAATTGACCATGAACAATTATGTAGTTCCCCAAAATTATGAAGTTCTAGTCCATTCATCGAGAGGCTCACGTGTTCGCTACTGTATTCGAAACTACCTTTTAAACCGCTAAATTGCATTGCTCCTTCTTTATATGTTAAAAATCAAAGACTGTAAAAGTTTTCTATAGTTTGATATTTGTTATAATGGGTCGGGGAAAAAGTTTCTTCATATTTTATATTCAAATTCAAGACTATAAATATTTTTCAAAATTTAATTACATATAATTATATATATGGGCAATTTGTTCGCTAACTTGTTGCCATTTTGTAGGTGGTGACAAAATCCCGTTGCTGTAGAATCGAATCGAATCTTGGGATTTTTATAAAGACAAGTAGTTTTGACAGTCCTATCTTGATGTTAAACTAATGCTATCCAAAGAATTCTGAAGAGACCGAAACAGGTGAAAATGTAAGGGTACAAGTTAAAGACTATATGGTGGATGCGAGTTATATAATTTCTTTCGCTTTTTGTTGTCCTGGTACCTTGGTCACTCAAACTCGTGTTTTGTGCGCAATCGTGGACGGATGGAGGGAAGGTAAAGTTCATAAAGGGCTTGAAAATAAGGTTAGGCTTGATTTTTCCTCAATTATTTCATCGATCTTGTTAAAGTTATGCAACTGTGCTCGTATGAAATGTAACTTTATTATCGACTCGACCTGGCAACATACAACGCACGCACCCTGAGGACTGACGAGAAGATTGTGGAGCTGGAAGAAGAGATAGACAAGTTACGCTGGCATATTATAGGATTATCCGAAGTCCGAAAAGAGGGGGAGGACACGGTAATCCTCGAATCCGGCAACTTGCTCTATCACCGGGAGGGCGACCATCTGTCCCAAGGAGGTGTCGGATTTATCGTCCACAAGTCTCTCGTTAACAACGTTGTAAAGATCGGGAGTGTGTCGACGAGGGTTGCGTACGTTATACTCAGAATCACAAAACGGTATTCGCTGAAGGTCATACAGGTTTACGCACCAACCTCGGCACACCCCGATGAGGAGGTGGAGGAAATGTATAAGGATATCTCTAGAGCCATGCATTCCTCCAAAACCCAATATACGGTGTTAATGGGAGACTTGTATACGGTGTTAATGGGAGACTAATGCAAAACTAGGCACAAGAGAGAACGGTGAGCTGAAAGTAGGGAAATTTGGAATAGGGCAACGGAACCCAAGGGGCCAGCAGCTGGCCGACTTTATGGAGAAAGAGGGACTCTTTATGATGAACTCTTTCTTCCAGAAGCGGCCCCACAGGAAGTGGACCTGGTCGAGCCCCGACGGTTCGACAAAAAATGAGATTGACTTCATTATGACAACCAGACGACAACTGTTCAGTGATGTCTCCGTGATCGCGAGGGTGAAAACTGGTAGCGATCACCGAATGGTTAGAGGCACACTGAACCTAAACGTTAAGTTGGAGAGGTCTCGTCTAATGAAGTCAACGCTCCTTCCCCCTCGTTTTTTTTTTTTTTTTTAATAGGAGAGGGGGCAAACGAGCATGCGGCTCACCTGATGGTAAGTGACTACCGCCGCCCATGAACAACCGCAACACCAGGAGAATTGCAGATGCGTTGCCGGCCTTTTAAAAAGGAGTAGGCTCTTTTCTTGAAGGTCCCTAAGTCGTATCGGTCCGGAAAAATCGCTGGTGGTAAACTATTCCACAAGGAAGTTGTGCGAGGAAGAAAACATCTTCTAAATCGCACAGTGGTGGACCGCCAATCATCCAGATGGTGTGGATGGTATCGGGAGTTCTGCCGCGATGTGCGTTCGTGAAATTTGGCGGCTGGGATTAATCCGAACAATTCCTCAGAGCACTCCCCATGGTAAATGCGAAAGAAAATGCTAAGAGATGCAACATCTCTTCGCAGTGCCAATGAGTCGAGCCGATCGGAAAGGACTCGGTCGTCGACGATTCGAGCCGCTCTGCGCTGGATGCGGTCAAGTGGAAGAAGCTGGCACTGGGGAGCCCCAGCCCAGAGATGGGAACAGTATTCCATGTGAGGCCGAACCTGCGCCTTGTAAAGTTGCAGGCGTTGAGCCGGCATGAAATACTGTCCCGCTCTGCTGAGCACGCCAAGCTTTTTAGAGGCCAATTTGGCCTTCTCTTCCAAGTGACCACGAAACTGCACGCTACTCGATATGTCGACGCCAAGGATTCCGATACTGGCTGAGGCAACAAGGGGAGTACCTTGAAACTGAGGAGATACGACAAAGGGGTTCTTTTTAGCGGTAAACGCGCAAACTTGTGTCTTCTGAGGATTAAACTGGACTAGATTTAGTCGCCCCCAATCCGAGACTTTGTCCAGCAAAGACTCGACTTCAGACACAAGTTTGTTCCGGTACTCGGTGACGTTTTCCCGAGAAATATTGGCACGGCCGGTGTATAGAGCATCACCAGTGCTGTCATCTGCATAGCAATGAATGCTACCAGCTTGCAACATATCATTGATATGCAGAAGAAACAGCGTTGGTGATAGCACGCAGCCTTGTGGAACACCAGCGTTAATAGGCTTGTAGTCGGAGCATGCACCGTCTACAACGACCTTGATGCTCCGATCTGCAAGAAAGCTGGTGATCCAATTGCATAATTTCTCGGGAAGCCCATAGGAAGGGAGCTTCGAAAGAAGCGCTTTGTGCCAAACCCGATCGAAGGCCTTCGCAATGTCCAAACTAACGGCCAATGCCTCCCCCTTGGACTCTACTGCCAACGCCCATCTATGAGTTAAGTAGACCAGAAGATCACCAGCTGATCGACCCCGACGAAAACCGTACTGGCGGTCACTAATCAGCTGGTGATCCTCAAGGTACCGCATGAGGTGGCAGTTTACAACGGATTCCATTATTTTGGAGAACAAGGGGGTGATGGCGATAGGCCTGTAGTTGGACGGATCTGAGCGGTCGCCTTTTTTAGGGATCGGGTGGACAAAAGCTGTCTTCCATGATTTCGGGACTACGCCTAGGGAGTAGGAGTACCGGAAAAGACGCGTTAGAACCGGTGCCAACTCCGGAGCACACGTCCTCAGCACAATTGGGGGGATTCCGTCAGGCCCACTCGACTTGTGGATGTCAAGGGAGAGGAGTGCTCTGCGAACCGAGCGCTGTGAGAATCGCACATCCGGCATGGAGCACTCACACCGCGGGATGGTCGGCGGTGTGTTCCCCCCGTCATCAACAGTCGAGTTGGACGCAAAAAGGGAGCCTAAAAGGTCGGCCTTCTCTTTTGCGTCGTGGGCCAGTGAGTCGTCCTCCCTGTGCAGAGATGGTAGTGATGGCTTACAGAAATTCCCTTGGACAGCCTTGGCGAGAGACCAGAATGCACGGGTTCCCGAAGGAAGGCGAACTAGTTCCTCGCCAATTCTGCCTATGTGCTCTGACTTTGCCTTGGCAATAACTCTTTTGAAGGACCTGGAGGCGAAGTTATACTTCTTTTTGAGTGTGCTGGTGTTTACATCCCGAGTCACCGAAGCCGCAGCCCAGGCTTGATAACACTCCTGCTTACTGCGTAATGCAGTCTTACAGGAGCGACCAAACCAAGGCTGAGATCTGCCTCCGATGGGTACCACAGATGATGGAATAAATAGTTCCATTCCCTGTAGCACTACATCAGTGACAGAGTCAGCAACAGCGCTGGGATCATCCGGCGAGAAGCAAACCCGCCCCCATGGGTAGGAAGCAAAGAAAGACCGCATTCCGTCCCAATCCGCCGACCTGTAATGCCAAACATGGCGGCAACCTGCAGAACGCAACCGCGAAGGGAGCGTGAGTGGCACCACACTCCGGATCAGACAATGGTCTGAAGAGCCAAGAGGGGCATCGACAGAAACCTGATATCCGTCCGGATGAGAGGTCAGCAGAAGGTCCAACAGGGAAGGTGTATGATCCTCAACATCTGGAATCCGCGTAGGCGATGTAACCAGTTGTGTCAGACCATATGCCAAGGCAAAGTCATAAACAGATCTCCCCGCATGATCGGTTAAACGTGAACCGAGCCATTCGGCGTGGTGGGCGTTAAAATCGCCAAGGATCACGATCTCTGCGGATGGGACCTGTTGTAGCAAGGAATCTGTAGCCATTTGGACGTGGTCGATGAGTCGGTCTGTTTCGGCATTACCGCTATGGGACCTATAGAGGCACACATAGACGCGCGGATGGTCGTCGCTGTCTACGCGTAGCCAAAGGATGGACAGGTCCGAACCTTCAAGACTGCCGAGGCGTCGAGAACAGATGTCCTCTCTGACATACACGCAAACTCCAGCCCGAGGCACAAAGGAGTGCTCCAATTTGTACCCCGGGTAGGAGAGATACGAAATATCAGCCGGAGAGGACACCTGCGTCTCGGTCAGAAAGAGCAAGGCCGGCTTCGCCGTCTCAAGATGGTAGTGGACGGCGTTTAGGTTCGAGTGAAGTCCCCTGATGTTGCAGAAATTCACGGATAGCGTGGCAGGGGTCGCCTTGGTCTTGTTGCTCAGTTTGCCCCGAGCAGTTATTGTGTTGAGCGGAATTTTGCCCCACCCAGAATACGCGGGGCAGCCTGAGCACCCACGCTCAGGAGTGGAATAGCATGGTCGTGGATGCTCAGCGAGGGATTCTCCAGGGGTACTGGTACCCTCCTGGGGTAGTTTTTGACGTAATTCCGCTACCATGTTGATGGGGGGGGGGGGGGAATTGGGCATCCGGTCACCTGCACTAACCAGACGAAACGCGGAAGCAGAGCTTCCACTTCACGCCGGTATTCTGTGAGGTCGTGGTACTAACCCGGCTCGAGCCGGCCCATACGTGCAACAGCAAAAGCTGCTGCAAGGCTCTACCACCGTTAAACCGTGCTCTAATCCAAAGTCCCGAAACCTTTCAGCTCAAGTTACAAAACCGTTTTCAGTGCCTAGAAGACTGCAATGAAGTGGACGATATGAATGACAAGCTCGTGGAAACTGTCCATGCGGTCGGAGCTAAGTTCTGCAAGACCCGCCGCAGAAGAACACAAAAACTCTCCGATCACACTCTTAATCTCATGGCTGTTAGACGGGAGATGAAGCTACATTCTTCAACAGACTTGACAGCATACAGGCATCTGAACAGACAGATCTCCAAATGCATGCGGCGGGACTTACGCAACTTCAATACAGCTCGTATTGAAGATGCGATCGAGCGGAACCAAGGCTCCAAAGTCTTTGCCAGAGATCTGTCTGCCAGAAAGAGCCAACTGTCAAAGCTGAAGACAGAATGTGGCAGCATCGTTTCCGGGACACCTGAGATTTTGAGTGAGATTGAGAGGTTCTATGGGCAGTTGTACACGTCATCGTTGGAGCCGCACGCAAGTGTGAGTAACGATCCAAGAGCGAGTCTCATCCGACACTATTCCGAAGATATCCCGGACGTCAGTCTGAGCGAGATTAGAATGGCTCTCCAGCACCTTAAAAACGGTAAGGCCCAAGGCGAGGATGGAATTACAGCGGAGCTTCTGAAAGCGGGTGGAAAACCGGTACTTGAAGTCCTTCAGAGGCTCTTTAATTCCGTCCTCCATGGTGGCATTACACAGCAGGCGTGGTGCAGAAGTGCGGTTGTCTTGTTCTTCAAGAAAGGTGACAACGCTCTCTTGAAGAACTACAGACTGATTTCCCTTCTGAGCCGCGTCTACGTGCTGTTTTCGAGAGTCATTACGAATCGTCTCGCGCGCAGACTTGACTACTTCCAGCCTCCCAAACAAGCCGGTTTCCGAAGGGGCTTTAGCACCATAGACCACATACATACCCTTCGGCAAATTGTACAGAAGTTCGAAGAGTACAATTTGCCACTATGTCTGGCGTATGTGGACTATGAGAAAGCCTTTGATTCCGTCGAAATTTGGGCGGTGCTGCAGTCCCTACAGCGGTGCCAAGTTGACTGTCGGTATATATATCGAAGTGTTGAAGTGCTTGTACAGTAGGGCTACGATGACTATCCGAGTACACCACCAGACCAGAAACCAACCAGAGTACGAAACCTATCCAATTGCAGAGAGGTGTAAGACAGGGTGACGTCATATCCCCCAAAACTCTTCATCGCTGCATTGGAAGACGTTTTCAAGCTTCTGGACTGGAAAGGATACGGTATCAACATCAATGGCGAGTACATCACTCACCTTCGATTTGCCGACGATATAGTCCTTATGGCTGAATCGCTGGAGGACCTAAGCACTATGCTCAATGACCTCAATAGTGTTTCCCAACGGATAGGTCTTAAGATGAACATGGACAAAACTAAGATCATGTTTAATGTCCATGTCACACCTATGCCGGTAGTTGTTGGGAACACTAAGCTCTCAGTTGTTGACTAGTATGTTTACCTGGGACAAACAGTCCGACTAGGTAAGTCCAACTTCGACCGAGAGGTCAATCGACGGATTCAACTCGGTTGGGCAGCGTTCGGGAAATTACGGGACATCTTCTCGTCAGGTATACCTCAAACCTTGAAAACGAGACTGTACACCCAGTGCGTGTTGCCAGTGATGACATACGGAACTGAGACGTGGTCCTTCACTGCTGGCCGGATGAGGAAGCTCAAGGTCGCTCAGCGAGCTATGGAGAGGGCTATGCTCGGAGTTTCTCTGCGTGATACACTTAGGAATGAGGATACCCCGCAGTAGAACCAGAGTAACCGACATAGCCCAACGGATTAGTAAGCTGAAGTGGCAATGGGCCGGCCATATAGCTCGAAGAACCGACAACCGATGGGGAAGAAAGGTTCTCGAGTGGCAGCCTCGTACCGGTAGGCGAAGTGTAGGGCGTCCCCCCACGAGATGGAGTGACGACCTGGTAAGACATGCAGGAAGTCGTTGGATGCAGTTGGCTCAGGACCGTGCTTTGTGGCATTCTTTGGTGGAGGCCTATGTTCAGCAGTGGACTTGTGAAGGGCTGTAATGCTGATGATGATACAATTAATTAGTATATAATTACAATCACTGCATAATAAAAGCTGTATTATATTTCAGTATTAAAATAATATCTACAGTTGATGACAATCCACAGTAATTTGTACTGTTTGGTCATCATATATATATATAATCTATTGTAAGAAATTACAATGTATAGTTACAGAAAAAGGCTTCAATCCCACTTCTGATGTAAGAAATTCTTCTCAAAAGTATTTAAATAACAGTACACTACTCGGTAACAAACCCTGCTTATTATCAGGACCCAATTACATGATAACACCAAAGTATGTAAACCTACAGCATCACTACCCATCTTAATGTAACACAGGGCAGCTTCTCAGCAACGCGACCTTCCTTGCGTACACTAGTAGAATACACCAACGAGCATAGTAACGACAGTAGGACTCAAAGAATTACAGACTGATCTTCTTAGTGGCCTGCACGATAAAAAAAAGAAGAAAATATAAAAAAGATAAAACAAGTGGGCGATTAACATTCTACCTTCATTTGTTCGTATTTCTTTTTATTTTTTCCTCATTCCCGACACTGCCTCTCCTGAAAGGAGTCCGTTCTTGAGCTTCCTTTAGCTTTAAATATTTGTCTCCATTAACGGCATGGGAGATGCAGGCACCACGTAGGTCACAGACGACGCGCTTGGCAATGGCTCTACCTTACCACAACATGTCGTCTGAGTAAAGTCCTAGGCACTACGTCCGCATAACGGTCTCGGCCCTTTCTGACCATGAAACGATGAAGTCTTGTTTTCAAATCTTTACCAATTGTTATTCATCGGCACACAATGAGTGAGCTCTTGAATACATTTCATACAGACTAAACTTTTACAGAATTAAAAACATCGTCCAAATAAAATTTTTGTATACAACGCTTCCCACTAGAATTTAACGCACGTCTTAGATATCACAATTTTTTCTGAGAAACACTGCGCATACGGCACAGATAGCTGAGGGGCCTGTCACTGAAGACAGGACCCTCAGCTAAACGCGCTCCAGCGAGCGATGTGCTGCGTTCGCGTCTAACTATACTCGCGCCAGCGAACTGTCGCGCCGCACCAGCACCAGCGAGCTGTCCAGACTTCAACATTGTTGTCATAGGCACCAATTCACATACCTTACAGTGGCTGTTGACATAGGCACAAAGTTAATTAATACCTGAAACCTTTTACTTATTAGATATTAATGTAAAAAGCAAAAGACATGGAAACAACTGCGTCAGATGCACAAGAGTGCACTTAAGTACATCCAGCACAGGTCTCGTAAAATACATATCCAAAGTAATTTAAGATTGAAACAGATGTAAAACGTTTCAGGTGCATGAAACAAATAAATAATCTGCTTTGCAAAATTAAAAATTAAAAGAAATGAAGATAAATGTATTGCGAAGCATAGAATTCGGGACTTACAATGTTCACCACACATTCTCTTAAGAAATGGCAACTGTGTGACATGGCACTCACAAACCACGGCATACACAACGGCACTTTTATACTACTAAAACAAGTGACAGATTAACATTCTACCTTCATTTGTTCGTATTTCCTTTTATTTTTACCCTCATTCCAGACATTATATATGAAACTGCAATGTCCTTTTACGTTCGATTTGTCAGGTAGAAATGGCTTAAAATGATATGACCACCGTTTGTGGTTCATAACTTTTCCGTTATTGTAACAATTTTATATTTAAATGCAATACAGAGCTATATACATATATATATTGATTACTCACTCATTTAGAGCTCTCCAAAAAATACGCCTGCTTCACTTGAAATTTGACATATGTACTCGACGTAGACACCCACTAAGAACGGATTTTATGAAACTCCTATCCAAAACGGATTCTTCACTTAACATAATGACGTTTAACAAGAGATATCTCGAAACAGTAAGACAATTTTAATTTTTTGTGTGTATTTAAGTAGATTTCTGGATGGTTTAGATTCACATTTGGCCGGGTCGGATCGCTAGTATATAATATTCAAAATTAATTACTAAGGCCACAGTATATTAATAAATAAGACAGGTATAAAGAGGACAATAATATATTAGACTGTATGAGTACAACTTAGAAGGCTTCGTTACATATTGTAAAATAATATGTAATATTGTAGAAAATAGTCGAGATTTAATATTTAATCTGATGTTTGTGTGATATTAGATCACGATTATCGAACTAAGCGCAAATTTTACAGCACAGGAGCAACCCGGATTCGATCCCCAGCTTTACTTTACTTTTAGAAAAAATATACACACCAAGACCACGGAATAAATAACCAAGACCAAGACAACGCTAATGACCCAGTCGAACTAAATTTTCAACCCTTGCTTTTTAGGAAGATTTTTAATACTTTGTATTTTAGCTTCACCTGTATTTATTATGCATCATCATTTACAACCCTTCACAAGTCCACTGCTAAACATAGACCTTACCCAAGGAATGCCACCAAGCATTTTTTTTTAGACAATTCAATTTTATTTATGTGTAAATATAAATAATAATAATAATTAATTCTGTTAATTAAAAATTTTCTCGATGTCTTTTTTTTCTCACAAGAATTTATCTCGCCAGTCCCTCCATCAGAACATACAGAACACAGACAATAAATATTGTGTAATGTAATTTTCTCTGATATCTGATGTCCTGGTATATTACATAGAAGAGCACGTGAACTAAGGTGCGAATTAAGTTCCGTCTCAATGTGGCCAATGTTCCTCCCCTCCTATTATTGTTATAGTTACAAAAAGAAGAAGGGAACTTACAAAAGTAGACCGTGCAATGGTTTTAATATCAATAAATGTTTACTTGTTCTTTGATATTTCGCCAATTGCATGGCTATAGCATGGCTAGCTGCCGCTTACGGCTACTAGAGCCAAAATTTCGCTCTACCTCTCTCCCTTCCATTTTCAAAAATCTTGAAGATAACCAGTAAAATTCTTCTATAATCCAATTATAATTATTAAAAAAAAATGAATAAAACAATATAACCAACACTTTTTCAGAATTTAAATGCTAAGTTGTTCGTAATATTTTTTAATCAAGACAGATTTTTTTACGACCATAGTCGTTAGTCTAGATCGTAAACGCAGTTGCTGATCATGTGGTCCCGAGTTCGAATCCCGAGTCGAGTCTAAATTAGTTACTTATTGGGTTTTTCTATCAAGAAATTTTCAGTCGCAGACCGGAGTCAGAAAGTTGTTGGTGTTTCACCCCCGTGCCTCAGAAAGCGCGTAAATTCGTTGGTCCTGTCTTTGTCTCACTCCGTTCGTGTTAGTTTACCGTCCCACGAGAACAATGAGAGTGAGGAGTGAGAGGATAGATAGTGCACCTGTGTTGTGCATCCACTCTTGCACTATAATCTTGTCCTTATCCATTGGCCGCCGTGACCGAAAATTTAGTCTCGAGGAAATTCTTTTTATAAAATTTATTGTATATAAATTTTATATAAATACTGTTTATATCTGGATAGTTCTAATATCAATAAATATAAGAAATTAAGAAAAATAAAAAGTAAAAAACAGTTTCCAAATTCATTTAATTAAATGTAATTTAACTTTGAAAAAACAATGTCTTGCATTTGTATATACAATACGAAGAAACTTTGTCCCCGACCTTGTATTTGCAATTAATATTAAACGCCAAGGTACAATTTTTTTAAACATGTGATATAAGAACAAGATTGACTACCTATACCTATCTAGTTTTTATTTTGTTATAAATTAAAATTTATTTACATTTTTAATTTTTTATTACATGTTTTTTTTCTTTTTCTGTCTCTTTTTTTCAGAGTTGTCATTGGAATAATTATTGCATTCAATATAAATAAATTAATTAGAGGTGCAGGAATTGGGTACGAATCCATTTAACTCTCTCCGCCTTCTGATGTCCAAGTATGTTTGTCGTATCGCACGTGTTTGAAAGACGAGGTTTGTTTCAAAACCTGAAAAAATAGTGTTTTTTAAATTAATATTTTTCTTTCTTTATAATGAACGCATTGGACTGTACGATGTGCTCACAGTTCGAATTCAATTTGGGAGCCAACAATATTTTCAAATTATCCCGGTGCCTTTGAAATTGCATCCTTAACCTTCCTTCTGCTCAGGCATTTTTTCTTTGTTGATGAACTGATATATAACGATTCTTCTATTATTAAAGAGGTTTTAACTTCAGGGATGACCCCCATATAAATCTGATGAAAAAATTACACCTCGTTCTTTTAATGTAACTAACTATTTAGACGGTATTAACCTTGAACTTGTCCAATCAAAAGGGGCAAAAAGTAAACTTTCTAAAAGAAGTAAAACATCATTGATTTATCATAGAAAAAAATAAATCGACCGATGAAAACCGACTTCCATAAGTAAAAACAATGAAATAATTTCACCGCGCGATGAATATCTATGTGGACATTTTTTTAATACTTTTTAGTTTTAGCTTTTTTTTATACTTTTTTTAGTAGCTTTTATAAGTTTATTTATTTGAAAAATACCCGTCATCCAGCCTATAACTAAGATATAATATAAAATTAACACATAAAGGAAGGAAAATACTTTACCTCCTTTTTTAAGTTCCGTAATCGGATAAAGTAGCCTATAAGTTGCCCCGGGTTTCTAATTAGAATCCCGGGGCAACTTATAATTACCTACATACAAAATTTCATGTAAAGCGGTCAAGTGGTTTTTGCGTGAATCCGTAATACACAGACAGACAGACAAAATTTTAAAAACCACTAATTTCGCTTCAGAACCCTTTATTTAGTCATCTGGATTTATTTTTTCAAGAATATTGTTACAAGCTTGGGGTTCGAGACAATTAAAAACTGCCGATTGAATTACCAAAATTTACACTTTAATTACAGGACACTAATTACAATCTAAAACCACACTAAATATAAAACACAATTGTACTACTGATCACTTTAGTTCGCAGTTATTTCGCTTCGAAGTATTCTCTTGTAACTTCAATTCAATAATGTCTCGGTCGTGGTCTATACCGACTTTATATAGGGCCTCAGATAGTTTCCAGAACCTTCTCCTGTAGAAGAAACATCTAGTATGTTCGAGTACATATCGGTCCCGAAATTTCTAGAAGGATCTTGACTCTCCTAGTTCTGCTACTCGACACTATAGGGCGCTAGTGGTAAGTAGTGTTGCCACGTACAAGACATTAATAGTGGTGCGCAACACTGCCCCCTCCTAAGACATGCTCGTCCCGAGCATTGTTGGCCCCATAATAACGCGCTAGTCGATCCATATGGACGATCTTAGGAGTACCTCTTCTAACATCAGTCAGCATCCGCCAGTTTCCCTGCTGCTGCTGGGCGGTGTTGTTAGCCACACTACCCTCTCGAGACCGATCACCTTCCCTTTCTACAGCTCGCTTAGGGCAGCTGGATAGAAGATGGCCCCTCTCCCCACAACCGTAGCACCTAGGGCTGTATCCTTTATTGCGATCGCAAACTGTAGCCGCTGCAACTTCCCTGACGCGATAGGAACGATGATCATGCCGCATGACTTCCACCTCTATTGCATGGGCCAACGCGTCCTTAAGCGTCTCGTGGTGCTGTTGTCTTGTCGTAAACTCTTCAGTTTGATGTAAGCATCAAACCGCAAAATTTATTTGCTAGTTACATATCATCATTATAATCATTCCTAATCTTCTATTTAATTAAAATGATAGAGGTCTGAAATTGTGCGCGCAACACGGAAAATCTTCTGGAGAGATTTCATTTAGGTTTTATAAGTTTTAATTCTTAGACACTTGGCACTTATTTAAAAAAAAAATTACTGTGATATCTTCATTTAATATAAAGTTTTTAAAGTTTTAAGAAATAATGATTTTTTTTAAGCACCTACATACGTGTTCAGTGTCATGTGTGTTTTCTAGCCGTGGAGAAGTGGGGGCAAGAATTTAGCATATCGAAAATTTTGTTAATTATCAAGTAACGCGGACGAAGTTGCTGGTACCAGCTAGTTAAACAATATAACTTTTGCAAATTTAAAATGATGTAACAGAATAAATAATAATATATAATACAAGTAATGATATTTTCACAATTATTTCTTCTGCAGCAAAAACGCGCCGGGTACCAGCTAGTATTTTATAAAATTTCGTTATAAATTAATTAATTGAAAAGAAATTTTAAACATATGGTAATGTTTCATAGAGGACTTTTTTAAATTAAAACTACGTATACTACAATGATGATTGAGCCGTGACAGTCCGCCAACACAGCTTAAGGCAGCAGTGAGGCGGAATTTTTCGTACTCGAAAATATGTCCTAGTAAGGACATGGATTGTATATTATTATAACCATATCAAAATATATTTTGTTGTTTCTTTAACATCGCACACATGCATTCTTGCCACCCTGTTCATCCCGTTAGTACGACGCCAAACATGAACATTATAATTTACTAGCGCAAGTTAACTTTCTTCGGTTTATGATGTTCTGGTACATTCGTGTTAGTCGTGTAGAGGCGAAACACGTGTCGTATTGTCGTCGTCAGCGGTTGTTGTCTTGCCTAGTGTAGTTTGTGTTGGGAGTAGTGGTGCTGGGATTAGTTGGTGATGGGGATAGTGCACGCAATTGAGGGAGGGATAACGCGGATATTTGCGAAGTAAATTTTTCTAAAAGCTTTTATTGCAGAATGATTGAAGCACTTTTTATAATTAAACTGAAAATAATTCAATTTTTTAGCTAAAAATAAATAAAAACGTGATTTTTGAAATAGAATTATCAACTTTAGCGTTTATTTATTGGGCGTTGAATGAAACGTTGTATTTTTTTATTACATGCCTCATAACGTGAAGCGTTATTAGGTAGTGTATATTACTCTCGACACATCAAGTTCAATTAATTTTGTGGTCTTCAAATGCCTCTATCATAACCATATTGCACTTATATGATTATATGAGTAGCCGTATATCAAGAAAACACTTGAATTATATATATACAGGGTACTATGACGGAAAAAATACCGTAACGAGTGCGGGAACCAATAGTCTTGGCACACCGAACAGGACTATAGGAATAGGACAAAATTCCTGTTTGTACAAGACAATGCCTGTTCACAAACGGCCAGGGTGGTAACAACCTGGTAACACGAACATGATGTCACGGTCCTAGAATGGCCAGCGCAATCCCCTGATTAAATCCTATTGAGCATGCTTGAGATATGCTCCAAAGTAGAGCTCTGAGGGATTTTCCTAAAAGTCTGGTTACAGAAGAAAAACTTTTTATGCATCTAAGTAGGACCTGGAACAATATTTCTCAACAGAATATTGACAACCTCATTCTGAATATCCCCAACCGATGCAGACGCGTGATGAATGTCATGGGTGCTCTCAGCGCTGACATTTTACTGATAATTACCTCTTAATTAATACCCGCCATTAAAAGGATTTTACTTTACTTTATTTTTAAATTTAAAAATTAAACTTTCCGTTTTCATGTTCAGTTATCTGAAAAAATCTAAATCTAAATAATCTAAAATCTCATTTGAAGTCAATGTTTATATAAAAAATAGTAAATTATTAAATGAAGTTTTCTGTGATATATTTATTACAGGTCTTTAAAAATATTGACATACTCTTTGGAATTTATGTGTTGTTAAAATATACTTATACAGTGGTGATGGTGTGTAGGTTGATTTTTCAAAGAGTAGCCAAATTATAAACTTAAGTTCAAATATATAAATAATGATATACCGTTATTGCAGTTTTTGAAAATACGAGTAAAGGCTTCTACTTTTATTTGCAATTATCCCAAATTGAATGTGGTTTACGGGCAACAACGTTTTTGCATACCGAATACCGATCGACCCTTACGAATGTGTGTCAGCGGTAAAAATCAGTTAAAATAATGAATTACCATGCATTTTGAATTAAAAAAAAAAGACAGAACGTTTCAGCATTTTTTTAAATTAATTTTTCTTCGCCATTTACCTATATTATTCTGAACCTTCTTTGCAAATTTGGTCGGTTATTGCAAAATAACCGTGTATAATAAAAATGTAAGAATGCAAAACGATCCTGGAATATATTAAGTAAACGTCAGTTTGCTTAATATATACAAGGCAACATCAGGGGACTTCACTCTAACCTAAACGCCGTCCACTACCATCTCGAGACGGCGAAGCCGGCCTTGCTCTTTCTGACCGAGACGCAGGTTTCCTCTCCGGCTGATATTTCGTATCTCTCCTACCCGGGGTACAAATTGGAGCATTCCTTTGTGCCTCGGGCTGGAGTTTGCGTGTATGTCAGAGAGGACATCTGTTCTCGACGCCTCGTCAGTCTTGAAGGTTCGGACCTGTCCATCCTTTGGCTACGCGTAGACAGCGACGACCATCCGCGCGTCTACGGGTGCCTCTATAGGTCCCATAGCGGTAATGCCGAAACAGACTGACTCATCGACCACGTCCGAATGGCTACAGATTCCTTGCTACAACAGGTCCCATCCGCAGAGATCGTGATCCTTGGCGATTTTAACGCCCACCATGCCGAATGGCTCGGTTCATGTCTAACCGATCATGCGGGGAGATCTGTTTATGACTTTGCCTTGGCATATGGTCTGACACAACTGGTTACTTCGCCTACGCGGATTCCAGATGTGGAGGATCATACACCTTCCCTGTTGGACCTTCTGCTGACCTCTCATCCGGACGGATATCAGGTTTCCGTCGATGCCCCTCTCGGCTCTTCGGACCATTGTCTGATCCGGAGTGTGGTGCCACTCACGCTCCCTTCGCGGTTGCGTTCTGCAGGTTGCCGCCGTGTTTGGCATTACAGGTCGGCGGATTGGGACGAAATGCGGTCTTTCTTTGCATCCTACCCATGGGGGCGGGTTTGCTTCTCGCCGGATGATCCCAGCGCTGTTGCTGACTCTGTCACTGATGTGGTGCTACAGGGAATGGAACTATTTATTCCATCATCTGTGGTACCCATCGGAGGCAGATCTCAGCTTTGGTTTGGTCGCTCCTGTAAGACTGCATTACGCAGTAAGCAGGAGTGTTATCAAGCCTGGGCTGCGGCTTCGGCGACTCGGGATGTAAACACCAGCACACTTAAAAAGAAGTATAACTTCGCCTCCAGGTCCTTTAAAAGAGTTATTGCCAAGGCAAAGTCAGAGCACATAGGCAGAATTGGCGAGAAACTAGTTCGCCTTCCTTCGGGAACCCGTGCATTCTGGTCTCTCGCCAAGACTGTCCAAGGGAATTTCTGTAAGCCATCACTACCATCTCTGCACAGGGAGGATGACTCACTGGCCCATGACGCAAAAGACCTTTTAGGCTCCCTTTTTGCGTCCAACTCGACTCTTGATGACGGGGGGAAAACACCGCCGACCATCCCGCGGTGTGAGTGCTCCATGCCGGATGTGCTGTTCTCACAGCACTCGGTTCGCAAAGCACTGCTCTCCCTGGACATCCAGAAGTCGAGTGGGCCTGACGGAATCCCCCCAATTGTGCTGAGGACGTGTGCTCCGGAGTTGGCACCGGTCCTAAAGCGTCTTTTCCGGTACTCCTACTCCCAAGGCGTAGTCCCGAATTCATGGAAGACAGCTTTTGTCCACCCGATCCCTAAAAAAGGCGACCGCTCAGACCCATCCAACTATAGGCCTATCGCGATCACCTCCTTGTTCTCCAAAATAATGGAATCCATTATTAACTACCAGCTCATCCGGTACCTTGAAGGTGATCCTCAGCTCAGCTCCGAGCTGATTAGTGACCGCCAATACGGTTTTCGTCGGGGTCGATCAGCTGGTGATCTTCTGGTCTACCTGACCCATAGATGGGCGGAGGCAGTAGAGTCCAAGGGGGAGGCGTTGGCCGTTAGTCTTGACATTGCGAAGGCCTTCGATCGGGTTTGGCACAAAGCGCTTCTTTCGAAGCTCCCTTCCTATAGGCTTCCCGAGAAATTGTGCAATTGGATCACCAGCTTCCTTGCAGATCGGAGCATCAAGGTCGTTGTAGACGGTGCATGCTCTGACTACAAGCCTATTAACGCTGGTGTTCCACAAGGCTGTGTGCTATCACCAACGCTGTTTCTTCTGCATATCAATGATATGTTGCTAACTGGTAACATTCATTGCTATGCGGATGACAGCACTGGTGATGCTCTATACACCGGCCGTGCCAATATTTCTCGGGAAAACGTCGCTGAGTACCGGAACAAACTTGTGTCTGAAGTCAAGTCTTTGCTGAGCAAAGTCTCGGATTGGGGGCGACTAAATCTAGTCCAGTTTAATCCTCAGAAGACACAAGTTTGCGCGTTTACCGCTAGAAAGAACCCCTTTGTCGTATCTCCTCAGTTTCAAGACACTCCCCTTCTTGCCTCAGCCAGTATCGGTATCCTCGGAGTCGACATATCGAGTGACGTGCAGTTTCGTGGTCACTTGGAAGGGAAGGCCAAATTGGCCTCTAAAAAGCTTGGCGTGCTCAGCAGAGCGGGACAGTATTTCATGCCGGCACACCGCCTGCAACTTTACAAGGCGCAGGTTCGGCCTCACATGGAATACTGTTCCCATCTCTGGGCAGGGACTCCCCAGTGCCAGCTCCTTCCACTTGACCGTATCCAGCGCAGAGCGGCTCGAATCGTCGACGACCGAGCCCTTTCCGATCGGCTCGATTCATTGGCACTGCGAAGAGATCTTGCATCCCTTTGCATTTTCTTTCGCATCTACCATGGGGAGTGCTCTGAGGAATTGTTCGGATTAATCCCAGCCGCCAAATTTCACGAACGCACATCGCGGCAGAACTCCCGATACCATCCACACCATCTGGATGATTGGCGGTCCACCACTGTGCGATTTAGAAGATGTTTTCTTCCTCGCACGACCTCCTTGTGGAATCGATTACTATCAGCGATTTTTCCGGACCGATACGACTTAGGGACCTTCAAGAAAAGAGCGTACTCCTTTTTAAAAGGCCGGCAACGCATCTGCGATTCCCCTGGTGTTGCAGTTGTTCATGGGCGGCGGTAGTCACTTACCATCAGGTGTGCCGCATGCTCGTTTGCCCCCTCTCCTATAAAAAAAAAAGTTTATAATAAACCTATGGTTGGTACATATTATTCACCTTTCCACACACAAACCATAGAATGCACATATTTATTATATGCACGTACAAGTCGTGCGAAGTTCTCTTACCTTATGATATCCTAGTAAATATGGAGGGTTAACACGTTTGCTTTTCATCGGGCGTCGGGCGCCCATATTTTTTGATCCTAAAAAATTACTAGGGGGGACAAGTGACGTTTGGAATGTTGTATAATGAAATATTACCTCAATCATTGAGTTATATGTATACTACGTACTAGAGCAGCCATTCCGAACATTGACTATGTTCAACTGAACTGTAGTGCAGGCAATGCATATAAACTAAATATTGCCTAAATTGAAGATTTGTGAATTCCATAAAATAATTATTATTACATTTTATTTAGAAATATGTTTGTTTAGATTAAATTAAGATATTTTATATTAAATTCTTATATTTATTTTATATTAATATCTTATTTTATATTCAATTAAAGCCTTCGCGCATGCGCGACTACTACTCCCGCGCATGCGCGAAGACATAGAGTAGGACACAATTTTTGTTTGGAATGGCTTCTCTAGTACGTAGTACATATAACGCAATGACCTCAATGGTTTCAGTTAGGATTTTTAGAAGATTATTAGAACCTTTAGAACAAAATCTATAATAATCAATCTCCACTTCGACTATAATATTATTTTAACGTTGGAAGGGTCGCCACGTAATGTGGAAGGTGTTGAATGAATAGGAGACGTGTTGTTGGTACTAGAACTTTTATACTGCTTAAACTTATTCTACCTTAACATAATATATGTATACCTATTGTCGTGCGGACTACACTGCACTACAAAAGAACACGTAAACGAGCACACAGTCCACTTGATGGTAAGTGGTTGCTGTGACCCATAGACATCTACATCTATCCTCGATTACGAATCAAAATGCAGATGCGTTGTTGTTACCCGTGAGGACCAAGATGGAATGCCTCGTTTCCAGAAAAAAGGGTTTCCGGTACTCTACACTCACCATACGAAACACAGCAGCGTTAAGCTGCTATTTTATGCTGGTATTCGGTGAGAGCGTGATCCTCCCTCTGTCGAGCCGACCTATTCGTGCTACAACTATACTACTAATATAGCTGTAGCTTGGGTCTATTACGTAACTGCGAGTTAGACTTGAAATAAGATATCCGCAATAGAACCAGAGTAACCGACATAGCCCTAGGGATTAATAAGCTGAAACGGCCATGGGCCGGCCATATAGCTCGAAGAACCCAGAAACGAGAAACCCAGAAGCGTAGGACGACTCCCACACTAGATGGAGTGAGGACCTATTAAGACATGCAGGAAGTCGATCGATGCAGGTGGCGCAGGACCGTGCTTTGTGGCATTCTTTGGAGGATGTCTATTTTCAGCAGTGTACTTTAATATAATAGGGCTTTTAATATAATAAAAATAGGGCTGTAATAATGATGATGATGAATTATACATTTTGTTCAATTTGGGCAGTATTGCTGTACCTTATGCGGAGTCGTTAATTTCGTTGCTGCAGAATGCATCGATATATATATATATATATATATATGCGCACTAGATTTCGCATTGCGAACATTCACTATGTTCAACTGAATTGTACTGCATTCCGTACACCTTACCATAGTGTCATTTTTAGTGTGGCTTCAATATTCATGCAGTGTGGAGCGTCGTTAATAATACTAGATTTCAAATTAAAGTTTAAACCACAACGTAAATAACAATTCAGTAGTCAAGTAAGTAAAATTATGTGTTGTTCAAGTGAATAAATAAGTAATAGTATCGTAATATGTATTACAATAGAAAAAATATATATATTTTTTTTCATTTAAATGCCACACTGTCTATAATTATAGACTAAAACATGCAGATGTGCCATTACAAAACCAATGTAGGTAAAATATGTATACGTATAATATGTACTTGTATACAATACCATTTTATTTTATTAGTTGAGCTGGAATAAACGCATAATAATTCATTTTCTTTTAGTTTCCTACAATGTTGCCTTATAAATAATTCATAAGGCACTACACCCGACTAACGAACGACGAACTAAGCCTTATTATTATGTCACAATTACATTTTAGTAACATTTTTTTAAAATATTTAAAAGATAACTAAGTAAAATATAAAAGTGTACATTTATTATCAAAGATATTTATCATTACATTTTATTTACAAATATGTTTGTTTAGATTAAAATAAAAGTATTTTATATTAAATTAGCATATATTATGCAAAATAAATGGCAATTTAAAAAAATTACTCGATATAATTAACCAATACAATCTAAATAAACAATTATTACATACAGATTCTACCAACGTACTCGTATACCTACCTAATCAAAAACAAGACAAAAACTGATCGCACAGGCGCAGTGCGCTTACATATTATATCAACTGCGCATGCGCGACTCTACTATTTGCTGCGCATGCGCGAAGACAGCGCATATTTTTTGTTTGGAATAGCTTCTCGAGTACGTAGTACATATACATAACTCAACGACGAAATAATATTACGTAGTAGAGTCATGCACTAGCTATTGCACGAATGGACCACCCCGAACAGGGGAAGTATTACGGCCCTCACAGAATATCGCCGTGCAGCAGTATTTATTACTTTCGCGTTACGCCTGGTAAGTGCAATGGTAGCGGTATTAAATAATTCAAAATTAGTTATTACGTCAAAAAGGATATCTGCTACGGTGGATCTTCACATGAAATACTGTTACCATCTCTGTGTTAGGGCTCCCCAGTTCCAGCTCGTTCCACTTGACCGCATCCAGCGCAGAGCGGCTTGAATCATCGACGACCGAGTCCTCTCCGATCGGCTCGATTCACTGGCGCTGCAAAAAGATGTTGCATCACTGCATTTTATTTCGCATAAACTAAAACTTTCGACTAAAACTGCTCGGGGCAAGCGGAGCAATATGACCAAGGCGACCCCTGTCACGCTATCCGTGAATTTTTGCAACATAAGGGGACTTCATTCCAACCTTAACGCTGTCCATTACCATCTAGAGACGGCGAAGCCGGCCCTGCTCTTTTTAACCGAGACTCAGGTGTCCCCTCCTGCTGATACTTCATATCTCTCCTACCCGGGCTACAAATTAGAACACTCCTTTGTGCCTCGGGCTGGGGTTTGCGTATATGTCAGAGAGGACATCTGTTTTCGACGCCTCGGCAGTCTTGAAGGTACGGACCGGTCCATCCTATGGCTACGCGTAGACAGCGACGACCATCCCCGCGTCTACGGGTGCCTCTATAGGTCCCATAGCGGTAATGCCGACACAGACCGACTCATCGATCACGCCCAAATGGCTGCAGACTCCATGCTACAACAGGTCCCATTCGCAAAAATCGTGATACTCAGTGATTTTAACGCCCACCATGCTGAATGGCTTGGTTCCCGTTTAACCGATCATGCGGGTAGATCTGTCTATGACTTTGCCTTGGCATATGGTCTAACACAACTGGTTACTTCGCCTACGCGGATCCCAGATGTGGAGGATCATATGCCTTCCCTGTGGGACCTTCTGCTGACCTCTCATCCGGACGGATATCTTGTCTCCGTCGATGCCCCTCTGGGCTCTTCGGACCATTGTCTGATCCGGCGTAAGGTGCCACTCACGCTCCCATCGCAGTTGCGATCTGCAGCTTGCCACCGTGTTTGGCACTATAGGTCAGCCGATTGGAACGGGATTCGGTCTTTTTTTGCATCCTACCCTTGGGGGCGGGTTTGTTTCTCGCCGGAAGATCCCAGCGTTGTTGCCCATGCTGTTGCTGATGTGGTACTTCAGGGTATGGAACTTTTTATTCCATCCTCTGTGGTGCCCATCGGAGGCAGATCCCAGCCATGGTTTGGTCGCTCCTGCAAAATAGCATCACGCTATAAGCAGGAGTGCTACCGGTCCTGGGCTTCAACATCAACACATCAACCATCAAGGATGTAAACACCAGCGCACTTAAAAAGAAGTATAATTCCGCCTCCAGGTCCTTCAAAAGCGTCATTGCCAAGGCAAGGTCTGAGCACATCGGCAAAATTGGCGAGAAGCTAGTATTTTATATACAAATTTAAAAATTCTTTGTAAAGTTTAATTAAATTTCATAATAATATATTATGTGCCATTTTGTTCGATAATTTGTTTCCATTTTGTAGGTAGTGACATAATGCCGTTGCTGTAGAAATCTTGGGATTTATTTCAAATAACTGCGACGAGTAGTTTTGACAATCCTCTCTTGATGCGGTCTGTAGGTTACCCAGCCAATATAAGCTTTCCCGTAACACACTGTTCCAATCCCGTTTTGTGTATTTTTTTATCTGATCTTACCTGAAACTCCAGATCATCAAAGTCTGAACAGCAGAACCAGAGTAACGTACACAGCCTAACGGTAAGCTGAAGTGGCAATACACCGGTCATATAGCTCGAAGAACCGACAACCGATGAGGAAGAAAGTTTCTTAAGTAGCAGCCGGTAGGCAAAGTGTAGGACGGCCCCCTACTAGATGGAGTGATGAGGCCTATGTTCAGCAGTGGACTTATGAAGGGCTGTAATGATGATGATAATGATTTACATATACTAATAATAATGTTCTCCAGACCAAATTTAGGTTACGGCGGCCAGTCTTCAACGAAGTCTAGCCATGTATACGTAACGCACTCTCTATTCCCTCACTCTTGTATTCCGAGGGTACGGTAATTCGACACGACTGGAGAGAGATCAAGCGCAGTACCAACGGCTTTATGTGCTTTCCGAGTCACGAAGATATTACGATTATGGATGTAGCACGAATGCGCCGGCTCGACCGGGGAAGGACCACAGAATACGAACGTGAAATAGCCGCTTAATGCTGCTGTTTCGTACGGTAAGTGTATAGAACCGGAGACCCTTTTTACTGGAAACGAGACAGTGACAACACATCTGTATTCTGATTCTTAATCGAGGGTCTATGGGCATGTGCATCCACTTACCATCAAATGGACTGTGTGCTCGTTTGTCTCTGCCTATACTATAAAAAAGCGTAGGTGAATTAAACATCGCCAAATTCCTAACGCTGCTACAGAGAATTTCTTGACAGAAGAATCCAATAACTTATTTGTATCCAACCCGAGATTCAAACCCGGGACCTCATGATCACGATTAAGCGTTTACAACCAGACCAACGAGGCAGTCATTTACTAAGTAATATACTAAATAATAATGAGCTGTGGTAGATCAGGGTCTAAGCGTCCGCTGTAAATTTCGCAGTATGCGAACAACTCTCGATCTCGATTCCCACCTGGCCAGCACCAATGAAATTGTTAATTGCAATTTTAAGTGCTGATTTACCACGTGCTCAGCGGTGCAAGCAATTAACCTGCACCTGTATGTCTCAGAAATAAGAAAAAAAATCATTTCGAAAACATGTGAAGTTCGCTAACATGCATTGGGGCAGCGCGACGGAAATTTCCTTTCTCTTTCAGAAATGAGAGGAGATTTGTGCCCAGCATTGGGACGTATAAGACTTTAACTTTATCTTGAACTTATTTACATATAATAAGTACATTATTAGTTGGTCATTGTCAGACTGTTTGCCAAACGTGGCAACTATGATGAATGATGATCCCTCCTATGAGCAAATCTATAGGGGCGAACTTGTGATAGGCTGTATATTGAATGAAAAAATAAACATTATTAATATCTTGCAAAACATAATAGATAGGTACTGCTAGACAATGCTTACATGGGAATATAAATCGACCTTACTTTTGTCATTTTCTGATACCCTAGTACATTCTGGTATCTCAATATTTAAAAAAATATTCCTCTTATAAAAACGGGTCTCTTAAACATTTTAAATTCTGGGTTATTTGGCAAACCCACGCGTTCTCACTATTCTATTTCTTTCTTGTGTATTTTTTTAATTTGATTTAATCCCAAACCCCGGATCATCAAAGACTGAGCCTCTTTAACCTCTACCATCATTGATTTTGTGGGCTTGCCTTAGGTCAATAATAAATCGATAGATAATATAAAAATGTTAACTGTAACACTGCTGTAAATACACTAATTTCGTCATAATCATAATTTTATTATTTGGTTTTATTCAACAAAAATTGTCTAAAGAAAATAAAAATGGAAAATGCTTGTAATAAAGATTTGAATTAAGAATCCTTTTTTTAAACTGAGGTTGTTGTTGTTCATAAATAGAATAAAAATATTTCAAACAAATTTAAAATGCAGGTGTGATGTTTAGAATTATTTGCCGCCTGCATGAATATGACATTACACTTAACATGTTATGTATATCCTGACTTTTCATAACTTTGTCAGAATTGTATAGTTTATAGTCAACAAGTTTGAAAACGTGTTAATTCTTGTTCCCGCTCTTAAAAATATGTCCTAGCTCATTCGATTCGGAATGACGTCTAGAAAAATATATATCGATGATTTATTAACAAGTTCAATAATTGCAATGAGGATCAGTAAAGTTATAGAAAATTAAATAAAACTAGTATCCATGTTATTCTTTATGAGATAAGAATTATATATCTTTTTGAATTAGCCAAATCGGACCATTATTTACGAAGATATTAAGTAATAAACATAGGCCGTTACTGTCGCTAAAAGTCAATGTACGCAGGTCCGCGTGACGTCACTGTGACGGAAACGAACGCATCATAGTAGTACATACATGTATTCTGTGGTAGTTCACGATTCGATGGAGTGCGGAGACGCGGTTGGGCACTATATTTAGCAATTTATTTGAATAAAGCGTTGTTACCGCATAATTTTGTGATTGTTTAAGTATTAAAAGTACATAATATGACTGCTAATAAAGTAGAAGCTGGTTTTGTGCAAGCTCAATCAGATAACCGTCCAAAAGTGGATTCTTTCATGGTATTTGATTATCTAAGTAATCATTCTAAGTTCGCCAGCGCTGAAATCCGTGGTTGGAGACTACAAAGGTAAGGGTGCTGCTTATTTATCTACGTTCGATAACCGGCTTGTTCGGGATATTTTTCGGAAACCGGCTTGTTCGGGAGACTGGAAGTAGTCTAGTATGCGCGCGAGACGATTCGTAATGACTCTCGAAAACAGCACGTAGACGCGGCTCAGAAGGGAAATCGGTCTGTAGTTCTTCAAGAGAGCATTGTCACCTTTCTTGAAGAACAAGACCACCGCACTTCTGCTCCACCATGCCACCATGGAGGACTGAATCAAAGAGCTTCTGAAGGACTTCATGTACCGGTTTTCCACCCGCTTTCAGAAGCTCCGCTGTAATTCCATCCTCGCCTGGGGCCTTGCCGTTTTTCAAATGCTGGAGAGCCATTCTAATTTCGCTCATACTGACGTCCGGAATATCATCGGAATAGTGTCGGATAAGACTCGCTCTTGGATCTTTACTCACACTTGCGTGTGGATCGAACGATGATGTGTACAGCTGCCCATAGAACCTCTCAATCTGTTACTACTGAAGATAAAAATACTGATAACACCAATTCAAATCAGTTTTTCCTAGCAGTTGTGCAAAGTCTAAAGGAAAATCCTATCAAAAATCAGTTATCAGTATACGTTACAAAGAATCAGTATAAAAATTGTCCTTGCATAACCTCATTCATCAATACAAAAATGAAGGCAATAATATAAATAGTGCAGATAATTTTATTGATTATTGTTCTACTAAAATCACCATAGAGAAATATCACAAAGCAGAGGAAGCAACAGTTTGTCAAGCTAGTTCACCGTTATGGCATGAGTTAAGGTATTGTAGAATAACCGCGTCTAAAATTCACGAAGCCACACATTGCAAGACTCCTGATGGTGCTTTGATTGAACAAATATTTGGTGCCTCTGTACCAGAGACTCTGTCTATGAAAAGAGGCAAACGATTGGAATCCAATGTCAGAGCAGAAATAGCCAAAACAAGGAAAGTAGTTATTGAAAATTGTGGTTTCTTTTTAAAACCTGATTGGCCTCATTTAGGTTCTTAGGTTATTTGAGTCTTGATTCTCACACTCTACTACTTCAATGGAATGCAACAACAGGTCTTCGCGTCCAATATCTCTACTTAAAACTCTTTCAAAATATTCTATGTCTTGTCGTTTTTTAAAACCCGGTCGGTCAATTTTCTTTTTTGGGGCTTTTGGCATTGAAACTTATGAGGCAAAACTCCCTTCTTCAGTTTAAGCTTTCCTCCAAGTAACTTAAACTTTACGTAATTTTCCATATCTTCTTCTAACTGAAATATAAAAATGTATATAAGTATTAATTTATTTGCTTCTAACAATAAGGCATAGCTGAGGCAGATACATAAATTCACCGCTGTTATGTAAATGATTATAGAATATTATCATTCACTCTTTGCTTTTTACCCGAGTACGTCTCTATGTCATTGTTTTGACCCTGGAATACGAAATACGATGTTTTTACATATAAACATCTGAACCGATTTTAATGACTTCGATCTGAGATCTTAAAATGGATATAGGCTACTTTTCATCACAAAAATAAAACTTTACGAGGATGAAATAGCGGTGAGATAAAAACTTTCTGTGACAAACTGAATTCAACGCGGGCGAAACCGCAGGCAAAAAGCTAGTAATACATAGAAATGGGAACGGCCGAATATATAGGTTTACGTTAGTAGATACGTTAGTGCGTAGTTTTATCAACAAAACTCAAAAAAAGTAAATAGGTATGTTTTTATTAATACAGCAGGCTTAAAATAAGAGAATATACAGGTACACTACACGTAACATAAGGTACCAACTTATTTCCATATCAACTAAATAATAGGTATAATAGGTATGTAGGTACGTACATCGAAGTGATCTTCACAGCAATTTCTTGTAGCCTGGGCAGAGGGTGTAGTTTTATCATCTCTTTTTTTTTTTTATAAAATACTAGTAATGTTATTAAACATTACTAATATTCCCTTTAACCACTTCTGGTAAGCTTAAAATGCTTGTGTTAGAAGTGGTTCACGACAGTAGTCGAATGGCGGATTCGAACCCACGACCTTACGAGTTCGCGGTCCGCGTCCTGCCATTAAGCTACTGACGCTTCTATACATTATTCTATTTTTACAATGGAATACCATTTTTTTACGAAGTTGGGGTCTTTCGGTACGTTAAAAAATAGTTTTTCTGGTGTTTTAATAGAAGTGTTTGTACATTTCGGCACTATACAATATTTATACATAGTTAAAAAGGTAAATTAGACACTTAATTTGTTTCAAAGTCACAATTAACCAAACAAAACACTGCGCGCCTTATTACTGCCAACGGCTAACTGGCGAAGACCGTCATAGTGACGTCACAGCTACCGTGCCGGGCCGTCAGTGAACTTCGCTAGTAATTTGATCATAACTTCGTTAATTTTTGTCGTAGAACAAAAATTTTTGCACTGTATGTTAAGGATTTCTTAGATCTATAAATCTGCATTCTCAACTAAAAACGTTACGGATCCTCATTGTTATTAACAAAATATGATGAAAAAAAAGATATTTAGATTTTCTTAAACTACTCAAAATTATTAAACTTCTTGGAGTCCTTCCTATATTAGGTGGCGAATAGCTTATCACGTTAAATAGCACAGCAGTTAATACAAGTTGATATATGTCTGTTAAAATAATAAAATAAACAATAATAAAAGAAAATAAAAAATTCATTTTTCAAACATAATAAATAGCGTAAAAAATTGACAAGAAATAAATCAGCTTTGATAATATATAGGTTACTGACCTGAAGTGACTCAAAAAACGTCGCACGCGCCAGAAAAATAATAATTTCGACACCCGGTCCCATTTCTTGTCACTTCGCGCATAGAGAATTATGCCTTAACTTCATTATTTTAAGTAAATTTTTCACACACCCACAGCGCGCGGTCCCTTTGTTTTTAATTTCGCGCATAAAATTATGCCTCAAATTGTTAGCCGTAAGTACAGATTTTGTTTGATTTTTTCTTTATTTGAGTAGTTCGGATTGACAACGTTTGAACTACCTATCTTCGCCTTCAAATGGCATGGGTCTTTGACCTTCTAGAATTCATCAGGTGATATCTGTATGCATTTACATATTATGTTATTTAATATTAAAACGAAAAAAATGCTACCGCGACTAATGTATTAATTGTTATATATATATATTTTAGTTGTGTATGTTTAAAGAAATTTATGTAGCATACGTCTTTTCATTTTATGTGATAACTTTTTCGTCACTCGGTATACATTCGAGGCAGGACGTAGGTTGGCGCTCACTAAACATGATTCCTCAGTTTAACTACTCCGGAGTCAGGCCAGAGTTGCGCGAGTGGAATTCTACCCTGACATCCAACCTATCCAAAAGAACAAAGATAGGCATCTGTAAGACCTATGTCCGCTCGCGGCTGACATGCGCAGCACCAGCCTGGTACACTTTGGCATCAGGCACTCAGAGCAAGTATATAACCATGTGTGATTTACAGTGTGTACGCGTGGGTGCGTGTGTGCGTGTGAAAATTATCTCTGTTTTTAGAATTTTCGGCTATCTCCAAATTAAAATGGATGCGTAGATTGGAACAAAAATTAATAATTTGATTGTTGGATGGTTTAGATTCACAATTGGACCCGGCAGGGACACCTGTGCGAAGCCGCGTCGAATCGCTAGTATAATATAATAGGCACATTAATTACCAAGGTCACAGTTTATCTATTCATATAATTAATTTAAAAAAAATATGTGTTCACGATTCACGCGAAAATGACACGACGGATTTCCATGAAATTATATATGAAGGCAGTAAATGACCATGTATAACATATAGGCAACTTTTTATGCGCTTATGAAAGAGTGAAAAGGGTTATGTTTTTCCTTTTCTATCCTCCAGCCAGCTACTCCAACCAAATTAGGTTCAGAAATTATGAAAACGGCTGCTTATAATAAAGTGAAAAATAGTTTATTCCTAGATACCAGATTAGACGTCTCGATAACTATGACAGAAGAACTTAAAAGAACGTACATAGACGAGGATGGTAATTTGCAATTTGGGGATCAATTTCTAGAAAAATAATTGAACCAAGAAAAACTTGGTGAGTAAACTTGTCAAAAGGAAACAAGTACATTGGATATATTATTTGAGAAATTAGTAGAAACCGCAAAGGGAAATAGACAGCAGAGCATAAAACACATATTTTTTAGTTGGTAGTTATAGTACGCCTCATTCAAAGTATTCATACAATCATATAGCTTCATACAGTTTCATTCTTCACACTCTTGGTTAACGCGGGCGATATCAAGATAATTTAGGGCAGTTGTGGTTTATACGTGAAGGTTTGTTACGGTCATATAAGTATATCTTAGGGTTGCACTGTCGGGAATATATAGATACACAGTCAACATAATCATCTTTCTACCTTGGCATGTGAATGATGTGAAGTAAATTGTATTATTTTCAAAATCGAAAACTTTTTTTAATCTATTTTGAATACAACTCCTTATAAGTCTAATTTAAACATACGTCCTTCAGTTACGATCTTCCTATTTGGGCCCATTTTAAGTCGTTATAGCGGTCAAACCACGAACTCACTTATTATGCTCATTATAAAGAAACCCACGTATTGTAACCGGAACTACGAAACCCTACCTACATTGTGCGTGGCCTGAAACGCACTTGGATAGTTTTTTTATTTTTATTTTCTAGTTTTTATTAGGAAGAAACTGTTGTCCATCTCCGTGTTCGTTTCCCTCTTTCACATTTTACGACACCCAATATTTTCCGGTTCTATACACTCACCATACGAAAAGCAGCATTAAGTTGCTATATCATGCATTCCGGTTGAGCCGGCCACATGACCTCAGTCATTCTGCAATAATAATATAGCTGCAGCATGTCTCTAACACGTTAGATGCTCGTAATAATAATTTTTTTTTTATTTATGTGACAAACCAACTTACCGTCTAACTGATAGTAAGTGCTACTTCATTAAATGGATCCCTACAGCCAATTTTAAACAAAGAATGAGAGATGAGTTGTCACCACTGGGGACTAAGATTGAGTGCCTCACAGCCTGTGATTGTACTAGCTTTCTACACCCTTCAGATTGGATCACAGTGTAATCAATGCCATTTGGCGGCAGAAATAAGTAAAAGAGTGAGACCTACTTGCAGACGGACACCTAGGTAGAAATGGAGTCCTACTACCTAGTGAATTCTCGTAAAAGTACCTAATATTGAGTATTCTTTATTACGGTTTGTTACCCTGACTTCAATGTTCTTTTTTGTCATCAACTTGTAAAAGTTTACTACTGTACATGGGCATCTCCCGATGTAGAAAGGATATGTCATATTTATCACTCTTGATAGGCGGTTTGGCATTTGCAGTACCAGATATAATGTCCTCCAGACCGAATTTCGGTCACGACGGTCAGTTTCAACGGAGAATAGCCATCTGTACAGGGCAGGGTTATAGTGTATGATCACAGTTGCACTCTCTGTTTGCTCACTCTCATAATAGATGGTGATCCGACTCCGACGAGAAAGATTAGGCGAAGGACAAACGGCTTAACGTGCTTTCCGAGATAGGCGGAGAAATATTATGGTTTTAGCAAGATTGGATCGGCTCGACCGGAGAATGATTACATTCTCACGGAATACCAACGTGAAATAGCAACTTTATGCTGCTATGTACACTCCCCATACTAAACGTGAGTGTAGAAAACAGGAGACCCTTGTTTCTAGAAACGAGACATTCCATCTTAGTACTCAGGGGTGACAACGCATCTGTATTTTGATTCTAAATCGAGGATAGATGTAAATGTCTATGGTCCAAAGCATCCACTTACCATAAGGTGGACTATGTGCTCGTTTGTTACCCTTAATATAGTATTAAAAAAAACAAAGGTAAATGAAACACTGCAAAATTCCTGACTCCGGGTTGCTACTGAGAATTTCTTGACTAACAAACCCAATAACTGATTTCTGCCCGGCCGGCAATCCCGGGACTTCACGATCAGAAATCGCGTTTACGATAACTAGACCAACGAGTCAGTCATATACCACGTAATATACTAACATGTAGGTACTAACTAATTTACCTACGAGTATACTAAGTGTATTATTATTGCCAAACAGCTTGCCGCTCGTGGCAACTATGACAATCCCTCCTATAAGCAAATCTATAGGGGAGGACTATGTTGGGGGGTGGACTTGTGGTAAGCCGTATATACGATTATGATTAAATTTTTTGTGTCTGTTTGAATGGGTTCCTTGGATGATTTAGGTTTACAATTGTACCTGGTAGGTGGCACTGTTGCCGAAATCCAGAAATCACCCGAGCAAAAACGGGGCGGCTCGCTAGTGTAATTAAAAGCTCGACACGACATTAAAAGATATGACGGCTCCGTGGCGCAGTGGCTTAGCAATCAGTTGTTGTCCTGGGGCCCGCGGGTTCGAATCCCGCACGGAACAAGTATTTGTATGGCCTACAAATAATTGTTCCGGTACTGGATGTTTGTCCTTGTGCAATTTATGTTTGTAAACTACCCCCACGGAGAAAATCCTGGTGTGGGGGGTAACGTTTTTATAAAAAAAATATATATTATATATGGTACTTGCGGCAAGTCTTTTAAATCGCGTAAAATATCAATACAATGAATTAATTCATGTAATTTAAGTAATTTTTGCTGAAGTAAATGTCTATTTCATAATTAAACTTTTTCTCTTGGTTTGTAATTATTTGTTTTTATTTTATATAGTTTTTTTTACAACCACACTGGAAACAAGTTAGATAGTTTCTTTCGCTTTTTGATGTCCTAGTACTTTGGTCACTCAAACACGTGTTTCGTGCGGCAAGAGTTTATCAAGAAAAGAAAGAAAAGGGTTGGCGTGATTTTTCGATAGTTTTTTGCATCGATCTGTTTGTTACTGTTATGGACGGGAAGTAACTGTGCTCGTAATAATGAAATATAACTTTATTATATAATCATTAAAATTAATTAGTATTTTATTATAATTACTATATATATAAAGCTGTAGATATATCACAGTATCAAGAAATAATTTATTCTGTGTATTGTTACCATCTATGCAAATAAATAATATTGAAGTAAAAAAAAGTTGTAATGTCAAAATTTACAGCTTTACTAAACGCATATGAATGTACTTATAACAAAATTCGACTTAAAATATTTATTTAAGTCTTAACACCTAGCAAACAACCTTCTGAGTTTAATAGAAGCCAGTTATTTCAATATTAGATAAACAATTCAATTTTATTTATATGTAAAGAAAAATAAAAATTAAAACAGATAATTAAAAATGTTGTCGATGTCTTTCTTTTTTGACATGAATTCACCTCGTCATTCCCTCCATCAGAACATACAGAACACAGACAATTATTGCGCAATTTAAAATATTTATTTAATTATTTTACTGTATATTTCTTGTATATTGCAACGCCCGACAGGGTCTATAATGGTCACTGTAACTGCTAATGTACTGTTACATTATAGAAGCAATAAACGATTTAATTTGATTTGATTTGAACGTAATCTTCGCTGATTTCTGATAGCCTGGTATATTAGATAGAAAAGTACGTGATAGAACGAAGGTTTTCGACTCAATGAACCGATGTTCCTCCCCCTCCTCCTATTTTGTTATTATTACAAAAATAGGTAATAATCAACAAAATAGTAACTTTTTTTATAGGATAGGGCGACAAACGAGCACACAGTCCACCTGATGGTAAGTGGTTGCTGTGGCCCCATACATCTATCTTCGTTTGCGAATTAAAATGCAGGTGTGTTGTTGCCTCTTTTCCAGTAAAAAGGGTCTCCGGTTCTCTACACTCACCATACGAAACACAGCAGTGTTAAGCTGCTATTTGACGCTGGTATTCTATGAGAGCGTGGTCCTTCCCCGGTCGAGCCGACCCATTCGTGCTACAACTATACTACTAATACAGCTGCAGCATGGCTCTACCATGTTTAAAACTTACAAAATTAGACCGTGAAATTGTTTTAACATAAATAAATTTTTACTTGTTCTTTCATATTTCGGCAATTGCATGGCGTAGCATGGCTAGCTGACGCCTAGGGCTGCTGGGGCCAAAATTTCGCCTTACCCTTCTCCCTTTCATTTTCAAAGTATCTTAAAAATATGTACCAGTCTTCTATAACCCAATTATTTTATTTACAAAAATGAATAAAGCAATATAACCTACAATTTGTCAGAATTGAAATGCTTAGTTGTTCGTGATATTTTTTAATCAAGACTGAATTTTTGATGACCGCGTTAGTCTAGATTGTAAACGCGGCTCCTGATCATGATATCCCGAGTTCGAATCTCGGGTCGGGTCAAAATCAGTTACTTATGGGGTTTTTCTGTCAAGAAATTTTCAGTCGCACTTCGGAGTCCAGAAAGTTAGCTCTCACTCCGTTCGTTTTCTTTTTATAGAATAAGGGTGACAAACGAGCACACAGTCCACCTGGTTGCTGTGGCCCATAGACATCTATATCTATCCTCGATTACGAATCAATATGCAGATGCGTTGTCACCCGTGAGGACTAAGATAGAATGCCTCGTTTCCAGTTAAAATAGGGTTTTCAATTCTCTACACCAACTCTTTTACGGTTTCCGGGCAGTTTACGGTCCCACGAGAACTATGAGAGTGAGGAGTGAAAGAATAGGACCGTGCACATGTGCTTGTGCATCCACATGCATGCACTCTTGCACTACAATCTTGTCATTATCCACTGGCCGCCGTGACCGAAAATTTAGTCTTGAGGAAATACTTTTTATCAAAATTATTCAGTATAACACCATATAGTGCTGGTGTAAGCAGTAAGAATATATCAGGCGACAGAGGGGAACTTAAACGAAAGACGGGGAGCAGCATCTTCCTGATAACAACTCTAAATAATTAAAGAAACTGTGGTTGCCGTATTGCTTGCCAAGCGTGGCAACAGCGAAATCCTAATCTATGGAAGAGGCCTAGGTTCAGTAGTGGACTTTTATTGTCTGTAATGGTCATGATAATGGTATTCAGTATTACAGCTAATTTAAAGATTTTTAAGATTTTACTGGCGCCATTTAAAAAGATGAGGTTTCTGGCTTTCATGTCCAAAATGCCGATCCTTTTAAATTGCCGAACGGGGACATGACACCCTTGCCACACCACTGAATCATATTTATCTATAACACTTGTTATATTTCCAATTCATATTAAACGCTGAACGCCCAATTTTTTTTAACACGCATAATAAATACAAGTGATTCCTCATTCGTCTAAACCTAGATTTTTTTCCAATGTTAGGCAACCACCTTTCTAGGTTTTTATTTTGGATTAAAATAAAATTTATTTACATTTTTAATTTTTATTACTATTTTCAGATATTATTCTATTTTCAGAGTTGTGTCATTGGAATAATTATTGCATTTTTCAATATTGTATATGTACAGGAATTGGGTACGAGTCCAATCAACTCTCTCCGCCTTCTGATGTCCTAGTACGTTCGTCGTATCAGCACGTGTTCATTGAAAATAAATTTTAAAAACCCTAAGACTTGACTGACACGTCATTAGACAGTCAAAGCTAGTCAGTAAAAAAACTGTAGGAAAAAATTAATTATTTTTTAAATTAATATTTTTTATGAGGCTCTGTATAATAAACCCATTGGACTGTAGGATGGGCTCAGAGTTCGAATTCAATTTGGGAGCCAATATTATTTTCAAAATATTAAAGATCATAATTATTTTATTGACGTCTCATTCCATTAATTATTAATTTTAAACGTTTGTTAGATTTCTACAATTTATCCCCATGCCTTTGAAATTGTATCCCTAACCTTCTTTCTGCTTGAGCACAACTTTTTTGTTTATGAACTGATTTAATGATTCTGCTTTTATTAAAATGTTTTAAATTTAGGAATGGCGCCATATAAACTTGAAGAAAAAATTACATCTCCCTCTTTTAATGTAACTATTTACCCGTTAATCTATTTCATCTTGAACTTGTGACATTCCCTAGTCCAATCAAAAGGGGAAAAAGTAAAATTTATAAAAGAAGTAAGACACCATAACATATTTAACGCAATAAATAAACCGACCGATGAAAACCGACTTCAATAAGTAAAAACTGTAATATATGAAATGTGTCAATGAAATAGAGACGTGTTGATGCTTCTATAACATTAATTATACTGATTAATAAACTTAAGAGTAGATGTATTTCTTACACTACTAGTAAGGTGGAGGCACATATACTACAAAACAATAAAATAATTTCACCGCACCGACTTCAGAAGCTATTATGTGGAGATCCGTTTTATTCTTTTTAGATTCTTAAAGTAGCTTTTTTTTAAAGTTTATTTTCAATATGTATCAAAACTTATGACCACACTAGGTATTTCATGCGGTTAATATTATTAAGAATCCAGAAGCGGCCCCACAGGAAGTGGACCTGGTCGAGCCCCGACGGTTCGACAAAAAATGAGATTCACTTCATTATGACGACCAGACGACAACTGTTCAGTGATGTCTCCGTGATCGCGAGGGTGAAAACTGGTAGCGATCACCGAATGGTTAGAGGCACACTGAACCTAAACGTTAAGTTGGAGAGGTCTCGTCTAATGAAGTCAACGCTCCGTCCCCCTCGTGCTCTAATCCAAAGTCCCGAAACCTTTCAGCTCGAGTTACAAAACCGTTTTCAGTGCCTAGAAGACTGCAATGAAGTGGACGATATGAATGACAAGCTCGTGGAAACTGTCCATGCGGTCGGAGCTAAGTTCTGCAAGACCCGCCGCAGAAGAACACAAAAACTCTCCGATCACACTCTTAATCTCATGGCTGTTAGAAGGGAGATGAAGCTACATTCTTCAACAGACTTGACAGCATACAGGCATCTGAACAGACAGATCTCCAAAAGCATGCGGCGGGACTTACGCAACTTCAATACAGCTCGTATTGAAGAAGCGATCGAGCGGAACCAAGGCTCCAAAGTCTTTGCCAGAGATCTGTCTGCCAGAAAGAGCCAACTGTCAAAGCTGAAGACAGAATGTGGCAGCATCGTTTCCGGGACACCTGAGATTTTGAGTGAGATTGAGAGGCTCTATGGGCAGTTGTACACGTCATCGTTGGAGCCACACGCAAGTGTGAGTAACGATCCAAGAGCGAGTCTCATCCGACACTATTCCGAAGATATCCCGGACGTCAGTCTGAGCGAGATTAGAATGGCTCTCCAGCACCTTAAAAACGGTAAGGCCCCAGGCGAGGATGGAATTACAGCGGAGCTTCTGAAAGCGGGTGGAAAACCGGTACTTGAAGTACTTCAGAGGCTTTTTTTTTTTTTTTTTTTTTTTTATAGGATAAGGGTGACAAACGAGCACACAGTCCACCTGATGGTAAGTGGTTGCTGCGGCCCATAGACATCTACATCTATTACAAATCAAAATGTAGATGCGTTGTCACCCGTGAGGACTAAGATGGAATGCCTCATTTCTAGTAAAAAGGGCCTCCGGCCACCTGCACTCACCAAGCGAAACGCAGAGGTAAACGGCTACTTCACGCTGGTTTTCTGTGAGGTCGTGGTACCACCCCGGTTCGAGCCGGCCCATCCGTGCGACTGCAAAAGCTGCCGCGTGACTCTACCACTGTTAAAAATTCTTTAATTCCGTCCTCCATGGTGGCATTACACCGGAGGCGTGGAGCAGAAGTGTGGTGGTCTTGTTCTTCGAGAAAGGTAACAACGCTCTCTTGAAGAACTACAGACCGATTTCCCTTCTTAGCCGCGTCTACGTGCTGTTTTCGAGAGTCATTACGAATCGTCTTGCGCGCAGACTTGACGACTTCCACCCTCCCGAACAAGCCGGTTTCCGAAAGGGCTTTAGCACCATAGACCACATACATACCCTTCGGCAAATTGTACAGAAGTCCGAAGAGTACAATTTGCCACTATGTCTGGCGTATGTGGACTATGAGAAAGCCTTTGATTCCGTCGAAATTTGGGCGGTGCTGCACTCCCTTCAGCGGTGCCAAGTTGACTGTCGGTATATCGAAGTGTTGAAGTGCTTGTACAGTAGGGCTACGATGGCTATCCGAGTACAGAATCAGAGTACGAAAGCTATCCAATTGCAGAGAGGTGTAAGACAGGGTGACGTCATATCCCCGAAACTCTTCACCGCTGCATTGGAAGACGTTTTCAAGCTTCTGGACTGGAAAGGATACGGTATCAACATCAATGGCGAGTACATCACTCACCTTCGATTTGCCGACGATATAGTCCTTATGGCAGAATCGCTGGAGGACCTAAGCACTATGCTCAATGACCTCAATAGTGTTTCCCAACGGATAGGTCTTAAGATGAACATGGACAAAACTAAGATCATGTTTAATGTCCATGTCACACCTATGCCGGTAGTTGTTGGGAACACTAAGCTCGAAGTTGTTGACGAGTATGTTTACCTGGGACAAATAGTCCGACTAGGTAAGTCCAACTTCGACCGAGAGGTCAATCGACGGATTCAACTCGGTTGGGCAGCGTTCGGGAAATTACGGCACATCTTCTCGTCAGGTATACCTCAAACCTTGAAAACGAGACTGTACACCCAGTGCGTGTTGCCAGTGATGACATACGGAACTGAGACGTGGTCCTTCACTGCTGGCCGGATGAGGAAGCTCAAGGTCGCTCAGCGAGCTATGGAGAGGGCTATGCTCGGAGTTTCTCTGCGTGATAAACTTAGGAATGAGGATATCCGCAGTAGAACCAGAGTAACCGACATAGCCCAACGGATTAGTAAGCTGAAGTGGCAATGGGCCGGCCATATAGCTCGAAGAACCGACAACCGATGGGGAAGAAAGGTTCTCGAGTGGCAGCCTCGTACCGGTAGGCGAAGTGTAGGGCGTCCCCCCACGAGATGGAGTGACGACCTGGTAAGACATGCAGGAAGTCGATGGATGCAGGTGGCTCAGGACCGTGCTTTGTGGCGTTCTTTGGGGGAGGCCTATGTTCAGCAGTGGACTTGTGAAGGGCTGTAATGATGATGATGATGATGAATATTATTAATCTGTTATAACCGTCTATTTGGCTTCCGTCAATATTTTCTCAGTGGGTATATGCGTAATTTGTAAAAAAAAACTGAACAAAATGCACATGTAATACATTCTCATGTTTCAAAAAGTCCAACAAAAGATTCGATGTCGCTTTCGTACAAATTCTATGTGCAGGCGCAAACTTTCAAATAGTTAAAAGTTCTTCTTTCTTGAAAATTCTTCCAAGCAAAATATTGGATCTGTAAACATTTTATTTCTTATTTGTATTCTATTTAAAAATATGTTTTAAAATTATTTTAAAATTTAAATTATACTTTCCGTAATTCATTTGAGTTTTGAGTTATAAGTGGAAGAGGTTCATTTTAAATATTATAATATACCTAGTGTTTGTTGTAAACAGATAGTGACTAGTCAAACCATAAAGTTTTTAATGTTTCATTTTCTCCTAGTGCACACCAGTCGATCGGTGGAAATTTTAACTTATCACATCTAGACTGAATGAATATTTCGATAGAGCCCAGGGTTTGCACACTGCATCCGAAGCGAATCCAAGAAATGCTAATCCGTTGTAGTCCTACTACGTTTGTTGTTTTGATGTCAGAAGTTCGTCAAAAAGTCATGAATTTCATCGAACGAGATGACGTGAGTCGAATGTGTCCAGACAACAGTGACTGTTTACAAAGATATCTTATTAGGAAACAAAAGCGCATTTTTATATATTATAATTGTGACAAACGAGCACACAGTCCACCTGATGGTAAGTGGATGCTGTAGTCCATAAACTTGTATATTTATCCTCTATTAAGATTCAAAATGAGGAAACGTTGTCACAACTGAGGACTAAGATGGAATGCTTCGTTTCCAGTAAAAAGGGTCTCGGGTTCTCTACACTCACCATACGAAACACAGCAACATTAAGTTGCTACTTTACGCTGGTATTTTACTTCAAGCAAAGCCTTCAGAAAGCGGCTTGTGTGTCAAGCATCAATATTTTGAATTAAAATTCACTAAACTGTAACTTAATTTACTTTTCCATTCATCCATTGGTGAACATTATTTGTATACCCTAAAATAATTCATCAACATACATCAATCATTCCGTCAACATACGTCGTGCCAGCGTCGATTCCAGGACACCTGAGATTTTGAGTGAGATTGAGAGGTTTTATGGGCAGCTGTACACATCATCGCTGGAGCCATACGTAAGTGTGAGTAATTATCCAAGAGCGAGTCTTATCCGACACCATTCCGATGATATCCCGGACGTTAATCTGAGCGAGATTATTATAGCTCTTCAGCACCTTAAAAACGGCAAGGCCCCAGGCGAGGATCGAATTACAGCGGAGCTTCTGAAAGCGGGTGGAAAACCGGTACTTGAAGTCCTTCAGAAGCTCTTTAATTCCGTCCTCCATGATGACATTACACCGAGGCGTGGAGCAGAACAAGACCACCGCACGGTCTTGTTCTTCAAGAAATGTGACAACGCTCTCTTGAAGAACTACAGACCAATTTTCCTTCTGAGCCGCGTCTTCGTGCTGTTTTCGAGAGTCATTACGAATCGTCTCGGGCGTAGACTTAACGACTTCCAGCCTCCCAAACAAGCCGGTTTCCGAAAAGGCTTTAGCACCATATACCACATACATACCCTTCGGCAAATTGTACAGAAGTCCGAGGAGTACGATTTGCCACTATGTCTGGCGTTGTGGACTATGAGAAAGCCTTTGATTCCGTAAAAATTTGGGCGGTGCTGCAGTCCCTTATTTATCTTATCAGCGATGCCAAGTTGACTGTCGGTATATCGAAGTGCTGAAGTGCTTGTACAGTACCAGAGTACGAAACCTATCCAATAGCAGAGAGATGTAAGACAGGGTGACGTCATATCCCCGAAACTCTTCACCGCTGCATTGGAAGACGTTTTCAAGTTTCTGGACTGCAAAGGATACAGTATCAACATCAATGGCGAGTACATCACTCACCTTCTGATTTGCCGACGATATAGTCCTTATGGCAGAATCGCTGGAGGACCTAAGCACTATGCTCAATGACCTCAATAGTGCTTCCCAACGGATAGGTCTTAAGATGAACATGGACAAAACAAAAATCATGTTTAATGTCCATGTCACACCTATTCCGGTAGTTGTTGAGAGCACTAAGCTCGAAGTCGTTGATGAGTATGTTTACCTGGGACAGATAGTCCGACTAGGTAAGTCCAACTTCGAACGAGAAGTCAATCGACGGATTGAACTCGGTTGGGCAGCGTTCGGGAAATTACGGCACATTTCGTCAGGTATACCTCAAAACTTGAAAACGAGACTGTACAACCAGTGCGTGCTGCCAGTGATGACCTATGATACTGAGACGTGGTCCTTCACTGCTGGCCAGATGAGGAGGGTCAAGGTCGCTCAGCGAGCTATGGAGAGGGCTATGCTCGGAGTTTCTCTGCGTGATAAACTTAGAAATGAGGATATCCGCAGTAGAACCAGAGTGACCGACATAGCTCAACGGATTAGTAAGCAGAAGTGTCAATGGGCCAGCCATATAACTCGAAGAATCGACAACCGATGGGGAAAAAATGTTCTCGAGTGGCGGCCTCGTACCGGCGGACGAAGTGTAGGGCGTCCCCTCACTAGATTGAGTGATGACCTGGTAAGATATGCAGAAAGTCGATGGATGCAAGTGGCATGTGGTGGTGGTATGTTCAGCAGTGTACTTGTGAATGGCTGTAATGATGTCAACATACCTGTCATTTCGAAAACACCTTTTATTATATTTTTATTTGCTGGAAAATAATCAGCTAATTTACAAAAATATGATTATAACAAAAATGAAGGCAATTTACAAGTTTTCACTTGTAGAACACCATCTATATAATAAGAGTCTACGTCTATAAAGCTGGACGGGTCATTTGGGTAAAATTACTAAAATTTTTGCTAAATATTTAGTGCTCATTTAGTGCTAATTTAGTGCTGCAAAATTAAATTTCACGCCGAAATAGCTTGATTTAAAATTACAAAACTGCTACCTTCTTAATAAGCTAGCAGTGTTCTAACACCTAACTGCTTTATACAGCACCAAATAGAAGCATCAATAATTTAGTACTCATTTAGTGTTGTCGATATGCGCAAAAAGATTTGGGAAAATATTTTTTCTTTTTAATATCATAAACTGCTTCTTTGACATCTTTAGCAGAGTATATAACGAAAGTATTGACATCAGAGTGATAATAAAGTAGTGCTCATTTAGTGTTGCAAGCACATGCGTAAAAAAAAACTAAAAAAAACATTTTTTTTTTCATATCCCACAAACTGCTACTTTAACATCTTTAGCAGAGTACTGAATACATTGACAAGTGGGTTATTACATAGTGATATAAGATAATAATTGAGTGCTTAATTAGTGCTCGCCATATATAACAACAGATATAAAACAATATTTCTTTTCTTATTTACAAACACCGGAAGTTGCTATTTGGACAGTTTTAGCAGAGCTCAAGTTAGAAAATAGATTTCTAAATAATCAAAAGTGGATGCTATTTAATGATGCAATTCAAGGAGTTAATTTCTGATTGAATAGTTTCTCAAAAAATATGAAATAAAAATCTGATTCATATATATTATTATTATATATTACTTTTTTTCGTAGTGTTATTCTATGCAATATCAAGCTCAAGTACTTAAAATATAAATGGGACTCTCCATGCCAAGATGGATGATTTTAAGAATTTTCATTTTTGATTTCCTCAACCTCTCGACATTTTTTCTTACCCATCGAAAACCCTTCCTCTTATCTGTTTAAAAGATATTGAATTATTGAAAAAACCTCTTTTTTTTAAAAAATACTCATGATATACACACGTGGTTCTTATGAACGTATGTTACGGATTTTTCGCTGCAGCCAACTATTTTATACTCGGTATCTTCTCATTTAATCAGTCTATATTTGCATGATCCGCACCATTTTGCTCACCTGTTCGACTCCCACACGGAACAATTATTTCTGTAAAAGCTTTTAGAAAAATTTACTTCGCAAATATCTGCGTTATAAAATAAAATGATGTGTCTTACCTAGTATGAAGAGCACCTTCGCCCTCCCTCAATTGCGTGCACTATCCCCGTCACCACTAATCCCAGCACCGCTACTACCAACACCACTACACTAGGCAAGACACACCACTGACGATAATACGACACGTGTTTCGCCTCTACACGAGGCATCCTCAGGTGATATAGACTCTACGGTGGGTAACCGCTAAAGCCTGCATGCAATTGAGGGAGGGCGAGAGGTGCTCTTCATACTAGGTAAGACACATCATTTTATTTTATAACGCGGATATTTGCGGAGTAAATTTTTCTAAAAGCTTTTATATAATGGATTTCCGCAAAGTAACGCCTGATTCTATTAATTAAATTATTTCTGTGTTTGTTGCCTATTATTTATTGTCTGACTATAGCAAATTCTCTGTACTTTAGGATAGGCGAATGTCTAGAAATTGACTATGATAATATAATTTTTTTTATAGAAGAGGGCAGCAAACGAGCATGGGGCTCACCTGATGGTAAGTGACTACTGCCGCCCATGAACAACCGCAACACCAGGGGAATTGCAGATGCGTTGCCGGCCTTTTAGAAAGGTGTAAGCTCTTTTCTTGAAGGTTCCTAAGGCGTATCGGTCCGAAAAAATAGCTGGTGGTAATTGATTCCACAAGAAAGTTGTGCGAGAGAGAAAACTTCTTCTAAATCGCACAATGGTGGACCGCCAATCATCTAGATAGTATGGATGGTAACGCGAGTTTTGTAGCGATGTGCGATGGTGAAATTGTGCGGCTGGAATTAGTCCGAACAATTCCTCAGAGCACTTCCCGTGATAGATGCGATAAAATACGCAAAGAGATGCAACATCTCTACGCAGTGCCAGTGTATCGGGCCGATCAGAAAGAACTCGGTCGTCGACGATTCGAACTGCTCTGCGCTGGATGCGGTCAAGTGGAAGGAGCTGGCACTGGGGTGGCCCTGCCCAGAGATGCGAACAGTATTCCATGTGAGGCCGAACTTGCGCTTTGTAAAGTTGCAAGCGATGTGCCGGCATGAAATACTGTCTAGCTCTGCAGAGCACGCCAAGCTTTTTAGAGGCCAATTTGGCCTTCCCTTCCAGGTGACCACGAAACTGCACACTATTCGATATGTTGACGCCAAGGATTCCAATACCAGCTGAGGCAGCAAGAGGAGTGCCTTGAAACTGAGTAGATACGACCAAGGGGTTCTTTTTAGCGGTAAACGCGCAAACTTGTGCCTTCTGGGGGTTGAGACTTTGTTAAGCAAAGACTCGAATTCAGACACAAGTTTGTCCCGGTATTCGGCGACGTTTTCCCGAGAAATATTGGCACGGCTGGTATATAAGGCATCACCAGTGCTGTCGTCCGCATAGCAATGAATGCAACCAGTTTGCAACATATCATTGATATGCAGGAGAAACAGCGTTGGTGATAGCACGCAGCCTTGTGGAACACCAGCGTTGATAGGCTTGAAATCAGAGCATGCACCGTCTACTACGACCTTGATGCTCCGATCAGCAAGGAAACTGGTGATCCATTTGCACAATTTCTCGGGAAGTTCATAGGAAGGAATCTTCGAAAGAAGCGCTTGGACTTGCCTCCCCCTTGGACTCTACTGCCTCCGCCCATCTATGAGTAAGGTAGACTAGAAGATCACCAGCTGATCGACCCCGACGAAAACCGTACTGGCGGTCACTAATCAGCTGGTGATCCTCAAGGTACTTCATGAGCTGGCAGTTTATAATGGATTCCATTATTTTTGAGAACAAGGAGGTGATGGCGATAGGCCTGTAGTTGGACGGGTCTGATCAGTCGCCTTGTTTAGGGATCGGGTGGACCAAAGCTGTCTTCCATGAATTCGGGACTACGCCTTGGGAGTAGGAGTACCGGAAAAGACGCGTTAATACCGGTGCCAACTCCGGAGCACACGTCTTCAGCACAATGGGAGGGACTCCATCGGGCCCACTCGACTTGCTGACGTCCAGGGAGAAGAGTGCTTTGCGAACCGAGCGCTGTGTAAACCACACATCCGGCATGGAGCACTCACATCGCGGGATGGTCGGCGGTGTGTTCTCCCCGTCATCTAGAGTCGAGACCTGATATCCGTCCGGATGAGAGGTCAGCAGAAGGTCCAACAGGGAAGGTACATGGTCTTACACATCTGGGATCCGCGTAGGCAAAGTAACCAGTTGTGTTAGACCATATGCCAAAGCAAAGTCATAGACAGATCTACCCGCATGATAGGCTAAACGAAAACCAAGCCATACAGCGTGGTGGGCCTTAAAATCACCGAGTATCACGATCTCTGCGGATGGGACCTGTTGTAGCACGGAGTCTGCAGCCATTTGGACGTGGTCAATGAGTCGGTCGGTGTCGGCATTACCGCTATGGGACCTATAGAGGCACCCGTAGACGCGGGGATGGTCGTCGCTGTCTACGCGCAGCCATAGGATGGACAGGTCCGTACCTTCAAGACTGCCGAGGCGTCGAAAACAGATGTCCTCTCTGACGTATACACAAACTCCAGCCCGGGGCACAAAGGAGTGTTCCAATTTGTACCCCGGGTAGGAGAGATATGAAGTATCAGCCGGAGAGGACACCTGAATCTCGGTTAAAAAGAGCGAGGCCTGCTTTGCCGTCTCTAGATGGTAATGGGCAGCGTTAAGGTTGGAATGAAGTACCCTGATGTTGCAAAAATTCACGGATAGTGTGACAGGGGTCGCCTTGGTTGTATCGTTCCGCTTGCCCCGAGCAGCATTAGTCGCGAGCGGAATTTTGCACTACCATGTTGATGAGGGGGGGGGAGGACTTGGGCCTCCGGCCACCTGCACTCACCAAGCGCAGCGCAGAGGTAAACCTCTACTTCACGCTGGTATTCTGTGAGGTCGTGGTACCACCCCGGTCCGAGCTGACCCATCCGTGCGACAGCAAAAGCTACCGCTTAGTTCTACCACTGTTAAAACTATTAAAACATCATTTACAAAATCAGCGGCTTCAGTAAGTCCTTGCCGTAGCTCAGCTACATTTTCAATCGGCTGTCTTCGACGACTCCCCAGTAAAAAAATCTAATGGATTAAAATCAGGTTAACAGGCTGGCCACGAGATTGTACGAGACCGCTTTATCCATCTGCTTGGTTACTCTTCATCACTTTTCAATCATTTTAGGTTAGACAAACAGACAGTTAAGGAATAATAATTTTCAACTGGGTTCAAAAAATGTTTTTTCCATAATGTACATAATATAATCTTGCAAGTGTTATATTATTTTGGAATCCTTATTAAATCCGCCAACTTTTAGAATTACTTGCCAAACTCGTATATTACATTTTTTTTCAGTACAGTCATTTAAAACTGTGCAAAGTATTAATTATATAAAAAGAAAATTAAAAAAGTTAATATTTGTAGCAACAGTAGTTAAAAGACCGTCACAGGATATAGATTTTGTCGATTTTTTTTATAAATGCCTGTAATTTTTAAAATAAATAGCAAAGATTTTTTATATTTTTCTGTTAACTATTAAGACTTGACCTATCACCCGATTCCAGCTTGACATCGACTTCTGGGACATCCTACTTAATCAAACTTTTAAAGGAAACTAAAAATCATAACAAAAAAAAATCTAAAAGAAAAAAATTAATTTCCACATTAATTTTTGTTTTCTGAAATCGGTGCTAACATTTAGGATGAGATCTATAGACCGTACTCTGACTTTTTAAGATTATGCTAAGCATATACTCAGCTAACTTTTTCGTAAATTAAGTCTGAGCAAAGTCAAAATACGGTCTAAAGATCTCAGCCTTAGTGTGTCAAAGCTTCGACTTGATCTAGTAAATTAAATTGTGTGGAAGTTGGATGTATGTTGTTTTAAGTTTATTATTCAATTTCAAATCAAATCTTTTTTCTGACCTGATTTTGGACAGATTACTTTGATGAGTTAAAATGAAACTTTGTTAACTCGTTTCAAAACTCACAAGTAAATTATTATCTATCTACATATATACAAATAAATAAAATTGAAGTGTAAGTAACTACATGCATATGAAAGTATAGAAACAGAAACAGAAACTTTTTTATTCAATATAGATTATAAATAATACTTATTGAAAGTCACTCTTTTGTTTGATTACCACTGGTTCGGAAAAAACCTCTGTCCTGGGAAGAACCAGCAAGAAACCCAGCGGGAGTTTTTTTTTTAAAATAACAGCTTACAATCATGATGTTACACAAATTAACAACACAACAAATTAGAAATAGCTTGGTAGCGATCACCTCATTTCCAGGGGTTATTATCATCCATAAATTCCTTAATATTATAATAACCCTTTTTATACAAACCTAGTTTAATAAAGTTTTTGAACTTTGAACAGGTCAAACTTTGTATATTTTCTGGAATTTTGTTGTAAAAGCGTATACATCGCCCCAAGAATGAATTACTGACTCGATGGAGTCGAGTAACTGGTACTACTAGCTTGTGTCTATTCCTAGTATTTACAGAATGAATATCACTTATTTTTGTAAAACTACTTTTATTTTTGTGTACGTACATTACATTTTCATAAATGTATTGAGAGGCCAAAGTTAATATATTAATTTCCTTAAATTTTTGTCGCAGCGACTCTTTAGGCTTTAAATCATAAATTGCTCTTATGGCCCTCTTTTGCAAAACAAATATAATTTCAGTGTCAGCTGCGTGTCCCCATAGCAAAATACCATACGACATTATGCTATGGAAGTAGCTGAAGTAAACTAGTCTAGCTGTTTCAACACTGGTTATACTTCTAATCTTTTTTACAGCATATGCTGCAGAACTAAGTCTGCTTGCTAGTTTTGATATATGGGGGCTCCATTGAAGCTTCGCGTCTAGTGTGATTCCAAGAAAAATGGTGGTATCTACAAGACTCAGTTTCTCCCCATTTAAAATTACATTAGTATTTAATTGTTTGACATTTGGAGTCACGAATTTCATACATTTTTGTTTTAGTGCCATTTAAATGCAAATTATTAACATCGAACCAATTTACTAATTTAGATATAGCATTATTTACTTCGTCATATTTTAGTAATTGTCGACTTAATTTGAAAATTAAAGAAGTGTCATCTGCAAATAATACTATATCATGGTTATCCCCTACTATGTAAGGTAAGTCATTAATGTATACAAGAAACAGAAAGGGGCCGAGAATTGAGCCTTGAGGCACGCCCATTTGTACCATCGATCCGGAAGAGCTCATATTGTTAATGACAACTTTTTGCGTTCTCTTACTTAAATATGAAATAATTAATTTAAGGGCATCACTTCTTACACCGTAGTGTTGAAGTTTCCTGATTAATGTTTCATGGTGAACACAATCGAAGGCCTTGGATAGGTCACAAAATATACCCAAAGCATCCTGTGAATTCTCCCATGCATTAAAGATATATTTAATCAGCTCAACACCGGCATCAGTTGTCGAGCGACCCCTTGTGAAACCAAATTGATTTTTATGAAGTAAATTATTTATATTAAAAAAATTTAACATTTGATCAAGAACAATTTTATCAAAAATCTTACTAAGTGTTGGTAGTACAGAAATAGGTCTAAAATTGGCGGGGTCTAATGTACTACCAGATTTAAATAAAGGTATTACTTTACTATGCTTCATTAAATCAGGAAACACACCAGATTCGATACTAGTATTAAAAATAATAGCTAAATGAGGCGCGATTGTATCTATTATAGACGCAATAACTTTAACGGAAATCCCCCACAGATCCGCAGTTTTCTTAACATCAATAGTTTTAAAATATTTTACAATATCTTTTGATGACACTTTATGAAATGTAAAATTCTTTGTACACACATTTACATTTTGTTTAAGTAATGATTCGGCGACGGCAGGAGAAGAATTCAGTGACTTAGTGGTCAAGATCGGAATATCAGTAAAATATTTCTCAAAAACCATTGCTACGTCCTGATCTGATACAGTTAATTTGTTGTTAACACTTAACTGGTAATTTGAATTGCGAGAGTTGATCTTACCAGTTTCGCTATTAATTATACTCCATGTCATTTTAATTTTATTGGAAGCCGTCTTAATTTTGTTGCTCAAATGCAAAGACTTGGCTATGGAGCACACTCTTTTAAATATTTTTGAATATTTTTTTACATATTCCCTAAATTCGACGCTATGATTATATGACCTTTCATGGTAAAGATCATATAACCTATGCCTGCTCTTATGGACTCCTACTGTCGCCCATTCATTGAATGACTTCCGACTGTTCAAGGAGAATGTTTTAGAAGTAAAAGTATTATTAAATTCATTGCAAATAAGCTTAAATAATGTTCCTTACAAAAAATTAGGATCATTTTGGTATGAAAGTGATGGAAGTTTTTTCACTATGTTACTTCTAAATTTCTCCAAGCGACGTGCATTTACTGGAACAGACACAACTTTCTCATCTACTCGCTTTTTGTGAACATAAGGTAACGAAACTACTTGTCCACAGTGATCAGAACTTAATTTTTGAATTATACATTTATGCAACGGCTTCACATTTGTAAAAATGTTATCTATACATGTTGCACTAAATTGAGAAATACGCGTTGGCTCTATAAATAAATTAAAAAGACCATATGATTTAAACAATGATCTAAATTTAATATTGATGGAGGAAGCTTCTAGGAGATTGATATTAAAGTCTCCACATATTACAACAGATTTATTCTGTTTATTAAGCTTAGTAAAAACTTCCTCCATAATGTTTTCGAAAGTATCATATGTACAACATGGGGGTCTGTAGACGCTCACAACAATGAGGTGCTCAAACTCAACACATGACATTTCTACAGTTCGCTCAACAGAGAGGCTCACAATGTCTTTACGTTCTTTACATGATAATAATTTACTAGCTAATATTAAGGAGCCACCTCTTAAAACCGTATCTCTATTGAAAGAACTGACCACCTGGTGATTACTGAAGTTAAACATTAAATTATAAGCTTTTAACCAATGTTCAGTAATACATAAGATATGAATATTGTTGCTATTTAAGAACAACTCAATTTCTAGTTCTTTGCCTATCATGCCTTGTATATTTTGATGCACCAGGTGTAAACAATTTTCATTATTACTCTGTGGAGTCATACAATTAAAGATTTGTAAGCTACATTCTAAATTATTTAAGTTATTATAACTGCTAGAGATTACCTCTATTGTCTCATTTTCTAATTTAAATTACTTGGAACTGATTCCAAATTGCATATTAAGTCATTACACTGCTCAAAAGAAGCAGATGTCTGTGTAGCCAAGTCCTTGGCTGAGTTAATATATAAATAATAAGATAGCACATTTGCTATCTGTCTTAAATTATATTTTGATAGGTAATACCTATCTCTAGTCAAATATTTCTTAATTAAATTATTTATATCTATTAAATTAATTCTATCATTATAATTGTAACAATTAAATGTCAAGTTTAAATTATTATTACATGAAAAGTTATTCATTAATAAATTTAAATCATATCTTATTTTATTTTCCTGCGGCCAACCCTGTATGTAAGGCAATGTAAACAAGTTAATTTTATGTACATTTAAAGTATTTAGATTGTCAATATATTTTAATAATTGATTTTTGTTTACATTGCCTCTTCTCCTAACAAGAATTATTAATGTGCTATTAGGACAAAATTTACTAGCTAAAACTTTATTCATTATATGACTAAAGGATGCTCCAGGCATGCAATAATTAGTGATCATATGTCCTTTTAAACAGTTATTTAACATCATGCCCAAATTTTTGCCTATGTCATCACAATACATAATAACTTTATTTTTTTTAATATTTACATTGCTTTTTAAGTTTATATCCTTTGTCATGGCACTGCCATAGAGTGTAGGTGAAAATAATGAGGTCTTACTGTTAACTTTGTTATTTACACATATTGTCCCCGATGAACCTGGTATGGAGCGCTGATACTCACTCTGAAATATATACAGTACTTATAACAAAAACACGATTTTTAATATTTTTGTCTGTCTGTCTTTCTGTCTTTCTGTTTGTTCCGGCTAATCTCCGAAACGGCTGGACCGATTTTGACCGGACTTTCACTGGCTAGCTAATGCTATAAGAAGTAAGTTAAGCTTAATTTATTTGAGAAAAAGAATTAGGGCTCCGCGCAAAAAATTAAAACTCCTGAAACCCAATCGTAATAAATAACGAGCGGGTGAAGCAGCGGAGAACAGCTAGTATGTATATAAAAATTACTTGCCGTGCGTTAAGTCACAGTATAAATATGATATATATTTACTGTGGTTAATTCTTGCAAACAGTCGAAAATGGCGCGACCGATTTTAAAGAATATTTTAGTGTGTTTGAGTTTCCCCATAGAATTATTACGTAATAATTCTATGAGTTTCCCTGAATGGTTTAGATTCACAATTGGGCCTAGTTAGTAGGTGATGCTGTTGTAGGAATCCAAAAATCACTTGTGCAAAGACGGGGCGCTAGAGCAAAGCTAAAACAAGCTAGACAATTATGAGATATTATGTAGGTACCACAGTCTTTATTATTAAGCATTTTATTCGTCAGGCAAGTCCTTTAAATATATCAATACAATAAATTAATTAATTTACGTAATTTAATGAATTTTTGTAGACATTTATCTCATAATTAAACTTTATTCCCTTGGTTTGTAATTATTTATTTTTGATTTTAATTTTTACAATCACAGCGGAAACTAGTTAGATAATTTCTTTCGCTTTTTGATGTCCTAGTACCTTGGTCACTCAAACACGTGTTTTGTGCGCAAGTTTAGAAAGTGGGACGGACGGACGGAGGGAGGTAGGCGTCATTTTTCAATTATTTTTTCGAAGATCTTTGTTACTGTTTTCTGTACTCGTAATGATGAAATAATTAAATATGATGTAATCATTACAATTAATTAGTTTATTATTATAATTATTATTGTATAAAGCTGTAGATATAATTTGTACTGTGGATTGTCATCAACATCAATGCCTCAGATTGAGAAAATTTTCATCCTTTGCTTTTTATGACGATTTTAACAGAATTTTTTAATTTCGCTTCACCTGTATTTATTATGCATCATCATTATCATCATCATTACAACTCTTCACAAGTCCACTGCTGAATATAAACCGTCCCCAAGGAATGTCACTAAGCATTTTTTTAAATTTTATTATGCATGTATGTATGTAAATTGTAAATTAATGTAGTGGAATTTTATATTTTGGTTTTGCCATTACTTTTAGACGCTTTATTCATTTAAAACTTTGATGCCCTATTAAGAGCCGATGACAATACTATTATAATCTTAGTATTCTCACTTGGAACTTCAAAGCTCATAAGCGTGTATGTTGGAGGGTGTTCTGAAAAGACTATTTATCTTTTGTTTTTGCGTCGAGGCAAATTAGACGTTTTAATTGCAGTGAGCTAACATAAAAATATACTAATTACCTACATAAAATTATTTTTATGTAGGTAAAAATTTAGATAGTAGCCTAGTTATAATCAAAGACAATTTATTTTATAAATTTTTCGTTTTGTAATAAAATAAACTGCAAGTATTTCGGATAAAATGTAGCTTCGATCCTTTAATAGTTCGTAAAGATTCATCACAATCATTTTAGCCATTCCGAAGATTAGCCTGGACAGACAGACAGACAGCCAGAAAGACAAAACATTTAAAAATATTTAATTGTCTTAATAGCAAGCAAATAACCAGCCAGTAAAAATATAAATAAGAAGCCAGTTACTTCAATATTACAGATAAACAATTAAATTTTATTTATATGTAAAGTAAAAATAAATAAATGAGATAATTAAAAATGCTGTCGATGTCTCTTTCACACTATCTCACACGTATGCACCACTTCAGTCTAATCCACTACAGAACACAGCCATTATAGCGGAATTTAATTTTCACAGACGTCTGATGTCCTAGTATATTACAAAGAAGAGCACGTGATTCTCCTCCTATTTTTGTCCCCATTCCTTTGTAAGAAGGCTGTGAAATGTTTATTATATTTTAACTTGTTCTTTTAAATATCGGCAAGTAGAGGACGCCGCCTAGTGCCGCCAATGCCATAAATTTCACCTTACCCTTTGACCTTCATTTTCAAATTATCTTAAAAATAGTTTAGCAAATCCAGTGCACGCCTCATGAGAGGTTCGTTTAATTTTGATGAAAAATATAAATTGTATTCCTGACTTTTAAAATATATTATTTACGTTTTAAAAATTTAGCGCTCTATTATTTTAACAGATAGTGTGTAATAATGTATTTACCAAAATAAATCGATTACACAAAAATATAAAATCAATATAGGCTGTATGGTACTACTACTACTGTCCTTTGTTTATCAAGGGATAGAAAAATAATAAATATGATAAATAAAATTCTTGTGATGATTTCAATGAATTAATGATAGAAATTTAATTAAATGATTTGTTAATTAAATGATGATTTCAATACTCAGTTTTTGATTTATTTATATAATTCTTCATTCTTGAATTATACAACATGCATTGATTGTATAACTCAATGACAACATGTAACAAAAACCCTGTGGTTCCCGTTAGGTACGTTATCAGGATCAGTATTCAAATCTATAGAAATAATTTATTTTTAAAAAATCGACCAAAAAAAATATTTTATGTGGTTTTATTACCTCTTACTGACACTAGCCGATGCCTAAAGCTGAGTAAAGCGGGGTCTTTGACAATCCTCTTACTCCCCCAGACAATGCAGAAGTAATAAAACCACATACAATTTGCATACATTTTTTTTAAATAAAATTTAAAAAAATATTGTTCGCGTTTTTAAAAAAAAAAGCTATTTCTATATATAGGTTTGAATAACGATCCTCTAACGTACTTAACGGGAACCACAGGGTTTTTGTTACATATTGTATATTATTAAAAGCCATGATTCCCTAGTTAAAAGGAATTACTATATAAATCGTTAGTGCTCCTGATCCGCCTATTTCGTCTCTAATACGACGCTGCATACAGGAATAATTGATGCATACATGGAATATTAAGAAATCTGTATTCTTCTGCTTTTGAAATCCTAGTACATTGGTCGCATGAAACACGTGTATCGTTCAAGCGAATCGTTGCGAAAATATCGCGGTACCGAAACAACTTACTTGCATATCGACGTCGCGGAAACGGTAAACGATTTTATCGAATTTATTGTTAGATTTGTATTCTATTCTACGTATTTTTCTGTTCTATTAATTATTATTTTAAGCTATTGTCATAATATAAATTGACGTGAATTTTGTTCAGTTTTTATAAGATAAGGGTGACAAACGAGCATACAGTGCACTTGATGGTAAGTGGATGCTGTGGCCCATAGACATCTACATCTATCTTGGATTAAGAATTAAAACGCAGATGCGTTGTCACCCCTGAGGACTAAGATGAAATGCCTCGTTTTCAGCAAAACGGGAATCCGGTTCTTTACACTCACCTAACGAAACACAGCAGCATTAAGCTGCTATTTTACGCTGGTATTCTGTGAGAGCGTGGTCCTACCTCGGTTGAGCGAACCCATTTGTGCTACAACCATAATATAGCCGCAGCGTTGCTCTACCATGTATAATTTTTTTGTAAAATTATTACCCAATGTTGCGTATTCTTATTATCGTCCGTGCGTTGTTAATTTCAATCTTCTTCTTTGTTTATCCATGAACTTGTGAAAGTTCACTACTGAACGTGGGCCTCTTCCATTTTTTTCCTTTCTTTTTTTTTTTAATGAAAACGTTACCTCCACACTAGGATTTACTCCTGTATCGTGGGGGCAGTTTACATACATAAATTCTACAAGGGAAAACATCCAGACCCGGAACAATTATTTGTAGGCCATACAAATACTTGTTCCGTGCGGGATTCGAACCCAAGGCCCTTAGCGCTGCAACTCATTGCTAAGACACTACGCCACAGAGCCGCCATTTGGATCTGTTATACTTGTCACGGATTACTTGAATTACAGTACCAGATATAATGTCCTCCAGACCGAATTTCGTCCAAAGCGGCCAGCCTAAACGGAGACTAGCTATCGGCGCAGGACAGGATTATAGTGCCCAAGTGTATGCGCAAGCGTAGGTGCACTCCCTATTCCATCACTCTTATAGTCCGAAGGGACGGTAAACCGCTACAATCGGAGAGAGATCAGGCGCAGGCCAAACTGATTTACGTGCTTTGTGAGGCACGGGGATGTGACATCCCATCTTCCTGACTCCGGCAGCTACTGAAAGTTTCTTGACGGAAAAGCTCAATAATTCAAATTTGTAGTGGACCGACCCGAGCCACTACTTGACCACTCGATCAACGAGGCAGCCTATGCTAAGTAATATACTAACATAATATAGTGACTAATTTACATAAAACAATAAGTAAGTATATGATTAGTTGGCGTGGTGATTGCCAAACTGCTTGCCAAGTGTGGTAACTATGACAATCTCTCCTATCAGTAATCGGGCTGTATTAAATGAAAACAAAAACATTATTAACACACCTTGCACCCTATCGTATCTAGATAGGATGCAAGAGTGTTATCTAGATATAGATAGTATTTAGTCAATTTCTGATGTCCTAGTACATTTTACAGACAATATCGGGGTCTCTTAATTTTTTTTTTAAATAAAAGTAGTTTTACGGATTTTATTATTTTGCCGACGTTTCGAGTACTTTACAGCTCCCATGGTCACGGGGGGGGGGGGAGGACTGAGGTGTTTGACTTCCCAGTGTCATAGTTAACCATGGCTACCTCCAGATTAAAAGTTATGAATTTTGTTCCGATCTAAGCAGTATGAATTTACAGTATCTTGAAGTCTTGCAGTGGGTTGGGATTTATTATTAATTATATATATATATATATATATATATATATTAAATAATATAATTATATTAATGATTTATATTAATTATAGGATCCCAAGCAGATGGTAGCACACAGCCATCTTCTCCATTGAAATTAGGATGTTTTTGCTTTCAATAGTCTCGTGAATCATCCTTGGATGGAATCGGTGTTATTTAGCAAGGATTAGTGGTCTATCAAATCCAATGTAGTGACGGGGGCTTTCCTGAACATGTTCACAAACTGCAGACTTCCCGAAGCGTCGATTCTTCACATCAGCTATGTATTCTTCAACGCGGGTTTTTATAGATCTTTTAGTTTGTCCTATATAAGAGAGACCACATTCACAATCAAGCTTGTACACTCTTGCATCTGGATGTGTTAGAAATTCGGAATCCTGACAACACCTTGATCAACACTGTGTATAGAAAAAGGATCCATAGAGATAGATATTTAAATGGTGATTCTCATCACCACCCTTCAGAGTTAGCTACCGTGTGTAAATCTTTGTTTCAGAGAGCACGAGGGATCTGTGACAGTAAACACCTGACCGCCGAGCTCCAAAACTTTAATCAAGTTTTGCACGATAATATGCTTCGGGTCGTGTGCCTACGACACAGTAAACGAGTGAACATGATACTGACTTGAAAGTGTACTTTAATGACTGCTACTGGAGCTCCTCGACGAGGAGAAATAGATGTGCCGAGTTGGGCCTCGTTATGTTAGTTATGACGAAGCCTTATCTCCGGACTTGACGGACTGACTTTGAGACGTACTTCGTTGGCTGCTACTGGAACTCATTGACGAATAGAACTACAATTTACAAATTTTTTTTATGTTTTACACTATCATTGGGCATTGTGAGTAGTGCACTTTTGGATTTTCCAAACTTTTTTAAATTGAAGTTTGACATAAAGATATCAGAAAATTGGTAGTATCGTTATAGTATTTTATTTTATTATTAGTTATTTACAACTAATAATACTATAACATTTAGTAAAACATGTGTATATTTAAACTACTTAAAAATTAATTAATCATGTTATACGTAAATTTTTTAATGCGCTTAAGGCATGCACAATTGGATTTACCAATAGTTTCTTTATTTGGTTTTATTCAATAAAAATTAGTCTCAAGAAAATAAAAATGGAAAGTGTTATTATGTATGTAGGTATGTATGAATGTAGTGGAGTTTTATAGTTTAGTTTTATTTACGTTTTCTTAATTTGAAATTTTGCAGCCCTATTAAGAGGATTGTGGAGCTGTAAATTTTGTCCAAAAAACTAGACCCGTACGTTTTTATTTTAAAGAAATATTGTATACAATATAAGTAATTAGCATCTAAATATCTATATTTTTGACTTAAAAACTTCCTCGAGCGTTTTTATTTTTTTTAAATTAACTAAATTCATTACTAAAATAGTAAAACGTACTGACATAGATTAAAGTGTACTGAATCTAATAAGACCAAAATTGTCTTATTTTGTAAAGGTTTAGGGGGGTACAAACGTTATCGCCGGAAACAATATTTCAAAATGAAAATGTAGGCAATTGCCTTCAAGACTTGCAACTCTCTCTCTATCGCACGATACGGGTCGGAGGCAGGGGTATATTGTAGTGATGTTAGAGGTGTTATCGATATTATTATCGCCTAGGGAGGAGAAAATAATATCGATAACCTACAAAGATAATACCTCTCATGAAAAAGTTAATATCTGTGATTATTCGGTGTTTATCGATTATTTAGTAATTAATTTAGAGTCTTTATTGAATGAAGACATTAAAATAAAAAGATTTCAAGTTTACAATAAAGTATGTAGGCAAATAAATAGAAGAGTAACAACTTGAATAAATTATTATTGTTTATTATTATATATTACTTTATTACACTTTTTCTCGAACTAATAATTTAATTACTAATTTCTAGTACTCAAGTCAATCATTTCTGGTAATAAACATTAAAAATAAAATGAGTAAAGCCTTGGCTACATTTTTACTGTCCAAAAGTGGTCATAGTACTTATTTGTTCCTACGCCAAACCACATGGTTTATTAAATTAAGTACGAAAACATGAAAAAGTTGTGTCCATACTACGAAAAACAAAATTGCCTACCAGTGGTATGTAATTATCCCTGGACCTGATAATAGTAATCGTGTTTTCTTTTTTCTTTTTGTCCTTCTCGTATCAAACAAAATTTGATCTTTTTTTAGGAATGACCTCCAAATGTGGCGTATTAGAAGCAGAAAGAAGACATTTGATTTCATTTAGAGAATCATCTCCAATAAGCCCATCGGGAGTTGTCCCAAGATAATAATCTTCAAAATCAATAAACAGTCCACACTCCCAAACTTTTAGATTATGTTTCCTAATCTTGATTCTTTGCAAAATGTTAAATTAATGAAATTGCAATCGAAATATTTTTTTTTATTTGCGATTGTTTACCTATATAATTCGGTTCATCGTTTAAATTTCTGTGGGAGCGTAGTCCTTCCCCGGTCGTGCTGACTAGCTAAGAAACAGATAGCATTTTTGAAAATACCTACTCACGCCGCGTATCGGCACTTCACAATCCACTTCAGAACCGATGACAATACAATAATTTTAGTATTCTCACTAGGAACTTCAATGCTGATGATCAAAGGCTTTTCTGAAAAGATTATCTTCTGTTTTTGCGTCGAGGCAAATTAGAAGTTTTACAATGGGCTAGCATAATAATACGAGTATGTTGTTAATTATTTTTATGTAGGTAAATTTTTAGATAGTAGCCTAGTTTTATTGCACATTGGCGATAATCAAAGACCATTCATTTATTTTATGAATTTTCCGTTTTTGATAATAAAATAAAAACTTTAAGTTTTTCGAATATAATATAGTTAAGGTTACGTTCTGGCATTGCTCTTTAATAGTTCGGAAAGATTTATCGCAATCGCTTTAGCCGTTCCTAAGATTAGCCTGAACACACACGAACAGCCAGATTATATTTAAAAGTGTTTATTTAGTCTTTGCTGGACAAAGTCTCGGATTGGGGGCGACTAAATCTAGTCCAGTTTAATCCTCAGAAGACACAAGTTTGCGCGTTTACCGCTAAAAAGAAACCCTTTGTCGTATCTCCTCAGTTTCAAGGTACTCCCCTTGTTGCCTCAGCCAGTATCGGAATCCTCGACGTCGACATATCGAGTAGCGTGCAGTTTCGTGGTCACTTGGAAGAGAAGGCCAAATTGGCCTCTAAAAAGCTTGGCGTGCTCAGCAGAGCGGGACAGTATTTCATGCCGGCTCAACGCCTGCAACTTTACAAGGCGCAGGTTCGGCCTCACATGGAATACTGTTCCCATCTCTGGGCTGGGGCTCCCCAGTGCCAGCTTCTTCCACTTGACCGCATCCAGCGCAGAGCGGCTCGAATCGTCGACGACCAAGTCCTTTCCGATCGGCTCGACTCATTGGCACTGCGAAGAGATGTTGCATCTCTTAGCATTTTCTTTCGCATTTACCATGGGGAGTGCTCTGAGGAATTGTTCGGATTAATCCCAGCCGCCAAATTTCACGAACGCACATCGCGGCAGAACTCCCGATACCATCCACACCATCTGGATGATTGGCGGTCCACCACTGTGCGATTTAGAAGATGTTTTTTTCCTCGCACAACTTCCTTGTGGAATAGTTTACCACCAGCGATTTTTCCGGACCGATACGACTTAGGGACCTTCAAGAAAAGAGCCTACTCCTTTTTAAAAGGCCGGCAACGCATCTGCAATTCCCTTGGTGTTGCGGTTGTTCATGGGCGGCGGTAGTCACTTACCATCAGGTGAGCCGCATGCTCGTTTACCCCTCTCCTATAAAAAAAAAAAAATATTTCTTAGAATTAAGCAAATAACGCCTTGAGTTTAATAGAAGCAGTTATATCATTCTTAGAATTATAGATACTGAATTTTATTTATATGGAAAGAAAAATCAAAAAGATATAAAAAAAACCTAACTAAATCAGTTAATTAAAAAAAGATGTCGATGTCTCTGTCACACGAATGCACCACGCCAGTCCATTCATCAGAACTACAGAACACAGAAAATTATTGCGCAATGTAATCTTCACAGATTTCTGATGTTCTAGTATATTACAACGATACACGTGATAGACGAAGGTTTGCTATTAAGTTTCGCTATCAGTGAGCCAGCCCATGCCTCCTAATTTTGTCCGAGTTCTTGTAAGAAGCCCGTGAAATGGATTACTTGTTCTTTTTTAATTCTTTTAAAATTTCGGCAATTTAATTTGAGAGAACGCTAGACCTATAACACTCAGACTAGGGATGTTAATCGAAGGCGAAATAATCGGTTATTTAATAATCGATTATTTCAATTGTGTCGATATCAATCAATCGACGAATCACAATAATTATATCCATTAATCGATTAGTCGAAACAAAGTTCTAAGCTTTTAAACAATAAAAAAAATTTTTATTAAACTTATTTATTGAATTTTAATCAACGTTTCCATTGACTTTCATCTACTGGTGATAGAAAAAAATAACATAGAATGATGAGAACTAGTCAGCCTATTTCTCATTTCTGTAGCGGTCAGGCCAGCCTCTGAAAATCTTTGTCTTTCAGAAGGCACCGATGTTAAAATAATTGACAAGTGTTTAATCGCCGCTTTATAAGCAATGAAGTGTTACTCCCCTTGCAAACAAAGACCGAACTAAAATCTCCTTCAAACAACAAAAGAAACAAACAAAACCACAGGTTGTTGTTGTCGAATGTCGAATGAATAGACAATCTTTTTTTTTCTACTTGAAGTAAGTCTGAAAATATATATAACAGTTTAGGAGATCTCGTGATGAGTAAGATTTTTTTTTATTATTAATCTAGGCTCACAATTGACCTCCATCTGGACGGAGGGCAAAGATGATGTCTACGATGGAGCGAGTTTGCCCAGGAGAAGCCTGTTAACACGCACCTTGAAGAGGTTCAGGTTATATGCACTCGGAATAACAGACGACGGCAGGGCATTCCACTCCTTGGCTGTGCGCATTTTGAAAGACTTATAGCGCTTAGTGCGAATATTCCGAATATCAACCAAGTGTTCATGGTAGCATGCACTACGTCTGGTATTCCGATAGGAGAGTGGAGATAGCGGTATGAGCTTATGAAGCTCATTCTCAAGAGCACACTCTCCGAAGTACAATTTGTAGAAGACCGACAAACAAGCAACTTAAAATGTGAAACTTAGTTTCCACCATTTTTTGTCGTCGATAAACCTCTTGCCTTTGGGATGCACTGAGTAGAATGCGGCTAGATGATAATTTGCTGAGCCATCCCAAAGGTGACTACAATACTCTATGCATGTTCGGACTTGAGCCGTGTATAAAGTTAGAAGCTATGCAGGCGTGAAGAATAGCTTCACCTTGTTTAAAATACCCATTTTTTTGGCCGCAGTTTGTGCTCTTTCGACTCAATGTTGGCGCCAAAGTTGAGGTTAGCACTCAACTGTCTGCCGAGAAGCTCGAGATGATCAGTAACCTCTACAGATGTACCTTGGAAAGTAGGAGTCAGATTAAATGGACTCCATTTTGCGGAGAACAGACAGGCCTGTTTAGGCGGCGTTGAAAGTGATCAGATTGTCATCACCCCAATAGGAGACGAGACTTAAGGTCGCATTTATCCGCTCCATCTTGGCCTCTCTGGGTGAAGTCGCGGGGGACAGCTAGTACTGTAACATATCTACAGTTTTATATATACAACAGTAATTATATATATAAAAATAATAATAATATACCAACCAATTGTAATAATTATATGATAAAGTTATATTTCCTTATTTCATCATTACGGGCACAGTTGATTCCAGTCCATGAGAACAGTAACAGATCGATGAAAAAATTATGGAAAAATGACGCCTACCTCTACCATTAACCATGTCCTGTATAATACTTTTGTCCGTGTGTATGTGACTGAACTCCTTCTAAACGTCTGCACAAATTTTAGTGATATTTAGTGTATAATTAAGTTGATTCGAGAATGGTTTAGATTTGCAAGTGCACCCGGTAGGTGACGTTGTTGTCGAGATCCAGAAATCACCCGTGCGAAGCCGGGGCGGATCGTTAGTAACACATATAATATTAAACATTCATTCTCTTATTCATTGAAGTCATTTTGATTGACCCCCTCAGAGATTTGAATCCGAGACCTCATGATCAATAATCGCTTCTGACCACTAGACTGACCAGGCAGTCACTTGTTTCTGTGTGCCTAATAAGGAATATTTATAAAATGCAGTGCAGTGGCGCAATTCTACAATTCCTTTAGTATCTTAAACATCCTGGACGACGTAGGAAACAGGGCGATACAAGGAAAATTCCTAACGTGCATTTATTTCTCACAGAATACCAGCGTCAAATAGCAGCTTAACACTGCTGTGTTTCGTATGGGGAGTGTAGAGAACCGGAGACCCTTTTTACTGGAAAAGAGGCATTCCATCTTAGTCCTCACGGGTGACAACGCATCTGCATCTTGAGTCTTTATTGAGGATAAATGTAGATGTCTATGGGCCACAGTAACCACTTACCATCAGGTGGCCTGAAAAAAAGATAAAAACTGTCCGTTTTATCTGGGAATTTGGGATAGTTGCAAATAAAAGTAGAAGCCTTATTTACTCGTAATTTCAAAACTTTAATAACGGTATTTCATTATTTATATATTTGAACTTAAGTTTATAATTTGGCTACTCTTTGAAAAATCAACCTACACACCATCACCACTGTATAAGTATATTTGAACAACACATAAATTCCAAAGAGTATATCAATATTTTCATAAAACATGACTGTATATATCATAGAAAACTTCATTTAATAATCTACTATTTTTTATATAAACATTGACTTCAAATGAGATTTTAGATTTTGCAGATAACTGAACATGAAAACTGAAAGTTTAATTTTTAAATTAAAAAATAATGTAACATAAAAACCTTTTAATGGCGGGTATTAATTAAGAGGTAATTATCAGTAAAATGTCAGCGCTGAAAGCACCCATGACATTCATCACGCGTCTGCATTGGTTGCGCATATTCAGAATGAGGTTATCAATATCCTGTTGAGGAATATTGTCCCAAGTCCTACTTAGATGCATAAAAAGTCGTTCTTCTATAACCAGAATTTCAGGAAATTCCCTTGAGCTCGTCTTATAGTATTTAATCAGCAGATTGCACTGGCCATTCTAGGGCCGTGACATCATGTTCGTGCTACCAGGCTGTTACCACCCTGGTCATTTGTGAACAGGCATTGTCGTGTATAAGCAGGAAATTTAGGCATATTTCTGTTTGGTGAAGCAAGGCTATTCGTTCTAGCACCTCATTACGGTATTTTTTCCGTCACAGTGGCCTGTATCCAAATTCTGTACGCCCAGCTGGCTGTACGCCCAGGCACTCTCCAAACGATGATACTCTACTCAACTCGAGACGAAAACCACCACCAACAACCATGTTGTTAAAAATATCTCTATACCGTGTTGTTGTGTTTACTTTGTTATCTTTGTTGGTTTATTAAATTGAATAACGAATAATTATGAAAACACAGTTGCTTTATTAATCTCATTTTATATTGTTTAATAATCGCAAAATGATCACTAATGGTTCAAAACGATTCGTGAAGCTAAAGGTAACTAAACAGTGCAAAATAAATAAAGTTTAGAAGTTGCTGAAATCAGTCTCTTCACGTTTGAGAAAATCCATTATAGTATAGATGAGATACCAAGTAAATTTGATAAAAATGCTACAAAAAGCATTTCTTTGACTCAACGCCATAAATTAAATAAAAAAAATACAACGCTTTATTCAACACCCAATTAATAAACACTAAAGTTGATAATTCTATTTCTGAAAATCACGTTTTTATTTATTATGGTTAAAAAATTAAAATATTATCAGTTTAATTATAAAAAGTGCTTCAATAATTCTAGTATAAGTCATTCAATCTACCTACGCGACATCTCATCATCATCTCATCGGCATCTACGACTTTTTCTGCCACCAGAGCGGCGCTACTTAAAAATGAGGTAGTCATCGCGGGGAAGTTAATAAAAAAAAATTATATAGGATAAGGGTGACAACCGAGCACACAGTCCACCTGATGGTAAGTGTTTGCTGTGGCCCATAGATATCCTCATCTATCCTCGATGACGAATCGAAATGCAGATACTTTGTCAGCCGTGAGGACTAAGATGGAATGCCTCATTTGCAGTAAAACGCGTCTCCGGTTCTCTTCACTCACCATACGAAACACAGCCGCAGTAAGCTGCTATTTTACGCTGGTATTCTGTGAGGGCGTGGTCCTTCCCCGGTCGAGCCGACCCATTCGTGCTACAACTATACTATTAATATAGCTGCAGCATGGCTCTACTAGGTAAAAAAATGTAAAGCTTAATGTTTATTTTCGTACTATTAGTTATGTTTGATATAAATTAAATTAAAAATAAATAAACCAAACCACAGATATTCATAAAGTAAAAAAGTGTTAAAAATGTGAAAAAATTAAGGAGCAAACCACTGAGGCATTGTTTTATGTAATTAAAATTAACATAATATTCTATAATAATATTAGCCTGACCAGGCAGACGTTGTTCTGCCCTTTCCGACGACCATTTGCTTTCCTAAAAAAAACTCCTGAGATTAGCACTAAAACAATTGAGGGTCACTTATCGGGATAAAAAATATCCTATCTCTCAAGTTGGATCAAACTGCATACAGTGTGCAAAATTTCATTGAATTCATTTCAGTAGCTTAGGAGTTCATCGCGGACAAACAATGTGACACGTAATTTTTTATTTATAAAGATAATATAATATTCTGACGGCTCCGTGCCGTAGTGGCTTAGCAATGAGATGCAGCGCCGGGGGCCGCGGGTTCGAATCTCACACGGAAAAAGTATTTGTATGGCCTACAAATAATTGTTCCGGATCGGGATGTTTGTCCTTGTGCAATTTATACTAATAATAATAATTTATTTCAAGAAACTGTACAATTAATTCAAATAATGTCTTAATTTAAAATAGTCTACAATAACAGGGACATGAACTAGGATAAACAATCTCAGGTGTATGTGCTAATAGATACATTTACAAATATTTTCTGTTTCTTATATAAAATGAATTACATCCTAACTAATTAGGGTTATATCAGTAAAATATATTATCATTAATTTACTTATGATTTTAATTAACTTAAAACAATCAGCAACTTTTCCGTATCATCGTATGACAATTTTTTTAACCATGTCCGAATTACATTTTTACAATCTGCCATTTTAAACGGAAACATGTACAAAATTGCATTAACTTGATTATACAGAAAAGGGCCAAGGAATGTAAAAAATTTATTTACTTATACTTACTTATCTTCACGCACAATCCCTGACGGGGTAGCCAGGGAGAACAGATCGCCAAGTGTCACGATCCTTACAAACCTCTTTCGCTTCTTTCAGATTCATTATCTTCTTCATGCATGCACGTCTAGGTATCCTAGTACTCTTGACCCTACCCTCTTCGAGCAATTTGCTCACATGGTCTTCGAAAGTTAGTCTCGGTCTACCTCGACACCTTTTAATATTAACTTTCGCGCTATATATTTTCTTCACCATTTGGTCTTCACTCATTCGCTCAACGTGCCCAAACCACCGAAGCACGCCCTTATCAATTTTTGTGATAAGGTCATCTTTCAAACCTGACATATTGCGAATCTCTTCGTTTCGCTTTCGGTCGGCCATGGTAACGCCGCACATTTTACGAAGAGATCGCATCTCCACTGCATTCAACTTACTTTTATGCTTCTTCTGGCATACCCAGGTTTCGCTGCCATATAACAAAGTCGGTACCAACACTGCGTTATGTATTGCCAGGCGTGCACTCTTCGCTACGCCTTGCCTTTTGACTAACGCAGTCAGGGCACCATTGACTTTGTTCCCGGCAGCGACACGCCTGTCCACATCTAAATCACATCTTCCATCTTGGCTAAAAGCACTCCCCAAGTATACAATTTCATTTACCTGTTCTAGACATTCCTGATTTACCCATATTTCACACTTCGTTCTCTCTTCGTCCCTTTCAAATACCAGAACCTTAGTTTTATTAGCATTCAAACGGAGACCATTAATTTCACATTCCTCTTTCATACACGTGACTAATGCCTGCAGTTCTGCCTCTGATGGTGCAATAAGCACTGCATCATTAGCATACAGCAGACAATTTACTTTTATGTCACCCAATTTCACACCCAAACAGCTATCTTTCAGCTTCTGTAAACAGCTGTCGAGATACAGTATGAACAGCCAGGAAGACATGACACAACCCTGCTTTACGCCCGTTTGGACGTTAAACATGGGTGACAGGTCATGCCCTACCCGCACACAGGCTTTACAGTCACAGTAAAGAGACTGTACAGCCCTTAGCAATCGACCATCCACACCATACCCCGGCAACAGTTCCCACATTTTCTTCCTTACAACCTTATCAAATGCTTTCTCAAGATCCACAAAAGCACAGAAAATCTTCTGGTTAGCAGCCAGAAGCTTCTCCGTGATCATGCGGAGAGAAAACATTTGATCCGTGCATCCTCTTCCAGGTCTAAATCCGCATTGTGCCTCCCATAGAAATCTTTCCGATTTCTCTTGCATCCTACGTGTCAAAACCTTCGAGTAAACTTTACTTGCTAAACTGGTCAAGCTGATCGCCCGATAGCACTCGCAGTCAAAATGTGAACCTTTACCTTTATATAAAGGCACAATGACTGCGGATCGCCAATCATCCGGGACATCCCCCGTCCGCCAGCACAAATTGCACAGCAGATGAAAGCTGTCCCAGACGCGAGGCCCACCATACTTGACCATTTCAGCAGTAACTCTGTCTAGTCCCGCAGCTTTACCACATTTCAAACTTCGAATCGCACGTTCAATCTCTTTCATACTGATGACCTCAGTGTCATCGAGGTCCGGGTCATTTCTCTATAAAATTCGCTCCATCGCTGCATGACGTCCGATTTTTCTGAGAGGACGTCATTAGTTCTCGAAAGCACTTTGTTCATTCTCAAGGCCGTCGCACCACTTCGGGTCCTTCCAACCTCTTTCCAGAAGAGTTTGGAGTTCTCCTTAAAGTTGTGCGACAACCTTTCGTCTGTTTCCATTCTACACCTTTCACGCACTTCCTCAATCAGTGCTTTCGTGTGAACTTTCTGCAGCCTATATCTTTCTTTCATCTTCTCTCTCATATCCTTATCATTACTAGAGGCCAAGTAGTCTAACCATGCTTTCTTCTTCTTCTTTACAGCTTCTTTCACTTCATCATTCCACCATGCATCTCTTCTTTTACTACTGCCTCTTTTTATTGTTCCACACACTTCTTCCGCTGCACTTACCATTCCATCCCTAAGGTTCTGCCATGTTCTTTCTACACATTCTTTTCTGCCATCGATGGTGTCAAGCTTTTCGGCTACCCTCGCATGATATTTGTCCCTAGTATCCGCCTCCTGAAGCTTCCAGCTTCGGATGCGACAGACCGACTGTGGTTCTGTTACTGCCGTCCGGTAGCGCCAACCCGCGAACAGAGCCCTAAATCTAGTAATCACTAGTTAGTGATCCGTGTCCAGGTCAGCACCCCTGAACACTCGCGTATCCATCACCTGTTTTCGCAGTCGGTCATCCACCAGGAACAAATCGATCATACTTCTCTCATTCTTTCGTTCTCTAGTATACATATGGATTTTCTTGTGATTAAACATAGTGTTTGTCACAAGAAGACCCTTTTCAAAAAATTTATGCATGAAAGAATGCCTTATTCTAATGTTAGTTTAAAGGACAATCTTTTTTTTGACAGGATAAGGGTGAAAAACGAGCACACAGTCCACCTGATGGTAAGTGATTGCTGCGCCCCATGGACATCTACATCTATCCTCGTTTGCGAATCAAAATGCAGATGCGTTGTCACCCGTGGGGACTAAGATGGAATGCCTCATTCCCAGTAAAAAGGGCCTCCGGCCACCTGCACTCACCAAGCGAAACGCAGAGGTAAACCTGTACTTCACGCTGGTATTCTGTGAGGTCGTGGTACCACCCCGATACGAGCCGGCCCATCCGTGCGACAGCAAAAGCTGCCGCGTGGCTCTACCACTGTTAAAATCTTTGCGTCTTTTATCAGTGACCTCTCTTCTGTAGTGCAATTTCAAGTGCTGTTTTAGTAACGTACTCATAACGAATAACTGGTGCACAACACAGAGGACATTATCAGATTTATATAAGAGATGGGACGGGAATATAATAGGGCGGAATGTTGCGACTTGGAATGTTGGAATACAGCTCTTTGAGCGCGTTCCAGTGGTAGCAGTGTAGTTTTAGCTGCTCATCCCCATGAGGGAATACAATGGGTGGGAATTGTTTGACATAATGCGAAATATACTTGCTTTACTACCTTAATATCAACAAAAGAACGAATCTTTTTAAAAACAAACATTAGTTTACGAACTCTATTGTAGAGGTGGTCTATGTTGTTTTTAAATGTAAGAGTAGAATCTATAATTATTCCAAGGTATTTAATAGTTTTTATATTAAAAATAATATATGTTTGTAAACTGCCTCCACGATACAGGAGAAAATCGTAGTGTGGAGATAACTATTTTTTATTAAAGCAGTAGAAGCAGTAGACTCTAGAAACTGAAAAACTTTTATTTAAAACTTATTTCTCAATACATATGACATTGTGTAACAAAAAACTTCTTCTCAGTATTAACTAGCGACATCTGGTGAGCGGAAGATTACTAGCCATCACTGGACACAACTGTCCAAAACTGCATAATACATAGAGTTTAGAAAGATATAAATTGCGCGTTATCACTTATAAATTACATATTGTATCTGTGCTGAGTATAGAAAGGAAACCAGGACAAGTTTATTTTTAACCAGCTAGAGCGCCTTCTCATCAATTGCATCACAGATTTACTATCGTCATAGTTTTCGTATATATGATCATATCTCTCACTATTGAATAAAAGAATCTAAACAGAGGTGAGACTCTAGAATTTTGCTTGTTCTTCTCTATCTTAAATCTGCTATCTATTCTTCTTGTTATGTTGTTAATATCTATTTGTATTTATTTTTATTCTATTCTCTCTATGTGTGCACAAATTACCATTTTAAATATATCTTATGTATATAATGTATCGGATGGCGAGAATGCGTAAGTGCTATGTTGAAAAAACAAAACACATTTTTGATATGGTTATAATAATATCCAACAAGATTTGTTAACTTTAGGGCAATGGGTGCCCCTATAAACTTCAAAGTACGCACGTAACTAAGGTTCAATTCCAATGGTCCCCAGATATAACACAATGTCCAGGTAAGTAAATATCTTTTAAGTTTGTTAATTAGCACTAAACCATACCATTATTCTTTCGCCTTTTATTCGTACCCAGCCCTGGAATGTAAGTCCATTGTATTTTTTTAAAATTATTATGAGCCAATGCTTGACCATAATCCCACCTGGAGGTAAGTGGTGATGTAGCCCTAGATTGTAAATTGCACAGTATTAGCGAAATAAAAGCCTGAAAAAAATATTTGCTCTTGCCTTAAAGACGCCCAGATTGTATTCCGACGGAAAGATAAACATCTTTCCGTCTGAATACAACGTACTCCAAGGACACATTCCGGAAAGTAGGTGGCACGGTGAACAGCTCCTCTTAGCGGTAAAAAGACACACTTGTATTTTGGAGACGTTGAATCTCACGAGATTGCCATCGCACCATTCGGAGACTGCCTCCAGTGAGAGATTCGCGCGCTCAACCATGGGTTCTCTTGCGGACTGGATTTGATCCCGACAGGCTTTAGAATTTGGCTGGTACTATATACCGTGAACAAGTACATCATTAATATGCAGCAGGAAGAGAGTTGCTGAGAGAACGGACTCCTTAGGAACTCTGGCGTTTGTTGCGATAGGACTGGACGAACAGAGCCGGGTACCCACCTAAAGCACAGGCTCGCGGAGCAGACTCGGTGTACGACTCGAGGCAGCCACAATAGTATTGTCCGGAACTCAGAGGCCCGAGGCAGGCCGAGCTATCATAATTCCTCGAGCATCCGATATGGACTGTTGTGTAATTGCAGCTGCAGCTACTTCCTAGTTGCTTATTGAATCCGGCTGATGATCACTCTGAGAGAAAGTCCTTCATCCAGTCAATTGGGTCAGAGGATAAGCCGCACGCTGAAAGCTTGCCCAAAAGGTTGTTTCTCATGTCATCCCATATAAATTGATCAAGGTCAGAACAGTTTTTGAGTTATTCTTAATAATTTATATTGAAGTCGATTGTACAAAATTTTAATTTTAAATTATGTATATATAGAATGTGACGGTCACGCGAGTTGCTTATTCCCCATCCCAAAAGTTCTTCTTTTGTTCTTACTTTTGAATAATAAAACGGACTGCCTCCATCCAAATTCCACCACCGTACTTTTCGACAGAAACCTAAATCCCTCCCACTTCATCGCATTGGTTGACAGTCCTCTACCGTGCGTTTTACAAGGGGACTTCATGAAAAGGGCTTACTACTTTCTATAAGGTCGACAACGTACCTGCAATTCCTCTGATGTTACGATGTTCTTGGGAGACGGCGATCACTTACCATCAGGTATTACTTCCTTTTCTATTAAAAAAGCCTGATAAATTTCTCGTTCGATCAGTTTTTTACACGCCATAAAATAGTTCAACTAATGACAGTAATGAATGTTATAAATATTTTATTTCATTTATAAGCCGTGTTATACTAATGGAAAGATAAAATTAGAATATTTATAAAATTTCCAATATATCAAAAATTAAAGTTCCAAATATTAAAGTAGCATTCGAGATACGTTCCATTGTAGTAAACAGACCTTTTTTATTGGAATTATGACCACCTTCGTAGGAGGCATTTTCGAGAAAGAAAAATTCCGCCGCACTGCTGCCTCAAGCTGTGTTGACAGACGACTATCACGGCTCAATCATCATTCAAGTATACATAATTTGAATTTAAAAAAAATCCCCTATGAATCATTACCAATTATTTAAAATTTCTTTTCTATTAATTAATTTATAGCGAATTTTTTAAATACTAGCTGGTACCCGGCGCGTTGCAGCCGCAGAAGCAATAATTATGGAAATATCATTTTAAATTTGTAAGAGTTATATTGAGTTACATATAACCTACCAACCTACCGTAAGTTAATTGTACTATGTCTATGACATATACATATGTACAACATTCGCGCAAGTGCAAGCAATAAGTTGACAAAGTTTTATCGCAAGCTAGGTATGGTAACGCATAAAATACGAACAAAGATACATAATTTTATATATATTAGATATGTTTGTTTCATCTAAGCTAACCATGGAGTATTTTTTGCTTCCGATACCAAAATCAGAATCAAATCTGAGTAAACACAAATCTCGAAAACTTGAAGTGAATTCGTAAATCGATTGTGCACTGCGTCCGATTCGAATCAGAGAAATACGATTATCGCTTGCATTCTTGAGAATCGTAAGCTTTGGCCGTTTTGGTACTGTTTCACATACAGCGCTTTGGGCTTTCATTATAATATGTCGTCTCAATTGCCAATTTTTTATTACCAATATTATACGCACGAAGACGCAGGTAAGGTGTCCATCTGGGTAGGTTCCAACCTCTTATCTATTTGCCTATACTGCTAGACAATGCTCAAATGGAAATAAAAATCGACCTTACTTTTGTAAGTTTCTGATGTCCTAGTACATTCTGGATGCAATTCACGTGTTCTGCAAATTTCTTCTTTTATTAAAAGACTTATCTCTAGGTTACCTACCTGGCCAATCCACGCATTCAGATCATCAAACCCTGAGCCTCTCTGCCGTCATTGATTTTCTGAGCTGGACTTAGGCTAATAAATCGAATATAAAAATATTAACTAACACTGCTGTATGTGTACTTAATACTAATTTTTATTACAATTTTGTTATTTCGTTATTAAACAAAAATTGTCTGAAGAAAATAAACATGCAAAATGCTTTTAATAAATTTCAAACAAGAATTTTTTTGGAACTGATGTTGGTTCAGAAATAGAATAAAATTATTTCCAACAAATTCAAAAGGCAGGTGTGATGTTTGTAACTATTTTCCGCCTGCATGAATATGATATGAATGATGACATGATGGATGTATCGCGACTTTTTGTAACTGTCAGCCAGAAAAAGAGACTTCTGATATATTGTGATTAAATAAAATACTTATGATATACCATGGACGTATAGTTCTTGTGAACGTATGTTGTGCATTTTTTGCTGTAGATAACTTATATTATACTCGTATCTTCTTATTTATTAGGTCTAAGTTTGCATGAGATGGGGTGAGTGTTTTCGTGTGTAAAACTTTAAATTAGATCCTTAAGTGTGACTTTAAACACCTGTTCGACCCCCAATTATTTCTGTCTGTTGCCTATTATGTATTGACTGTAGCAAAGGATAGGAAAATCTCTTGGAATTGACCATGAACAATTATGTAGTTCCCCAAAATTATGAAGTTCTAGTCCATTCATCGAGAGGCTCACGTGTTCGCTACTGTATTCGAAACAACCTTTTAAACCGCTAAATTGCATTCCTCCTTCTTTATATGTTAAAAATCAAAGACTGTAAAAGTTTTCTATAGTCTATTGTTACTTATAATGGGTCGGGGAAAAAGTTTCTTCATATTTTATATTCAAATTCAAGACTATTAATATTTTCAAAATTTAATTACATATAATTATATATATGGGCGATTTTGTTCGATAATTTGTTGCCATTTTGTAGGTGGTAACAAAATCCCGTTGCGGTAGAATCGAATCGAAGCTTGGGATTTTTATAAAGACAAGTAGTTTTGACAGTCCTATCTTAATGTTAAACTAATGCTATCCAAAGAATTCTGAAGAGACCGAAACAGGTGAAAATGTAAGGGTGCAAGTTCAAGACTATATGGTGGATGCGAGTTAGATAATTTCTTTCGCTTTTTGTTGTCCTAGTACCTTGGTCACTCAAACACGTGTTTTTGTTTTGTGCGCAGTCGTAGACGGATGCAGGAGGGAAAAGGTGGTTGGGTTGGTTGTAGTGTTGCCCAAAATCGGTCTTGGTCTTGCAGTCTTGGTCTTGTTCTTGCATTTTTGCAAGTACCAAGACCAAGCCTGACCGTGCAAGATTTGCGCAAGAACAAGACTTAGCTTGCGAGACTCTTGCGTCTTGCAGTTAGGACTGTGTCGTTTCAGGGAGTATAGGAGTTCGGGTATACGCTTAGGGACTCTATGAGACGCAAAAAATATAATGAAAAAAAAAATTGGAAAATTAGACTTATGCGCATTACGAACAATACCATAAATATACATAGCGAATGAAAATATCCATTAAAAGAAAAAAGAGTGCATCCCTAGTTTTGACCATCGGCACTGCATTGATGGTGCGCGGCGTCTTGTTGTCGGCGTCATCAAAGGTCGGATACTGACCTGTCAAAGAAATTGTGCAGCTATTCGAAAGTACAAGGTCAAGATACACGTGCCGGCGGCTACTATTGATATCGCATACAATCGACGCCGCTGCGCCACACGCACTACATTTGACACTGTTTGATTGCCGCCACAGAGTACATGTTTCAAAGAATAAAATAAGTTTCCGGGTGCTCAGAATGGACACGAATACATTATCCTGATCTCGCAAGAAATCTTGTAATTAGATAATAGGTAGGTATCATAATAATTTATTCTAGTAAGTAATTATTATAAAATTAACAATATGGATTTATAATAATTACTTACTATTATTGTTATTATTATTACCTAAAAGATAAACATGTTCAGTAAGTTAACTGCAAATCTCGACTTTTGCAAGTGTGTGTTTTTAAAACACAAAGTGCTCGAATATTTCGTCACACATTTGATAAATATGGTTGACACCATAGCACTTTTAAAACACTTGAAATGTGTAAAAATGGATCTGGATCTTGTCTTCAAGGCTTAGTTATTAAGGAGTTGGAGGGGTACCTAGGTAAACCCAGAGCCGTCATCTCGGAAGACATTTTAGACTGTTGGAGGACGCATGAGACAAAATATCCGATTTTATCGAAGATGGCCCGTGATTTTGTTTTAATACCTGCAACTTCAGTACCTGCTGAGAGATTATTTTCTAAAGCATCATTAGTAATTAGAAAACATATAAATAGGTTAAGTGATGAGTCAGCCAGATGGTTACTTTGTATTAATGCTTTGTCAAAAGAATAAATATAAAGTAACAGTAATGTCAAAGCTGTTGTGTACATACTGTGAAGTAATTTAATTTGCATCGTATTTAATTTTTTATTTAAATAAATTGTATATTGTATTTTAACTCTTTTATTCCATTTCATATATGATGAGGATCCATCAATCTCTTTCTAGAGAGATAATGTTATTTAAAATACAGTGTAGTTATTGCCATTAATTTGTTTTTAAATTTATGTTTAACCATGTTTTAGCACATGTAAGCTTATTAAATGTAAACGTTTATTAAGAAACTGACGCCCGTGGCCGTGGGACACTCAGTTGGTTGGAGCATCGGCACGGATCGCTTAGGTCGTGGGTTCAAACGCCACCCGGTGGCAGTTGATTTTTCGAATTTCTCATTAAATGTTTAGACATTTATTAATATGGTTGGTCTTTACTATGGCTATGTTAATTCAAGCTCAATATGTACCTACTCTGTTAAGTTGTTCTAAGATCTAAAGTAACGTTTAATAAATAGTAATAGGCTAATAGGTCATTGCGAGACTTGCGAGACTCTTGCGGCAAGACCAAGACCAAGACCAAGACTCGGAGCGCAATACCAAGACCAAGACCAAGACCAGGTGTAATGGCGCAAGATCAAGACCAAGACTTGCTAAGTCTCGCCTTGTTCTTGCATTTGGGCAACACTAGTTGGTTGGTTTAGGCTTGATATTTCCACAATTTTTTCATCGATCTTGTTAAAGCTATGCAACTGTGCTCGTATAACTTTATTATATAATCATTACAATTAATTAGTATATAATTACAATCACTGCATAATAAAGCTGTATTATATTTCAGTATTAATATATCTACAGTTGATGACAATCCACAGTAATTTTTACTGTTTGGTCATCATATATATAATCTATTGTAAGAAATTACAATGTATAGTTACAGAAAAAGGCTTTAATCCCACTTCTGATGTAAGAAATTCTCCTCAAAAGTATTTAAATAACAGTACACTACTCGGTAACAAACCCTGCTTACTATCAGGACCCGATTACATGATAACACCAAAGTATGTAAACCTACAGCATCACTACCCATCTTAATGTAACACAGGGCAGCCTCTCAGCAACACGACCTTTCTTGCGTACACTAGTAGAATACACCAACGAGCATAGTAACGACAGTGGGACTCAAAGAATTACAGACTGATCTTCTTAGTGGCCTGCACGATAAAAAAAAGAAGAAAATATAAAAAAGATAAAACAAGTGGGAGATTAACATTCTACCTTCATTTGTTCGTATTTCCTTTTATTTTTTACCCTCATTCCCGACACTGCCTCTCCTGACAGGAGTCCATTATTGCTTGAGCTCCCTTTAGCTTTAAATATCAGTCTCTATCAACGGCATGGGGGATGCAGGCACCACATAGGTCACAGACGACGCGCTTGGCAATGGCTCTACCTTAGCACAACATGTCGTCAGAGTAAAGTCATAGGCACTACGTTCGCATAACGGTCTCGACCCTTTCTGACCATGAAACGATAAAGTCTTGTTTTCATGTCTTTACCAATTGTTATTCATCGGCACACAACGAGTAAGCTCTTGAATACATTTCATACAGGCTAAACTTTTACAGAATTGAAAACATCGTCCAAATAAAATTTTAGTATACAACGCTTCCTACTAAAGTTTAACGCACGTCTTAGATAACACAAGTTATTCTGAGAAACACTGCGCATACGGCACAGATAGCTGAGGGGCCTGTCACTGAAGACAGGCCCCTCAGCTTAACGCGCTCCAGCGAGCGATTCGCTGCGTTTGCGTCTAACTATACTCGCGCCGCACCAGCACCAGCGAGCTGTCCAGACTTCAACATTGTTGGCATAGGCACCAATTCACATACCTTACAGTGGCTGTTGACATAGGGACATAGTTAATTAATACCTGAAACCTTTTTCTTATTAGATTTTAATGTAAAAAGCAAAAGACATGGAAACAACCGCGTCAGATGCACAAGAGTGCACTTAAGTACATGCAGCACAGGTCTCGTAAAATAGATATCCAAAGTAATTAAAGATTGAAACAGATGTAAACGTTTCAGGTGCATGAAACAAATAAATAATCTGCTTTGCAAAATTAAAAATTAAAAGAAATGAAGATAAATGTATTGCGAAGCATAGAATTCGGGACTTACAATGTTCACCACTCATTCTCTTAAGAAACGGCAACTGTGTGACATGGCACTCACAAACCACGGCACACACAACGGCACTTTTATACTGCTAAAACAAGTTGACAGATTAACATTCTACCTTCATTTGTTCGTATTTCCTTTTATTTTTTACCCTCATTCCAGACATTATATATGAAACTGCAATGTCATAAGTACTCGACGTAGACACCCACTAAGAACGGATTTTATGAAACTCCTATCCAAAACGGATTCTTCACAACAAGAGATATCTCGAAACAGTAAGACAATTTTAATTTTTTGTGTGTGTTTAAGTAGATTTCTGGATGGTTTAGATTCACAATTGAACCGGGTAGGTGGCGCACACGAAGCCGGGTCGGATCGCTAGTATATAATATGCACAATTAATTACTAAGGCCACAGTATATTAATAAATAAGACGGGTATAAAGAGGACAATAATATATTAGACTGTATGAGTACAACTTAGAAGGCTTCGTTACATATTGTAAAATAATATGTAATATTGTAGAGAATAGTTGAGATTTAATATTTAATCTGATGTTTATGTGATATTAGACCACGATTATCGAACTAAGCGCAAATTTTACAGCACAGGAGCAACCCGGATTCGATCCCCAGCTTTACTTTACTTTTAGAAAAAATATACAGACCAAGACCACAGAATAAATAACCAAGACCAAGACAACGCTAATGACCCAGTCGAACTAAATTTTCAACCCTTGCTTTTTAGGAAGATTTTTAATACTTTGTATTTTAGCTTCACCTGTATTTATTATGCATCATCATCATCATCATCATCTTTACAACCCTTCACAAGTCCACTGCTAAACATAGACCTTACCCAAGGAATGCCACCAAGCATTTTTTAGACAATTCAATTTTATTTATGTGTAAATATAAATTATAATAATAATTAATTCAGTTAATTAAAAGTAAAGTAAATTTTTCTAAAAGCTTTTATATAATGGATTTCCGCAACAAAGAACAAAGAAAACAAAGAAACGCCTCATTCTATTAACCAATTATATTATTTAAAAAAATGAATGAAACAATATAACCAACACTTTTTCAGAATTTAAATGCTAAGTTGTTCGTAATATTTTTTAATCAAGACAGATTTTTTTACGACCATAGGCGTTAGTCTAGATCGTAAACGCAGTTGCTGATCATGTGGTCCCGAGTTCGAATCCCGGGTCGAGTCAAAATCAGTTAGTTACTTATTGGGTTTTTCTATCAAGAAATTTTCAGTCGCAGACCGAAGTCTGAAAGTTGGCGGTGTTTCACCCCCGTGCCTCGGAAAGCGCGTAAAGTCGTTGGTCCTGTCTCTGTCTCACTCTGTTCGTGTTAGTTTACCGTCCCACGAGAACAATGAGAGTGAGGAGTGAGAGGATAGATAGTGCACCTGTGTTGTGCATCCACTCTTGCACTATAATCTTGTCCTTATACATTGGCCGCCGTGACCGAAAATTATGTCTCGAGAAAATCCTTTTTATAAAAATTATTCAGTATTAAACTGTGTAGTGGCGGTTTAAGAATATCCATTACCCCATATTTTCCCGTCACTTCATTTTTATTAAAATATCAGAAGCCCAAATTGATAACTAGAATATCGTATAAATATTAAAAACTTCATCCGCATTTTCCCTCCCTTAGGAGTGGAATTTTTCCAACTTTGTATGGAGCCATCTCCGAAGATAACATCATAAAAAGGAATGAGTAAAATAAGTTGCGTCGAGTTATTTATTTATACTGTATGTAACATATCTACAGTTTTGAAATATACAGTTATTATAATATATATAATATACTGATTAATTGTAATGATTATATTATTATTTTATTATTTCATCATTACGCGTGTACGTTACAGTAGTTGGATTGTCCATAACAGATCCCCTCCGTGCAACTTGCGCTAACACGTGTTTTAGTGACCAACGTACCAGGACATCAAAAAGTGAAAGAAATTATCCACTGGCAAGGGTATAAGGGTATAAGGATGAAAATATTATAATCTAATATTATTTTATTTATTTTCAACTAAATATAACAAACATTAGACTATAGCAAACATAAATTTAGTATAATCTGACGCTATATCTATAGCAGAAAGCATTATTTTTATTTTTAAGATAGGTAGTTGTAAAAATGGCAGTGCTATTTACCTAACCATCTAGGGTTTTTAAAAAACAGTTTCGAACAAGTAGGAAATCTAAACTTGAACATGTGAGCCTCTCGATGAATGAACTAAAGCTTCATAATTTTGGGGAAGTACATAATTGTAAATAGTTCATATTATCACAGTCAATTCCTAGACATTGGCATATTCTCGTTTTCGCACAAAATCCTTCACCTCATTTCATGGAAACTTAGACTAATTAATTAAAAAGATACGGGTATAATATAAGTTGACTATAGCGATAGATGATGCACAACATACGTTCACGAGAACTACTATATATCATATTCATGCAGGTAGAAAATAGTTCTAGACGTCACACCTGCATTTTGAATTTGTTTGGCATATTTTTATTCTATTTCTGAACAACAACGTCAGTATTAAAAAAAATATTCTTGTTTAAAATTTTTATTACAAGCATTTTCCTTTTATTTTCTTCAGACAATTTTTGTTGAATAAAACCAAACAATAAAATTATAATAATTCTAGACGTCATACCTGCATTTTGATTCTGTTTGGAATATTTTTATTCTATTTTTTAACAACAACCTCAGTTTAAAAAAAATATATTCTTATTTCAAATTTTTATTACAAGCATTTTCCATTTTAATTTATTTCAGATAATTTTTGTTGAATAAAACCAAACAATAAAATTATAATAATTCTAGACGCCACACCTACATTTTGAATTTGTTTGGAATATTTTTATTCTATTTCTAAACAACAACCTAAGTTTTAAAAAAATATTCTTATTTAAAATTTTTATTACAAGCATTTTCCTGTTTTATTTTCTTCAGACAATTTTTGTTGAATAAAACCAAACAATAAAATTATAATAATTCTAGGCGTCACACCTGCATTTTGAATCTGTTTGGAATATTTTTAATCTATTTCTAAACAACAACCTCAGTTTTAAAAAAATATTCTTATTTCAAATTTTTATTACAAGCATTTTCCATTTTTATTTCTTCAGACAATTTTTGTTGAATAAAACCAAACAATAAAATTATAACAAAAATTACAGGAGTGTCGTCAACGTTAACATTTTATATAGATTTATTTAGGAGTTAGATCAGATAAAAAATACACAAGACGGGAATGGAACAGTGTGTTATGAAAAAGCTTATGTTGACTGGGTAACCTAGAATTAAAAAAAAAACACATATGTTAACAGACCCCGATCCTCAGACGAAACACGTGAACTGTCTGCAACATGTACTAGGACACCAGAAATTGACAAAAGCGAGATTTACCTGTGTAGATAAACAGGATCTGATTGAATATAATTTTTAAAATTTTCACACTAAGTAAATACTAATAATTTGAAATGAGTAAGCAGAAACTTAAATCTCGCGAAGAGCTTTATTATCATATAAATTCTGCAATGACGGTATAAGTTGATAGTAAAAGTTTTAAAGGAAAAGTTTTCTTTAGCGCATTTAAATAAAAGCTTGTTTAAAAAAAGGTTTTTTTTTACTTTTCAATTTATTTTTATTTAATACAGCCTATCCACAAGTCGACCACATACACCTCCCGTATAGATTAGCTGATAGGAGGGATCGACATAGTTGCCACGCTTCACAAGCAGTTTGGCAATCGCCACGCCAACTAAACGTATACTCACTTATTATTTTATGTAAATTAGTTACTATATATATAGTACATAACTTAGTATAGACTGCCTATAACACAGGTCGGCCAAAAATCAGTTATTGGGTTTACCTGCCAAGAAATTCTCAGTAGCAGTTCGGAGTCAGGAATTTGGCGGTGTTTAATTCACCTTTGTTTTTTTTTTTATAGTATAAGGGTAACAAACGAGCACACAGTCCACTTTATGGTAAGTGAATGCTGTGCCCCATAAACATTACATCTATCCTCCATTAAGGACCAAAATACAAATACGTTGTCACCACTAAGGATTAAGATGGAATTCCTCGTTTCCAGTTATTAGCGTTTCCTGTTTTATTCACTCACCATACGAAACAGGACAGCATTACGTTGCTATTTCATGTTGGTATTCTGTGAGAGCGTGATCTTGCTCCGGTCGAGCGGACCCAATCATGCTACAACCATAATAAAAGGTCGGGGAAAAGTTTCTTCGTATTTTGTTAGTGTAATATTGAAGATGAATCCCTTTGATTGAACTGTTTGTTTCTGGCTGGTTTTAAGATAAATACATATAGGACATTTAGAAAAAGAAAACAGTAAAAAAAAAAACTTTCCCGCCATTTTTCAATTGCCTCCGCAAAAAGAGTGAATCTAACGAAGAAATGCGATACATTCTGAAGTTTTATTACAAAAAAGAGGAAAAATGCGTCTCAAGCCGCGAAAAAAAATTTTGACGCTTATGGACCTAATGCTCTGGTCGCCCTCCTACGGGTAAAGTCGGTGCCATTTTTGAAAAAGGGAAGCAAGATCGGCATATAAGTAGTTACGACTTTGGCGAGGAATTAAAAATTGAGCATAAAACAGTTTTTACTCATTTGAAAAAGCCTGGCTATACCAAAAAGCCCGATATTTGGGTACCACATGAGCTCACTGAAAGAAACCTAATGAATCGTGTACTCATTTGCCATTCTCTATTGAAACGTACTGAAACTGAACTAATTTTCAAAAGATTGATCGATGGTGATAAAAAGTGAATACCTAAGTCAAGAACGTGTGAAAAAGATCATGGTCAAAGGGTACTTAAACTTCACAGACCGCAATAAGGTGATCTTGTATGTATGGTGGGTTTGGAAGGGCATCGTTTATTATGAGCTTTTACCGCCGGGCAAAACCATCAATTTGAATGTCTACTGCCAACAAAAAATGAGACTCAAGCAAGAAATTGAGAAAAAACGGCCGAAAACGATCAACAGAAAAGGAGTGGTCTTTGGTGAACACAAGACCACACACATATTTGGCCACTCAGCAAGTATTGAGAGAGTTTGGCTGGGAAGTATTACTGTATATTAATGCATACCCCAAATAGTCCTGATCTTGCTTCCTCAGATTTTCACCTGTTTCGGTCTCTTCAGAATTATTAGGGTAATGTTAGGTTAACATTAAGAGAAGACAGTCAAAACTATTTGTCGCATTTTTTTTTAAAAATACCAAGATTTCTACAGCAACGTGATTATGTCACTACCTACGCGATGGCAATAAGTTATCGAACAAAATGGCAAATTTAAATTATAATTCAATGTATTTAAACTTTGAAAAAAAAATGTTATGATTTTGTATATAAAATACGAAGATACTTTTTCCCCGACCTTTTATTTGTCCGTGCCTCGGAAAGCACGTTAGGCCGTTGGTCCTTCGCCTGATCTATCTCCGATTAAGTCGGATCACCGTCTACTATGAGAGTGAGCAAACAGAGAGTGCAACTGTGATTGATCATACACTATAACCCTGCCCTGCGCAGATGGCTATTCTCCGTTGAGACTCACCGCCGTGACCGAAATTCGGTCTGGAATACATTGCTGTTAACAGATTTCATAAATAAAGTCAATGCTGGAAAGATCTCATGACCTCAGATAGGTGGCAATATAGTCCATATCTTTTACGCCACACGTAAATAACCCAGAACTGCAACGAGTAGTTCCATTAATATTGGGGTATTTCTGGTACTGACTACCTCGTTGGTCTCGTGGTTCTGAACGCGACTGCTGATGATGAGGTCCCGGGTACCGGTTCATGAAAAATATCAGTTATTGAGTTTTTCCGTCAAGAAACTCCCAATAGCTGCCCGGAGTCAGGAAGTTGGGATGTCTCACCCCCGTGCTTGAGAAAGCATTGGACTGTATGCTCGTATGGCACCCTTGTCTCATAAAAAAAACTTAGCTAATAAAACAGAAAAAATATATAGAAAAGAATACAAAAATATAAAAACAAAAATTCATAGTGTATGTATGTTACGTGTTCTTAATTCTAGGACAAATTTACAGAGGTTCCGCTCTGTCTATCTCTTCTGTCTATGTTTGAAGTAAATGATGCTCAATGACCCCCCCCCCCTGATGGTATAGCGGCAACACCGCTGGACCCCGAGTTCTGTCACTGTGGCAAGCTAGAGTTAGTAAGCGTCACGGGAAAATGAAGCAAAACACGTGTTTCGTGCGGCCAATGTACTAGGATTTCAAAAGCAGAAGAAGACAGATTTCGTATTATAAGCACGAAGCACCGCACCGTCCGATTTAAATAGTAAATCTGTTTTACTAGGGAATCATGACTTTTAAATATTAACTGCCGATAGAAATCATCATTTAATTAACAAATCATTTAATTACAATCAATTAATTCATTGTAATCATCTCAAGCCGTTTATTTATAGACATATTTGGTTAGGTTTGGTTGAGTTAGGTTAGGTAAACTTGCTTTTCCTTGCTTCATTTTTCTTCAGAGTTAAGTTTGGTAAAAATTAATTCGGAAAGACGGAGAATCAAATCAAAAAAAAAATCTCAAAAAAGGAAAATCTTGGAGGTAGACGAAAACTGTAAAATGCAAGGATGAAAAGAAGTGTGTGTGATATTTACTTTGTGCCAGATGGAAAGATAGATCTTTTCGTCTGAATACAATATACTCCGAGGATTTATTCCGGAAAGTAGGAGCCACGGTGAGCAGCTCCTCTTAGCGGTAAAAAGACACACTTGTATTTTGGAGGCGTTGAATCTCACGAGATTGCCATCGCACCATTCGGATACTGCCTCCAGTGAGAGATTCGCGTGCTCAATCATGGGTTCTCTTGCGGACTGGATTTGATCCCGACAGGCTTGAGCATTTGGCTGGTACTATATACCGTGAACAAGTAGATCATTAATATGCAGCAGGAAGAGAGTTGCTGAGAGAACGGACTCCTGAGGAACTCCGGGGTTTGTTGCGATAGGACTGGACGAGCAGAGCCGGGTACCCACCTAGCGCACAGGCTCGTGGAGCAACCTCGGTGTGCGGCTCGAGGCAGTCACAATAGTCCGGAACTGAGAGGCCCGAGGCAGGCCGAGCCATCATAATTCCTCGAGCATCCGAAATGGACAGTTGTGTAATTGCAGCTGCAGCTACTCCCTAGTTGCTTATTGAACCCGGCTGATGATCACACTGAGAGAAAGTCCTTCCTCCAGTCAATTGGGTCAGAGGATAAGCCGCACGCTGAAAGCTTGCCCAAAAGGCTGCTTCTCATGTCGTCCCATATAAATTGATCAAGGTCTAACCAATAGTTTTTGAGTTATTCTTAATAATTTATATTGAAGTCGGTTGTACAAAATTTTAATTTTAAATTATGTATATATAGAGTGTGACGGTCACGCGAGTTGCTTATTCCCCATCCCAAAAGTTCTTCTTTTGTTCTTACTTTTGAATGATAAAACGTACTGCCTCCATCCAAATTCGACCACCGTACTTTTCGACAGAAACCTAAATTCCTCCCACTCAACGCATTGGTTGGCAGTGCTCTACCGTGCGTTTTACAAGGGGACTTCATGAAAAGGGCTTACTACTTTCTATAAGGTCGACAACGTACCTGCAATTCCTCTGATGTTACGATGTTCTTGGGAGACGGTGATCACTTACCATCAGGTATTACTTCCTTTTCTATTAACAAAGCCTGATAAATTTCTCGTTCCATCAGTTTTTTACACGCCATAAAATAGATCAACTAGTGACAGTAATGAATGTTATAAATATTTTATTTCATTTATAAGCCGTGTTATACTAATGGAAAGATAAAATTAGAATATTTATAAAATTTCCAATATATCAAAAATTAAAGTTCCAAATATTAAAGCAGCAGTCGAGATACGTTCCATTGCAGTACACAGACCTTTTTATTGGAATTATGACCACCTTCGTAGGTGGCATTTTCGAGCAAGAAAAATTCCGCGGCACTGCTGCCTCAAGCTGTGTTGACAGACGACTACTACGGCTCAATCATCATTCAAGTATACGTAATTTGAATTTAAAAAAAAATCCCCTATGAATCATTACCAGTTGTTTAAAATTTCTTTTCAATTAATTAATTTATAGCGAAATTTTTAAATACTAGCTGGTACCCGGCGCGTTACAGCCGCAGAAGGAATAATTATGGAAATATCATTTTAAATTTGTAAGAGTTATATTGAGTTTCAAATAAATTTTGCGCAAGTTATTTGTACTATGTCTATGACATATACATATGTATAATAACATTCGCGCAAGTGCAAGCAATAAGTTGACAAAGTTTTATCTCAAGCTAGGTATGGCAACGCATAAAAGACGAACAAACAAACATATTTTTTTTTTATATTAGATATGTTTGTTTCAGCTAACCTAACCATGGAGTACTTTTTGCTTCCGATCCCAAAATCAGAATCAAATCTGAGTAAACACAAATCTCGAAAACTTGAAGTGAATTCGTAAACCGATTGTGCACTGCGTCCGATTCGAATCAGAGAAATACGATTATCGCTTGCATTCTTGAGAATCGTAAGCTTTGGCCGTTTTGGTACTGTTTCACATGCGCTATATGTTTTGGCTTTCTTTATGTTGTCGTCTCAATTGCCATCTTTTTTACCATTATTATACGCACGAAGACGCAGGTAAGGTGTCCATCTGGGTAGTCCAACCTCTTATCTATTTGCCTATTTCTGCCGTCTAATAGATACTGCTAGACAATGCTCAAATGGAAATATAAATCGACCTTACTTTTGTCAGTTTCTGATGTCCTAGTACATTCAGGATGCAATTCACGTGTTCTGCTAATTTCTTCTATAAAAAAAGACTCTAAGGTTACGCCTACCTGGCTTAATCCACGCATTCAGATCATCAAAGCCTGAGCCTCTCTACCGTCATTGATTTTGTGAGCTGGACTTGGCTAATAAATCGAATATAAAAATATTAACTTAGACTGCTGTAAGTATGTACTTAATACTAATTTTTATTACAATTTTGTTATTTGGTTATTAAACAAAAATTGAAGAAAAACATGCAAAATGCTTTTAATAAATTTGAAACAAGAATTTTTTTGGAACTGATGTTGGTTCAGAAATAGAATAAAACTATTTCAAACAAATCCAACAGGAAGGTGTGACGTTTGTAACTATTTTCCGCCTGCATGAATATGATATGAATGATGACATGATGGATGTATCGCGACTTTTTGTAACTGTCAGCCAGAAAAAGAGACTTCTGATATATTGTGATTAAATAAAATACTTATGATAGATATACCATAGACGTATAGTTCTTGTGAACGTATGTTGTGCATTTTTTGCGTAGATAACTTATATTATACTCGTATCTTCTTATTTATTTGGTCTAAGTTTGCATGAGATGGGGTGAGTGTTTTCGTGTGTAAAACTTTAAATTAGATCCTTAAATGTGACTTTAAACACCTGTTCGACCCCCAATTATTTCTGTCTGTTGCCTATTATGTATTGTCTGCCTATAGCAAAGGATAGGAAAATCTCTTGGAATTGACCATGAACAATTATAGTAGTTCCCTAAATATTATAAAGTTCTAGTCCATTCATCGAGAGGCTCACGTGTTCGCTACTGTATTCGAAACTACCTTTTAAACCGATAAATTGCATTGCTCCTTCTTTATATGTTAAAAATCAAAGACTATAAAAGTTTTCTATAGTCTAATATTTGTTATAAATGGGTCGGGGAAAAAGTTTCTTCATATTTTATATTCAAATTCAAGACTATAAATATTTTTCAAAATTTAATTACATATAATTATATATATGGGCGATTTTGTTCGATAATTTGTTGCCATTTTGTAGGTGGTAACAAAATCCCGTTGCGGTAGAATCGAATCGAAGCTTGGGATTTTTATAAAGACAAGTAGTTTTGACAGTCCTATCTTGATGTTAAACTAATGCTATCCAAAGAATTCTGAAGAGACCGAAACAGGTGAAAATGTAAGGGTGCAAGTTCAAGACTATATGGTGGATGCGAGTTAGATAATTTCTTTCGCTTTTTGTTGTCCTAGTACCTTGGTCACTCAAACACGTGTTTTGTGCGCAATCGTGGACGGATGGAGGGAGGTAAGGTTAGGCTTGATTTTTTCACAATTTTTTCATTGATCTTGTTAAAGCTATGCTCGTATGAAATGTAACTTTATTATATAATCATTACAATTAATTAGTATATAATTACAATCACTGCATAATAAAGCTGTATTATATTTCAGTATTAATATATCTACAGTTGATGACAATCCACAGTAATTTGTACTGTTTGGTCATTATATATATATAATCTATTGTACGAAATTACAATGTATAGTTACAGAAAAAGGCTTCAATCCCACTTCTGATGTAAGAAATTCTCCTCAAAAGTATTTAAATAACAGTACACTACTCGGTAACAAACCCTGCTTACTATCAGGACCCAATTACATGATAACACCAAAGTATGTAATCCTACAGCATCACTACCCATCTTAATGTAACACAGGGCAGCCTCTCAGCAACACGACCTTCCTTGCGTACACTAGTAGAATACACCAACGAGCATAGTAACGACAGTGGGACTCAAAGAATTACAGACTGATCTTCTTAGTGGCCTGCACGATAAAAAAAGAAGAAAATATAAAAAAGATAAAACAAGTGGGAGATTAACATTCTACCTTCATTTGTTCGTATTTCCTTTTATTTTTTATCCTCATTCCCCACACTGCCCCTCCTGACAGGAGTCCGTTCTTGAGCTCCCTTTAGCTTTAAATATTAGTCTCCATCAACGGCATGGGGGATGCAGGCACCACGTAGGTCACAGACGACGCGCTTGGCAAAGGCTCTACCTTAGCATAACATGTCGTCAGAGTAAAGTCATAGGCACTACGTTCGCATAACGGTCTCGGCCCTTTCTGACCATGAAACGATAAAGTCTTGTTTTCATATCTTTACCAATTGTTATTCATCGGCACACAATGAGTGAGCTCTTGAATACATTTCATACAGACTAAACTTTTACAGAATTGAAAACATCGTCCAAATAAAATTTTAGTATACATCGCTTCCCAATAGAGTGTAACGCACGTCTTAGATAACACAATTTTTTCTGAGAAGCACTGCGCATACGGCACATATAGCTGAGGGGCCTGTCACTGAAGACAGGCCCCTCAGCTAAACGCGCTCCAGCGAGCGATTCACTGCGTTTTCGTCTAACTATACTCGCGCTAGCGACGTGACAGATTAACATTCTACCTTCATTTGTTCGTATTTCCTTTTATTTTTTACCCTCATTCCAGACATTATATTTGAAACTGCAATGTCCTTTTACGTTCGATTTGTCAGGTAGAAATGGCTTAAAGTGATATGGCCACAGTTTGTGGTTCATAACTTTTCCGTTATTGTAACAATTTTATATTTAAATGTAATACAGAGTTATATACAATATATATATATATATATATATATATATATATTGATCACTCACTCATTTAGAGCTCTCCAAAAAATACGCCTGCTTCACTTGAAATTTGACATATGTACTCGACGTAGACACCTACTAAGAACGGATTTTATGGCTCCTATCCAAAACGGATTCTTCACTTAACATCGTGACGTTTAACAAGAGATATCTCGAAACAGTAAGACAATTTTAATTTATTGTGTGTGTTTAAGTAGATTTCTGGATGGTTTAGATTCACAATTGGACCGGGTAGGTGGCGCACACGAAGCCGGGTCGGATCGCTAGTATATAATATGCACAATTAATTACTAAGGCCACAGTATATTAATAAATAAGACAGGTATAAAGAGGACAATAATATGTTAGACTGTATGAGTACAACTTAGAAGGCTTCGTTACATATTGTAAAATAATATGTAATATTGTAGAGAATTAGAGAGAATGTAGAGAACTAAGCGCAAATTTTACAGCACAGGGGCAACCCGGATTCAATCTCCAGCTTACTTTACTTTTAGAAAAAATATACATACCAAGACCACAGAATAAATAATCAAGACCAAGACAACGCTATTGACTCAGTCGAACTAAATTTTCAACCCTTGCTTTTTAGGAAGATTGTTAATACTTTGTATTTTAGCTTCACCTGTATTTATTATGCATCATCATCATCATCATCATCATCTTTACAACCCTTCACAAGTCCACTGCTAAACATAGACCTTACCCAAGGAATGCCACCAAGCATTTTTTTAAGACAAATCAATTTTATTTATGTGTAAATATAAATTATAATAATAATTAATTCAGTTAATTAAAAATGTTGTCGATGTCTTTTTTTTTCTCACAAGAATTCACCTCACCAGTCCCTCCATCTGAATATACAGAACACAGACAATTATTGCGCAATGTAATTTTGACTGATTTCTGATGTCCTGGTATATTAGATAGAAGAGCACGTGAGCGATGGTTGGACTTTTTTAAGTTCCGTCTCAATGTGCTGTTCGTCCCATCCTATTTTTGTTATAGTTACAAAAAGAGGAGGGGAACTTACAAAAGTAGACCGTGCAATGGTTTAATATCAATAAAATTTTTACTTGTTCTTTCATATTTCGACAATTGCATGGTGTAGCATGGCTAGCTGACGCTTACGGCCACTAGAGCCAAAATTTCGCTCTACCGCTCTCCCTTTCACTTTCAAATATCTTAAAGATATAACCAGTAAAATTCTTCTATAATCCATTTATATTATTTAAAAAAAAAATGAATGAATTCATTTTTTTAAATAATATAAAATTAATAATATAATTTTCAGAAAATACACATACAGAAAACAATATAAGCAACACTTTTTCAGAATTTAAATGCTAAGTTGTTCGTAATATTTCTTAACCGAGACAGAATTTTTGACGACCTTAGTCGTTAGTTTAGCTTCTAGATCGTAATTCATATCATAATCATAATCACAGTTGCTGAACATGAGGTCCCGAGTTTGAATCCCGGGTCGAGACAAAATCAGTTAATTATTGGGTTTTTCTATCAAGAAATTTTCAGTCGCAGACCGGAGTCAGAAAGTTTGCGGTGTTTCACCCCGTGCCTCGGAAAGCGCGTAAAGTCGTTGGTCCTGTCTCTGTCTCACTCCGTTCGTGTTAGTTTACCGTCCCACGAGAACAATGAGAGTGAGGAGTGAGAGTAGTGCACCTGTGTTGTGCATCCACTCTTGCACTATAATCTTGTCCATATCCATTGGCCGCCGTGACCGAAAATTTAGTCTCGAGGAAATTCTTTTTATAAAAATTATTCAGTATTACACTGTGTACTGGCGGTTTAAGAATATCAATTTCCCCATATTTTCCCATGGGTGTCATAACAGGCAACAGCGGGGAACTGAGACAAAAGATGGGGAGAAGCAACTTCACAATCTAAATAAGTTATACAGCTAATTTACAGATTTTTTAGGTTTTACTGGCGTCATTTAAAAAGGTAAGGTTAAGGCTTTAATGCCCAAAATGCCAACCCTTAAAAACTATCGACTGGGATCATGACACCCTTTCTTCACCCCTGAAGGATATTTATCTATAACGCCTGTTATATAATAGGTAGGGGAAAAATTTCTTCGTATTTTGTTTGTATAACATTGAAGAGAAATCTTTTAGGTTGTACTGTTTATATCTGGAAGGATTTAATCAATCATCAATAAATATAAGAAATTAAGAAAAATAAAAAGTAAAAAAACAGTTTCCAAATTAATTTAATTAAATGTAATTTAACTTTGAAAAAACAATGTCTTGAATTTGTATATACAATACGAAGAAACTTTGTCCCCGACCTTGTATTTGCAATTAATATTAAACGCCAAGGTACAATTTTTTTACAACACGTATTATAAACATGTGATATAAGAACAAGATTGACTACCTACCTATACCTATCTAGTTTTTATTTTGTAGTAAATTAAAATTTATTTACATTTTTAATTTTTTATTACATCTTTTTTTTCTTTTTCCTTTTCTTTTTCTGTCTCTTTTTTCAGAGTTGTCATTGGAATAATTATTGCATTTCAATTTCAATATAAATAACTTAGAGGTGCAGGAATTGGGTACGAATCCATTTAACTCTCTCCGCCTTCTGATGTCCTAGTATGTTTGTCGTATCAGCACGTGTTCATTGAAAAAAGACTTGGGAAGGTTTTTTGTTTTAGGAAAAAAGTGTTTTTTAAATTAATCTTTTTCATGAAAGGCTCTTTAATGACCGCACTGGACTGTAGGATGGGCTCAGAGTTCGAATTCAATTTGGGAGCCAACATTATTTTCAAATTATCCTCGTGCCTTTGAAATTGCATCCCTAACCTTCCTTCTGCTCAGGCACAACTTCTTTGTTGATGAACTGATATATAACGATTCTTCTATTATTAAAGAGGTTTTAACTTCAGGGATGACCCCCATATAAATCTGATGAAAAAATTACACCTCGTTCTTTTAATGTAACTAAGTATTTAGACGGTATTAACCTTGAACTTGTCAAAAGGGGCAAAAAGTAAACTTTCTAAAAGAAGTAAAACATCATTGATTTATCATAGCCGACTTCCATAAGTAAAAACAATGAAATAATTTCACCGCACCATGAATATCTATGTGGAAATCTTTTTTATACTTTTTAGTTATAGCTTTTTTTATACTTTTTTTTAGTAGCTTTTATAAGTTTATTTATTTGAAAAATACCCGTCATCCCGCCTATAAATAAGATATAATATAAAATTAACACATGAAGGAAGGAAAATACTTTACCTTCTTTTTTTAAGTTCCGTAATCGGATAATGTAGCCTATAAGTTGCCCCGGGTTTCTAATTACCTACATACAAAATTTCATGTAAAGCGTTCAAGTGGTTTTTGCGTGCATCCGTAATACACAGACAGACAGACAAAATTTAAAAAACCACTAACTTGGCTTCAGAACCCTTTATTTAGTCATCTGGTTTTATTTTTTCAAGAATATTGTTACAAGCTTGGGGTTCGAAACAATTAAAAACTGCCGATTGAATTACCAAACTAATAATAAAACACAATTGTACTACTGATCACTTTAGTTCGCAGTTATTTCGCTTCGAAGTATTCTCTTGTATGGCCAATTCAATAATGTCTCGGTCGTGGTCTATACCGACTTTATATAGGGCCTCAGATAGTTTCCAGAACCTTCTACTGTAGAAGAAACATCTAGTATGTTCGAGTACATATCGGTCCCGAAATTTCTAGAAGGATCTTGACTCTCCTAGTTCTGCTACTCGACACTAGAGAGCGCTAGTGGTAACTAGTGTTGCCATGTACAAGACATTAATAGTGGTGCGCAACACTGCCCCCTCCTAAGACATGCTCGTCCCGAGCATTATTGGCCCCATAATAACGCGCCAGTCGATCCATATGGACGATCTTAAGAGTACTTCTTCTAAAATCAGTCAGCATCCGCCAGTTTCCCTGCTGTTGCTGGGCGGTGCTGTTAGCCACACTACCCTCTTGAGATCGATCACCTTCCCTTTCTACAGCTCGCTTAGGGCAGCTGGATAGAAGATGGCCCCTCTCCCCACAGCCGTAGCACCTAGGGCTGTATCCTTTATTGCGATCGCAAACTGTAGCCGCTGCAACCTCCCTGACGCGATAGGAACGATGATCATGCCACACGGCTTCCACCTCTAGTGCATGGGCCAACGCGTCCTTTAGCGTCTCGTGGTGCTGTTGTCTTGTCGCAAACTCTTCAGTTTGACGTAAGCATCAAACCGCAAAATTTATTTGCTAGTTACATATCATCATTATAATCATTCCTAATCTTCTATTTAATTAAAATGATAGAGGTTTGAAATTGTGCGCGCAACACGGAAAAACTTCTGGAGAGATTTCATTTAGGTTTTATAAGTTTTAATTCTTAGACACTTGGCACTTATTTAAAAAAAATATTGCGATATCTTCATTTAATATAAAGTTTTTAAAGTTTTAAGAAATAACGATTTTTTTTAAGCACTTATATGTGTTCAGTGTCATGTGTGTTTTCTAGCCGTGGAGAAGTGGGGCAAGCATTTAGCATATCGAAAATTTTGTTAATTATTTTAAGCAACGCGGACGAAGTTGCGGGTATCAGCTAGTTAAACAATATAACTTTTGCAAATTTAAAATGATATAACAGAATAAATAATAATATATAATACAAGTAATGATATTTTCACAATTATTTCTTCTGCAGCAAAAACGCGCCGGGTATCAGCTAGTATTTTATAAAATTTCGTTATAAATTAATTAATTGAAAAGAAATTTTAAACATAATATAGTAATGTTTCATAGGGGATTTTTTTTAAATTAAAACTACGTATACTACAATGATGATTGAGCCGTGACAGTCCGCCAACACAGCTTAAGGCAGCAGTGCGGCGGAATTTTTCCTACTCGAAAATATCTCCTAGTAAGGAGGTCCTAATTCCAAAAAAAAAGTATGTACACTCACTGCAATGGCGTTCCATTATTGCATGGTCCCCATGGATATTGTTATTTGTTGATTGTGTTTTATGGGGATCATAGGGATTGAAATTTAGCTGCTTGCGTACATATAAGTTTATAGGAGCACCCATTGCCCTAATAAAATTAACATATCATGTTGGATATTATTATAACCATATCAAAATATATTTTGTTGTTTCTTTAACATCGCACACATGCATTCTTGCCACCCTGTTCATCCCGTTAGTACGACGCCAAACATGAACTATAATTTCCTAGTGCAACTTAACTTTCTCCGGTTTATGATGTCCTGGTACATTCCTGTTAGTCGTGTAGAGCCGAAAACACGTGTCGTATTGTCGTCAGTGGTGTGTCCCTATTGTAGTTGGTGTTGGGAGTAGCGGTGCTGGGATTAGTTGGTGACGGGGATAGTGCCCTCAATTGAGGGAGGGCGGGAGGTGCTCTTCATACTAGGTAAGACACATCATTTTATTTTATAATGCGGATATTTGCGAAGTAAATTTTTCTAAAAGCTTTTATTGCAGAATGATTAAAGCACTTTTTATAATTAAACTGAAAATAATTCAGTTTTTTAACCAAAATAAATAAAAACGTGATTTTTGAAATAGAATTATCAACTTTAGCGTTTATTTATTGGGCGTTGAATGAAACGTTGTATTTTTGTATTACACGCCTCATAACGTGAAGCGTTATTAGGTAGTGTATTACTCTCGACACATCAAGTTCAATCAATTTTGTGGTCTTCAAATGCCTCTATCATAACCATATTGCACTTATACGATTATATGAGTAGCCGTATATCAAGAAAACACTTGAATTAATCCATCTTATACATATACAGGATACTATGACGGAAAAAATACCGTAACGAGTGCGGGAACCAATAGTCTTGGCACACCGAACAGGACTATAGGAATAGGACAAAATTTCCTGTTTGTAAAAGACAATGCCTGTTCACAAACGGCCAGGGTGGTAACAACCTGGTAATATGAACATGATGTCACGGTCCTAGAATGGCCAGCGCAATCCCCTGATTAAATCCTATTGAGCGTGCTTGAGATATGCTCCAAAGTAGAGCTCTGAGGGATTTTCTTGAAAGTCTGGTTACAGAAGAAAAACTTTTTATTCTAAGTAGGACCTGGAACAATATTCCTCAACAGAATATTGACAACCTCATTCTGAATATCCCCAACCGATGCAGACGCGTGATGAATGTCATGGGTGCTTTCAGCGCTGACATTTTATTGATAATTACTTCTTAATTAATACCCGCCATTAAAAGGTTTTTACTTTACTTTATTTTTAAATTTAAAAATTAAACTTTCAGTTTTCATGTTCAGCTATCTGAAAAATCTAAAATCTCATTTGAAGTCAGTGTTTATATAAAAAATAGTAGATTATTAAATGAAGTTTTCTGTGATATATTTATTACAGGTCTTATGAAAATATTGACATACTCTTTGGAATTTATGTGTTGTTAAAATATACCTGTACCGTGATGATGGTGTATACAGGTTGATTTTTCAAAAAGTAGCCAAATTTTAAACTTATGTTTAAATATATAAATAATGATATACAGTTATTGCAGTTTTTGAAAATACGAGTAAATAAGGCTTCTACTTTTATTTGCAATTATCCCAAATTGAATGTGGTTTACGGGCAACAACGTTTTTGCATACCGAATAGCGATCGACCCTTACGAATGTGTGCGTGAGCGGTAAAATCAGTTAAAATAATGCATTACCATGCATTTTGAATTAAAAAAGATAAAAAAGACAGAACGTATCAGTATTTTTTTAAATTAATTTTTCTTCGCCATTTACCTATGCACCTTCTGCACCTTCTTTGCAAATTTGGTCGGTTATTGCAAAATAACCGTGTATAATAAAGATTTAAGAATGCAAAATAATCCTGAAATATATTAAAGTAAACGTCAGTTTATAATAAACCTATGGTTGGTAACATATTATTCACCTTTCCACACACATGGAATGCACATATTTATTATATGCACGTACAAGTCGTGCGAAGTTCTCTAACCTTATGATATCCTAGTATATGTGGAGGGTTAACACGTTTGCTTTTTTCATCGGGCGTCGGGCGCCCATATTTTTTGATCCTAAAAAATTACTGGGGGGGGGGGGGGGGGACAGGTGCCGTTTTGAATGTTGTATAATGAAATTTACATCAATGGTTTTAGTTAGGATTTTTAGAAGATTTTTAGAACCTTTAGAACAAAATCTATAATAATCAATCTCCACTTCGACTATAATATTATTTTAACGTTGGAAGGGTCGCCACGTAATGTGGAAGGTGTTGAATGAATAGGAGACGTGTTGTTGGTACTAGAACTTTTATACTTCTTAAACTTATTCTGCCTTAACATAATATATACCTATTGTCGTGCGGACTACACTGCTCTACAAAAGAACACGTACATATAAGAATTTTTGTTGTTATATTTGTATTATTTTCTATATATTTTTTTCTGTTTTATTATTTGTTGTTTCAAGCCAGCGTCAAAATATAAATTAGTATGACGTGAATTTTGTTCGGAGTTTCTCTTTTTTATTTATGAGATAAGGGTGACAAACGAGCACACAGTCCACTTGATGGTAAGTGGTTGCTGTGACCCATAGACCATTCCGAGGGTACGGTAATTCGACACGACTGGAGAGAGATCAAGTGCAGTACCAACGGCTTTATGTGCTTTCCGAGTCACGAAGATATTATTACGATTATGTATGTAGCACGAATGCGTCGGCTCGACCGGGGAAGGAGCACAGAATACTAACGTGAAATAGCCGCTTAATGCTGCTATGTTTCGTACGGTGAGTATATAGAACCGGAGACCCTTTTTACTGGAAACGAGACAGTGACAACACATCTGTATTTTGATTCTTAATCGAGGGTCTATGGGCATGTGCATCCACTTACCATCAGATGGACTGTGTGCCCGTTTGTCTCTGTCTATACTATAATAAAGCGTAGGTGAATGAAACATCGCCAAATTCCTAACGCTGCTACAGAGAATTTCTTGACAGAAGAATCCAATAACTTATTTGTATCCAACCCGAGATTCAAACCCAGGACCTCATGATCACGATTAAGCGTTTACAACCAGACCAACGAGGCAGTCATTTACTAAGTAATATACTAAATAATAATGAGCTGTGGTAGATCAGGGTCTAAGCGTCCGCTGTAAATTTCGCAGTATGCGAACAACTCGATTTTGATTCCCGCCCGGCCGGCACCAATGAAATTGTTAATTGCAATTTTAAGTGCTGATTCACCACGTGCTCAGCGGTGCAAGCAATCATCGTGAGGAAACCTGCACCTGCATGTCTCAGAAATAAGAAAAAAAGTCTTTTCGAAAACATGTGATGTTCGCTAACATGCATTGGGGCAGCGCGGCGGAAATTTCCTTTCTCTTTCAGAAATGAGAGGAGGTCTGTGCCCAGCATTGGGACGTATATAGATTTTAACTTTATCTTGAACTTATTTACATATAATAAGTACATTATTAGTTGGTCATTTGTCAGACTGTTTGCCAAACGTGGCAACTATGATGATACCTCCTATGAGCAAATCTATAGGGGTGAAATTGTGATAGGCTGTATATTGAATGAAAAAATAAACATTATTAATATCTTGCAAAACATAATAGATAGGTTACTGCTAGACAATGCTTACACGGGAATATAAATCGACCTTACTTTTGTCATTTTCTGATGTCCTAGTACATTCTGGATGCAATTCACGTGTTCTGGGAAATATTTAAAAAAATATTCCTCTTATAAAAAACGGGTCTCTCTTAACATTTTAAATTCTGGGTTATCTGGCAAACCCACGCGTTCTCATAACAATTCTATTTCTTTCTTGTGTATTTTTGTAATTTGATTTAACCCCAAACCCCGGATCATCAAAGACTGAGCCTCTTTAACCTCTACCATCATTGATTTTGTGGGTTTGTGGTAAGTCGATAGATAATATAATGTTAACTGTAACACTGCTAACTGTAACACTAATAACTAATTTTAATCATAATTTTATTGTTTGGTTTTATTCAACAAACATTGTCTGAAGAAAATAAAAATGGAAATGAAGTAAGTGCTACTGCATTAAATGGATCCCTGCAGCCAATTTCAAACAAAGAAGGCTTCTGATGAGTTGTCACCACTGGGGACTAAGATTGAGTGCCTCACAGCCTGGATTTGTACTGGCTCTCTACACCCGTCAGATCGGAACACAGTGTAATCAAAACACAGTGTAATAAAAATGAAAGAGTGGTAGAGCCATGCTGCAGCTATATTTCTGGTATAGTTGTAGCACGAATGGGTCGGCTCGACCGGGGAAGGACCACGCTCTCATAGAATACCAGCGTAAAATAGCAGCTTAACGTTGCTGTGTTTCGTGTGGTGAGTGTAGAGAACCGGAGACCCTATTTTACTGGAAACGAGGCATTCCATCTTAGTCCTCACGGGTGACAACGCATCTGCTTTTTGATTCTTTATTGAGGATATATGTGGATGTCTATTGGTCACAGCAACCACTTACTATCAGGTGGACTGTGTGCTTGTTTGTCACCCTATCCTATAAAAAATATACATCAAAATGAATGATGACGATGAATTAAGTACCAGCGTAAAATAGCAGCTAAACGCTGCTGTGTTTTATATAGTGAGTGTAGAGAACAGGAGACCTTTATTCTGGAAACGAGGCCTTAGTCCTTACAGGTGATAACGCATCTGCTTTTTGATTTGTAATCGAAGATAGATGTAGATGTCTATAGGCCAGAGCAACCACTTACCATCAGGTGGACTGTGTGCTCGTTTGTCACCCTTATCCTATAAAAAAAAAGACGGACACCTAGGTAGAAATGGAGTCCTACTACCTAGTGAATTTTCATAAAAGTACCTAATATTGAGTATTCTTTGTTAGGGTTTCATACCCTGACTTCAATATTCTTTTGTTTTCGTGAGCTTGTAAAAGTTTACTACTGTACATGGGCATCTCCCGATGTAGAAAGGATTTGTGATATTTCTTTCTTTTTTTTTAAAAAACGTTACCCCCACACTAGGATTTTCTCCTGTATCGTGGAGGCAGTTTACAAACACAAATTTCACAAGGACAAACATCCAGACCCGGAACAATCATTTGTAGGCCATACAAATACTTGTTCCGTGCGGGATTCGAACCCGCGCCCCCCAGCGCAGCAACTCATTGCTAAGCCACTGTGCCACGGAGCCGTTTCTCACTCTTGGTAGGCGGTTTGACTATTGCAGTACCAGATATAATATCCTCCAGACCGAATTTCGGTCACGGCGGTGAGTCTCAACGGAGAATAGCCATCTGCGCAGCGCAGGGTTATAGTGTATGATCAATCACAGTAGCACTCTCTGTTTGCTCACTCTCATAGTAGACGGTGATCCAATTTGATCGGAGATAGATCAGGCGAAGGACCAACGGCTTAACGTGCTTTCCGAAATAGGCGGAGAAATATTATGGTTGTTGCAAGATTGGGTCGGCTCGACCGGAGAATGATCACATTCTCACGGAATACCAACGTGAAATAACAACGTTATGCTGCTATGTACACTCACCATACGAAACGTGAGTGTAGAAAACAGGAGACCCTTGTTTCTGGAAACGATACATTCCATATTAGTACTCAAGGGTGACAACGCATCTGTATTCTGATTTTAAATCGAGGATAGATGTAGATGTCTATGGGCCAAAGCATCCACTTAACATAAGGTGGACTATGTGCTCGTTTGTCACCCTTAATATAGTATTAAAAAAAAACAAAGGTAAATGAAACACTGCAAAATTCCTGACTCCGGGTTGCTACTGAGAATTTCTTGACAAAAAAACCCAATAACTAATTTCTGCCCGGCCGGCGATCCCGGGACTTCACGATCAGAAATCGCGTTTACGATAACTAGACCAACGAGTCAGTCATATACCATGTAATATACTAACATGTACTAACTAATTTACCTACGAGTATACTAAGTATATTATTATTGCCAAACAGCTTGCCACTCGTGGCAACTATGACAATCCCTCCTATAAACAAATCTATAGGGGAGGACTATGTTGGGGGGTGGACTTGTGGTAAGCCGTATATACGATTATGATTAATTTTTTTGTGTCTGTTTGAATGGGTTCTTTGGATGATTTAGGTTTACAATTGTACCTGGTAGGTGGCACTGTTGCCGAAATCCAGAAATCACCCGTGCAAAAACGGGGCGGCTCGCTAGTGTAATTAAACTATAAAAATGTCAATAAAGATTGTTGGGGTATCTATAAAGTTTTCTCATCCGGCTGGGCAGTACAAATATATAATTGTAAATGAAAATGGTAAACATACATAAATATGAATAAAATAAAATAAATACATAAAAAATACATAAATATATAAAAACCCAACCAGATGGAAGCCCTCGGCAGGGGGGACCAGACGGCCGAGGGTTAGGGGGAAAGGGAAAGAAACCGGCGGACGATGCGGGCGGTATCGAGGAGCACCGCCTTCTGCATTTGAGCCTGGAGCGGTCCGTCACGGAGTCCCAGTCGCCTCAGATGACCCGGTAGGCTGACTGGGATTAACCCGTTCGCAGAAACGACCACAGGAATAATTTCGGTCGGCAGACCACCCCATATGCCAGTAACCTCGTGAGCCAAGTCCAGATATTTTGTCACCTTATCTGTTTCGGCTTTCACGAGGTTCTCGTCATAAGGAATGGTAATGTCGACTCAATAATCAATGTCGAATCAATAAAGATTATTATTATTATTATAAAAGCTCGACACGACATTAAAAGATATGACGGCTCCGTGGCGCAGTGGCTTGGCAATCAGTTGTTGTGCTGGGGCCCGCGGGTTCGAATCCAGCACGGAACAAGTATTTGTATGGCCTACAAATAATTGTCCCGGGTCTGGATGTTTGTCCTTGTGCAATTTATGTTTGTAAACTGCCTCCACGACACAGGAGAATCATAGAGTGGGGGTAACGTTTTTATAAAAAAATAAAATAAAAAAAAATATTATATATGGTACTTGCGGCAAGTCTTTTAAATCGCGTAAAATATCAATACAATGAATTAATTCATGTAATTTAAGTAATTTTTGCTGATGTAAATGTCTATCTCATAATTAAACTTTTTCCCTTGGTTTGTAATTATTTGTTTTTATTTTCTATAGTTTTTTTTACAACCACACTGGAAACAAGTTAGATAGTTTCTTTCGCTTTTTGATGTCCTAGTACTTTGGTCACTCAAACACGTGTTTCGTGCGCAAGTTTATGAAGGAGAAGGTAGGCGTGATTTTTCGATAGTTTTTTATCGATCTGTTACTGTTATGGACTGGAAGTAACTGTGCTCGTAATAATGAAATAATGAAATATAACTTTATTATATAATCATTAAAATTAATTAGTATATTATTATAATTACTATATATATATAAAGCTGTAGATATATCACAGTATCAAGAAATAATTTATTCTGTGTATTGTCACCATCTATGCAAATAAATAATATTGAAGTAAAAAAAAAAAGTTGTAATGTCAAAATTTACAGCTTTACTAAACGCATATGAATGTACTTTTAACAAAATTCGACTTAAAATATTTATTTTAGTCTTAACACCTAACAAACAACCCTCTGAGTTTAATAGAAGCCAGTTATTTCAATATTAGATAAACAATTCAATTTTATTTATATGTAAAGAAAAATAAAAATTAAAACAGATAATTAAAAATGTTGTCGATGTCTTACTTTTTTCACATGAATTCACCTCGCCATTCCCTCCATCAGAACATACAGAACACAGACAATTATTGCGCAACGTAATCTTCGTTGATTTCTGATATCCTGGTATATTAGATAGAAAAGCACGAGATAGACGAAGGTTTTCATCTCAATGAACCTATGTTCCTTCCCCTCCTCCTATTTTGTTGTTATTACAAAAATAGGTAATAATCAACAAAATAGTAACTTTTTTTTATAGGATAGGGTGACAAACGAGTACACAGTCCACCTGATGGTAAGTGGTTGCTGTGGCCCATAGCTACATTTATCTTCGTTTGCGAATCAAAATGCATATGCGTTGTCACCCGTGAGGACTAAGATGGAATGCCTCTTTTCCAGTAAAAAGTGTCTCCGGTTCTCTACACTCACCATACGAAACACAGCAGTGTTAAGCTGCTATTTGACGCTGGTATTCTGTGAGAGCGTGGTCCTGCCCCGGTCGAGCCGACCCATTCGTGCTACAACTATACTACTAATACAGCTGCAGCATGGCTCTACCACGTTTAAAACTTACAAAATTAGACCGTGAAATTGTTTTAACATAAATAAATTTTTACTTGTTCTTTCATATTTCGGCAATTGCATGGCGTAGCATGGCTAGCTGACGCCTAGGGCTACTAGGGCCAAAATTTCGCCTTACCCTTCTCCCTTTCATTTTCAAAGTATCTTAAAAATATGTGTCTTCTATAACCCAATTATTTTATTTACAGAAATGAATAAAGCAATATAACCTACAATTTGTCAGAATTTAAATGCTTAGTTGTTCGTGATATTTTTTAATCAAGACTGAATTTTTGATGACCGCGTTAGTTTGTAAACGCGGTTGCTGATCATGATATCCCGAGTTCGAATCCCGGGTCGGGCCAAATCAGTTAGTTATGGGGTTTTTCTGTCAAGAAATTTTCAGTCGCATTTCGGAGTCCAGAAAGTTGGCTCTCACTCCGTTCGGTTTCTTTTTATAGAATAAGGGTGACAAACGAGCACACAGTCCACCTGGTTGCTGTGGCCCATAGACATCTACATCTATCCTCGATTACGAATCAATATGCAGATGCGTTGTCACCCGTGAGGACTAAGATAGAATGTCTCGTTTCCAGTTAAAATAGTGTTTTCAATTCTCTACAACGGCTCTTGTCAGTTTGCGGTCCCACGAGAACTATGAGAGTGAGGAGTGAAAGAATAGACTGTGCACATGTGCTTGTGCATCCACTCTTGCACTATAATCTTGTCCTTATCCATTGGCCGCCGTGATCGAAAATTTAGCCTCGAGGAAATTCTTTTTATCAAAATTATTCAGTATAACACCATATAGTGCTGGTGTAAGCAGTAAGAATATATCAGGCGACAGAGGGGAACTTAAACGAAAGACGGGGAGCAGCATCTTCCTGATAACAACTCTAAATAATTAAAGAAACTGTGGTTGCCGTATTGCTTGCCAAGCGTAGCAACAGCAAAATCCTAATCTATGGAGGAGGCCTAGGTTCAGTAGTGGTCTTTTATTGTCTGTAATGGTCATGATAATGGTATTCAGTATTACAGCTAATTTACAGATTTTTAAGATTTTACTGGCGCCATTTAAAAAGATGAGGTTTCTGGCTTTCATGTCCAAAATGCCGATCCTTTTAAATTGCCGAACGGGGACATGACACCCTTGCCACACCACTGAAGCATATTTATCTATAACACTTGTTATATTTCCAATTCATATTAAACGCTAAACGTCCAATTTTTTTTTAACACTCATAATAAATACAAGTGATTCCTCATTCGTCTAAACCTAGATTTTTTCCAATGTTAGGCAACCACCTTTCTAGGTTTTTATTTTGGATTGAAATAAAATTTATTTACATTTTTTATTTTTTATTACAATTGTCATTCTATTTTCAGAGTTGTGTCATTGGAAAAATTACTGCATTTTTCAATATTGTATGTACAGGAATTGGGTACGAGTCCAATCAACTCTCTCCGCCTTCTGATGTCCTAGTATGTTCGTCGTATCAGCACGTGTTCTTTAATAAATAATAAAAAAAACTTTAAGACTGACTCGTCATTAAGTCAAAGCTGGTTTGTAAAAAGCAGTGTAGGAAAAATTAATTATTTTTTAAATTCATATTTTTCATGATGCTCTATATAATAAACACATTGGACTGTAGGATGGGCTCAGAGTTCGAATTCAATTTGGGAGCCAATATTATTTTCAATCATAATTATTTTATTGAGCGGATGTAGGCGAAGTAATTTTAACCAACTTTAAATTAATGGATTTCCGCAAAGTGACGTCTCATTTCATTCAATTAATTATTAATTTTAAACGTTTGTTAGATTTCTACAATTTATCCCCATGCCTTTGAAATTGTATCCCTAACCTTCTTTCTGCTTGAGCACAACTTTTTTGTTTATGAACTGATTTAATGATTCTTCTTTTATTAAAATGTTTTAAATTTAGGGATAGCGCCATATAAACTTGAAAAAAAAAAATTACATCTCCCTCTTTTAATGTAACTATTTACCCGTTAATATACTTCATCTTGAACTTGTGACATTCCCTAGTCCAATCAAAAGGGGAAAAAGTAAAATTTATAAAAGAAGTAAGACACCATAATATATTTAACGCCATAAATAACCCGACCGATGAAAACCGACTTCAATAAGTAAAAACTGTAATATGAAATGTGTCAATGAAATAGAGACGTGTTGATGCTTCTATAACTTTAATTATACTGATTAATAAACTTAAGAGTACATGTATTTCTTACACTACTAGTAAGGTGGAGGCACATATACTACAAAACAATAAAATAATTTCACCACACCGACTTCAGAAGCTATTATGCGGAAATCCGTTTTATTCTTTTTATATTTTTAAAGTAGCTTTTTTTAAGTTTATTTTCATATGTATCAAAACTTATGAACACACTAGGTATTTCATGCGGTTAATATTATTAATCTGTTATAACCGTCTATTTGGCTTCCGTCAATATTTTCTCAGTGGGTATAATATGCGTAATTTGTAAAAAAATACTGAACAAAATGCACATGTAATACATTCCCATGTTTCAAAAAGTCCAACAAAAGATTCCATGTCGCTATCGTACAAATTCTAGATGCAGGCGCAAACTTTCAAATAGTTAAAAGTTCTTCTTTCTTGAAAATTTCTTCCAAGTAAAATATTGGATCTGTAAAGATTTTATTTCTTATTTGTATTCTATTTAAAAATATGTTTTAAAATTTAAATTATACTTTCCGTAATTCATTTGAGTTTTGAGTTATAAGTGGAAGAGGTTCATTTTAAATATTATAACATACCTAGTGTTGGTTGTAAACAGATATTGACTAGTCAAACCATAAAGTTTTTAATGTTTCATTTTCTCCTAGTGCACACCAGTCGATCGGTGGAAATTATTTTAAACTTATCAGATCTAGACTGAAGAATATTTGGATAGAGCCCAGGGTTTGCACACTACATCCGAAGCGAATCCAAGAAATGTTAATCCGTAGTAGTCGTACTACGTTTGTTGTTTTGATGTCAGAAGTTCGTCAAAAAGTCATAAATTTCATCGAACGAGATGACGTGAGTCGAATGTGTCCAGAGTCCAGCAACAGTGACTGTTTACAAAAATATGTTATTAGGAAACAAAAGCGCATTTTTTATATATTATAATTGTGACAAACGAGCACAGAGTCCACCTGATGGTAAGTGGATGCTGTAGTCCATAAACTTGTATATTTATCCTCTATTAAAAATCAAAATGCGGGAACGTTGTCACCCCTGAGGACTAAGATGGAATGCTTCGTTTCCAGTAAAAAGGGCCTCGGGTTCTCTACACTCACCATACGAAACACAGCAACATTAAGTTGCTATTTTACGCTGGTATTTCACTTCGAGCAAAGCCTTCAGAAAGCGGCTTGTGTGTCAAGCATCAATATTTTGAATTAAAATTCACTAAACTGTAACTTAATTTACTTTTCCATTCATCCATTGGTGAACATTATTTGTATACCCTAAAATACAATTATTGTCATTCCGTCAACATACGTCGTGCCAGCGTCGTTTCCAGGACACCTGATATTTTGAGTGAGATTGAGAGGTTCTATGGGCAGCTGTACACATCATCGCTGGAGCCACACGTAAGTGTGAATAATGATCCAAGAGCGAGTCTTATCCGATACTATTCCGATGATTTCCCGAAAGTCAAAGAGCGAGATAAGTATAGCTCTCCAGCACCTTAAAAACGGCAAGGCCCCAGGCGAGGATGGAATTACAGCGGAGCTTCTGAAAGCGGGTGGAAAACCGGTACTTGAAGTCCTTCAGAAGCTCTTTAATTCCGTCCTCCATGGTGACATTACACCGAGGCGTGGAGTAGAACTAGACCACCGCACGGTCTTTGTTCTTCAAGAAAGGTGACAACGCTCTCTTGAAGAACTACAGACCAATTTCCTTTCTGAGCCGCGTCTTCGTGCTGTTTTCGAGAGTCATTACGAATTGTCTCGCGCGAACACTTGATGACTTCTAGCCTCCCGAACAAGCCGGATTCCGAAAAGGCTTAAGCACCATAGACCACATACATACCCTTCGGCAAATTGTACAGAAGTCCGAGGAGTAGGATTTGCCACTATGTCTGGCGTATGTGGACTATGAAAAAGCCTTTAATTCCGTCGAAATTTGGGCGGTGCTGCAGTTCCTTATTTATCATATCAGCGATGCCAAGTTGACTGTCGGTATATCGAAGTGCTGAAGTGCTTGTACAGTAGGGCTACGATGGCTATCCGAATACAGAACCAGAGTAAGAAACCTATCCAATTGCAGAGAGGTGTAAGACAGGGTGACGTTATATCCCCGAAACTCTTCACCGCTGCATTGGAAGACGTTTTCAAGCTTCAGGACTGTAAAGGATACGGTATTAACATCAATGGCGAGATATAGTCCTTATGGCAGAATCACTGGAGGCCCTAAGCACTATGCTCAATGACCTCAATAGTATTTCCCAACGGATAGGTCTTAAGATGAACATGGACAAAACAAAGATCATGTTTAATGTTCATGTCACACCTATGCCGGTAGTTGTTGGGAGCACAAAGCTCGAAGTTGTTGACGAGTATGTTTACCTGGGACAAATAGTCCGACTAAGTAAGTCCAACTTCGACCGAGAGGTCAATCGACGGATTCAACTCGGTTGGGCAGCGTTCGGGAAATTACGACACATCTTCTCGTCGTAGAGTGGCGGCCTCGTACCGGCGGACGAAGTGTAGGACGTCCCCCCTCTAGATGGAGTGACGACCTGGTAAGATATGCAGGAAGTCGATGGATGCAGGTGGCTCAGGACCGTGCTTTGTGACATTCCTTGGGGGAGGCCTATGTTCAGCAGTGGACTTGTGAAGGGCTGTAATGATGTCAACATACCTGTCATTTCGAAAACACCTAATTTTTATTTTATTATATTTTTATTTCCTGCAAAATTTATAGCTAATTTACAAAAATATGATTATAACAAAAATGAAGGCCATTTACAAGTTTTCACTTATAGAACACCATCTATATAATAAGAGTCTACGTCTATAAAGCTGGAATGGTCATTTGGGTAAAATTACTAAAATTTTTGCTAAATATTTAGTGCTCATTCAGTGCTAATTTAGTGCTGCAAAATTAAATTTCACGCCAAAATAGCTTGATGAAAAAATTAGAAAACTGCTAGCTTCTAATTAAGCTAGCAGTGTTCTAACACCTAAACCGATAACCGCTTTATACAGCACCAAATAGAAGCTTCAATAATTTAGTACTCATTTAGTGCTGTCGATATGCGCAAAAATATTTGGGAAAATATTTTTTCTTTTTAATATCATAAACTGCTTCTTTAACATCTTTAGCAGAGTATTTAACGAAAATATTGACATCAGAGTGATAATAAAGTAGTGCTCACTTAGTGTTGCAAGCACATGCGTAAAAAAGAAATATAAAATAATTTTTTTTCATATCCCACAAACTGCTACTTTGACATCTTTAGCAGAGTACTGAATACATTGACAAGTGGGTTATTACATACTGATATAAGATAATAATTGAGTGCTTAATTAGTGCTCGCCATATATAACAACAGATATAAAACAATATTTCTTTTCTTATTTACAAATACCGGAAGTTGCTATTTGGACAGTTTTAGCAGAGCTCAAGTTAGGAAATAGATTTCTAAATAATCAAAAGTGGATGCTATTTAATGATGCAATTCAAGGAGTTAATTTCTGATTGAATAGTTTGTCAAAAAATATGAAATAAATCACATATATTATTATTATATATTACTTTTTTTCCTAGTGTTATTCTATGCAATATCAAGCTCAAGTACTTAAAATATAAATGGGACTCTCCATGCCAAAATGGATGATTTTAAGAATTTTCATTTTTGATTTCCTCAACCTCTCGACATTTTTTCTTACCCATCGAAAAACCCTTCCTCTTATCTGTTTAAAAGATATTGAATTTTTGAAAAAATCTCTTTTTTTTACAAAACACTCATGATATACACACGTAGTTCTTGTGAACGTATGTTATGGATTTTTCGCTGCAGCCAACTATATTATACTTGTATCTTCTCATTTAATTAGTCTATGTTTGCATGAGATGAATTTTGTGTCTAAAGCTTTAAAATAGATCCACACCATTTTGCTCACCTGTTCGACTCCCACACGGAACCATTATATCTGTGTCTGTTGTCTATTATTTATTGTCTGACTATAGCAAATTCTCTGTACTTTAGGATAGGCGAATGTCTAGAAATTGACTATGATAATATAAATGTAAACATCATTTACAAAATCAACCACTTCAGTAAGTCCTTGCCGTAGCTCAGCTACATTTTCAATCGGCTTTCTACGACAGCTCCCCAGTAAAAAATCTAATGGATTAAAATCAGGTGAACAGGCTGGCCACGAGATTGTAAGAGACCGCTTTATCCATCTGTTTGGTAACTCTTCATCACTTTTCAATCATTTTAGGTTAGACAGACAGACAGTTAAGGAATATTAATTTTCAACTGGGTTCAAAAAATGTTTTCCATAATTTACAAATAATCTTACAAGTGTTATACTATTTTGGAATTCTTATTAAATGTGCCAACTTTTAAAGTTACTTGCCAAACGTATAAAGTAACGTATATTACATTTTTCAGTACAGTCATTTCATCATCATCATTTCATCATTACAGCCCTTCACAAGTCCACTGCTGAACATAGGCCTCCCCCAAAGAATGCCACAAAGCACGGTCCTGAGCCACCTGCATCCATCGACTTCCTGCATGTCTTACCAGGTCGTCACTCCATCTCGTGGGGGGACGCCCTACACTTCGCCTACCGGTACGAGGCTGCCACTCGAGAACCTTTCTTCCCCATCGGTTGTCGGTTCTTCGAGCTATATGGCCGGCCCACTGCCACTTCAGCTTACTAATCCGTTGGGCTATGTCGGTCACTCTGGTTCTACTGCGGATATCCTCATTCCTAAGTTTATCACGCAGAGAAACTCCGAGCATAGCCCTCTCCATAGCTCGCTGAGCGACCTTGAGCTTCCTCATACGGCCAGCAGTGAAGGACCACGTCTCAGTTCCGTAAGTCATCACTGGCAACACGCACTGGTTGTACAATTTCGTTTTAAGGTTTTGAGGTATGTCTGACGAGAAGATGTGTCGTAGCTTCCCGAACGCTGCCCAGCCGAGTTGAATCCGTCGATTGACCTCTCGGTCGAAGTTGGACTTACCTAGTCGGACTATTTGTCCCAGGTAAACATACTCGTCAACAACTTCGAGCTTAGTGCTCCCAACAACTACCGGCATAGGTGTGACATGGACATTAAACATGATCTTTGTTTTGTCCATGTTCATCTTAAGACCTATCCGTTGGGAAACACTATTGAGGTCATTGAGCATAGTGCTTAGGTCCTCCAGCGATTCTGCCATAAGGACTATATCGTCGGCAAATCGAAGGTGAGTGATGTACTCGCCATTGATGTTGATACCGTATCCTTTCCAGTCCAGAAGCTTGAAAACGTCTTCCAATGCAGCGGTGAAGAGTTTCGGGGATATGACGTCACCCTGTCTTACACCTCTCTGCAATTGGATAGGTTTCGTATTCTGGTTCTGTACTCGGATAGCCATCGTAGCCCTACTGTACAAGCACTTCAACACTTCGATATACCGACAGTCAACTTGGCACCGCTGAAGGGACTGCAGCACCGCCCAAATTTCGACGGAATCAAAGGCTTTCTCATAGTCCACATACGCCAGACATAGTGGCAAATTGTACTCTTCGGACTTCTGTACAACTTGCCGAAGGGTATGTATGTGGTCTATGGTGCTAAAGCCCTTTCGGAAACCGGCTTGTTCGGGAGGCTGGAAGTCGTCAAGTCTGCGCGCGAGACGATTCGTAATGACTCTCGAAAACAGCACGTAGACGCGGCTCAGAAGGGAAATCGGTCTGTAGTTCTTCAAGAGAGCGTTGTCACCTTTCTTGAAGAACAAGACCACCGCACTTCTGCTCCACGCCTCCGGTGTAATGCCACCATGGAGGACAGAATTAAAGAGCCTCTGAAGGACTTCAAGTACCGGTCTTCCACCCGCTTTCAGAAGCTCCGCTGTAATTCCATCCTCGCCTGGGGCCTTACCGTTTTTAAGGTGCTGGAGAGCCATTTTAATCTCGCTCAGACTGACATCCGGGATATCTTCGGAATAGTGTCGGATGAGACTCGCTCTTGGATCGTTACTCACACTTGCGTGTGGCTCCAACGATGATGTGTACAGCTGCCCATAGAACCTCTCAATCTCACTCAAAATCTCAGGTGTCCCGGAAACGATGCTGCCACATTCTGTCTTCAGCTTTGACAGTTGGCTCTTTCTGGCAGACAGATCTCTGGCAAAGACTTTGGAGCCTTGGTTCCGCTCGATCGCTTCTTCAATACGAGCTGTATTGAAGTTGCGTAAGTCCCGCCGCATGCATTTGGAGATCTGTCTGTTCAGATGCCTGTATGCTGTCAAGTCTGTTGAAGAATGTAGCTTCATCTCCCGTCTAACAGCCATGAGATTAAGAGTGTGATCGGAGAGTTTTTGTGTTCTTCTGCGGCGGGTCTTGCAGAACTTAGCTCCGACCGCATGGACAGTTTCCACGAGCTTGTCATTCATATCGTCCACTTCATTGCAGTGTTCCAGGCACTGAAAACGGTTTTGTAACTCGAGCTGAAAGGTTTCGGGACTTTGGAACAGAGCACGAGGGGGACGGAGCGTTGACTTCATTAGACGAGACCTCTCCAACTTAACGTTTAGGTTCAGTGTGCCTCTAACCATTCGGTGATCGCTACCAGTTTTCACCCTCGCGATCACGGAGACATCACTGAACAGTTGTCGTCTGGTCGTCATAATGAAGTCAATCTCATTTTTTGTGGAACCGTCGGGGCTCGACCAGGTCCACTTCCTGTGGGGCCGCTTCTGGAAGAAAGAGTTCATCATAAAGAGTCCCTCTTTCTCCATGAAGTCGGCCAGCTGCTGGCCCCTTGGGTTCCGTTGCCCTATTCCAAATTTCCCTACTTTCAGCTCACCGTTCTCTCTTGTGCCTAGTTTTGCATTGAAGTCTCCCATTAACACCGTATATTGGGTTTTGGAGGAATGCATGGCTCTAGAGATATCCTCATACATTTCCTCCACCTCCTCATCGGGGTGTGCCGAAGTTGGTGCGTAAACCTGTATGACCTTCAGCGAATACCGTTTGGTGATTCTGAGTATAAGGTACGCAACCCTCGTCGACACACTCCCGATCTTTACAACGTTGTTAACGAGAGACTTGTGGACGATAAATCCGACACCTCCTTGGGACAGATGGTCGCCCTCCCGGTGATAGAGCAAGTTGCCGGATTCGAGGATTACCGTGTCCTCCCCCTCTCTTCGGACTTCGGATAATCCTATAATATGCCAGCGCAACTTGTCTATCTCTTCTTCCAGCTCCACGATCTTCTCGTCAGTCCTCAGGGTGCGTGCGTTGTACGTTGCCAGGTCGAGTCGTCTAAGGTGGCAACCGAACCTCCACCGGAGATTCTTAGCACCCCCTGCCCCGCCGTTACCATGGTCGCCACCGTAGCCAGGAATAGCGGGGCCGCCGGGGACTGGGGGCCGTTTCTTTGTTACTGTCATTCATAGGGGGGTATTTGCCATAGTTGCCACGCTTGGCGAGCGGGTTGGCAACCGCAGTTTTTTTATTGTAATTTGGCTATTATCAGGAAGATGCTGCTGCCCATCTCCTGCCTGTTTCCCTTTGTCGCCTTTTACGACACCCACGGGAGGATATGGGGTAGTGGATATTCTTGACCGCCACTACACGGCAAAGGAGCATTTAAAACTGTGCAAAGGATTAATTATAAAAAAAGAAAATTAAAAAAAAGTTAATATTTGTAGCAAGAGGAGTTAAAAGACCGTCACAGGTGTAGATTTTCTCGATGATTTTATAAATGCCTGTAATTTTTAAAATAAATAGCAAAGATTTTTTTTTTTATAGGAGAGGGGGCAAACGAGCATGCGGCTCACCTGATGGTAAGTGACTACCGCCGCCCATGAACAACCGCAACACCAGGGGAATTGCAGATGCGTTGCCGGCCTTTTAAAAAGGAGTAGGCTCTTTTCTTGAAGGTCCCTAAGTCGTATCGGTCCGGAAAAATCGCTGGTGGTAAACTATTCCACAAGGAAGTTGTGCGAGGAAGAAAACATCTTCTAAATCGCACAGTGGTGGACCGCCAATCATCCAGATGGTGTGGATGGTATCGGGAGTTCTGCCGCGATGTGCGTTCGTGAAATTTGGCGGCTGGGATTAATCCGAACAATTCCTCAGAGCACTCCCCATGGTAAATGCGAAAGAAAATGCTAAGAGATGCAACATCTCTTCGCAGTGCCAATGAGTCGAGCCGATCGGAAAGGACTCGGTCGTCGACGATTCGAGCCGCTCTGCTCTGGATGCGGTCAAGTGGAAGGAGCTGGCACTGGGGAGCCCCAGCCCAGAGATGGGAACAGTATTCCATGTGAGGCCGAACCTGCGCCTTGTAAAGTTGCAGGCGTTGAGCCGGCATGAAATACTGTCCCGCTCTACTGAGCACGCCAAGCTTTTTAGAGGCCAATTTGGCCTTCTCTTCCAAGTGACCACGAAACTGCACGCTACTCGATATGTCGACGCCGAGGATTCCGATACTGGCTGAGGCAACAAGGGGAGTACCTTGAAACTGAGTAGATACGACAAAGGGGTTCTTTTTAGCGGTAAACGCGCAAACTTGTGTCTTCTGAGGATTAAACTGGACTAGATTTAGTCGCCCCCAATCCGAGACTTTGTCCAGCAAAGACTCGACTTCAGACACAAGTTTGTTCCGATTTTTTTATGTTTTTCTGTTAACTATTAACACTTGACCTATCAGCTGATTCCAGCTTGACATCGACTTCTGGGACATCCTATTTAATCAAACTTTTAAAGGAAATTAAAAATCATAACAACAAAAATCTAAATGAAAAAAATAAATTTCCACATTATTTTTGTTTTCTGAAATCGGTGCTAACATTTAGGATGAGATCTATAGACCGTACTCTGACTTTTTAACATTATGCTAAGCATATACTTAGCTAACTTTTTCGTAAATTAAGTCTGAGCAAGGTCAAAATACGGTCTAAAGATCTCAGCCTTAGTGTGTCAAAGCTTCGACTTGATCTAGTAAATTAAATTGTGGAAGTTGGATGTATGTTGTTTTAAGTTTATTATTCAATTTCAAATCAAATCTTTTTTCTGACCTGATTTTGGACAAATTACTTTGATGAGTTAAAATGAAACTTTGTTAACTCGTTTCAAAACTCGATAGTAAATTATTATGTCATTATTTAATCTATCTACTCGTACATCTATACAAATAAATAAAATTGAAGTGTAAGTAACTACATGCATATGAAAGTATATACGGTACTTATAACAAAAACACGATTTTTAAAATTTTTGTCTGTCTGTCTTTCTGTTTGTTCCGGCTAATCTCCGAAACGGCTGGACCGATTTTGACCGGACTTTCACTGGCTAGCTAATGCTATAAGAAGTAAGTTAAGCTTAATTTATTTGAGAAAAAGAATTAGGGCTCCGCGCAAAAAATTAAAACTCATGAAACCCAATCGTAATAAATTACGAGCAGGTGAAGCAGCGGAGAACAGCTAGTATGTATATAAAAATTACTTGCCGTGCGTTAAGTCACAGTATAAATATGATATATATTTACTGTGGTTAATTCTTGCAAACAGTCGAAAATGGCGCGACCGATTTTGAAGAATATTTTAGTGTGTTTGAGTTTCCCCATAGAATTATTACGAAATAATTCTATGAGTTTCTCTGAATGGTTTAGATTCACAATTGGACCTAGTTAGTAGGTGATGCTGTTGTAGGAATCCAAAAATCACTTGTGCAAAGACGGGGCGCTAGAGCAAAGCTGAAACAAGCTAGACAATTATGAGATATTATGTAGTTACCACAGTCTTTATTATTAAGCATTTTATTCTTCAGGCAAGTCCTTTAAATAGCGTAAAATATACAATTAATACAATAAATTAATTAAATTATGTAATTTAATGAATTTTTGTAGACATTTATCTCATAATTAAACTTTTTTCCCTAGGTTTGTAATTATTTATTTTTGATTTTTAATTTTTACAATCACAGCGGAAACTAGTTAGATAATTTCTTTCGCTTTTTGATGTCCTAGTACCTTGGTCACTCAAACACGTGTTTTGTGCGCAAGTTTACGGAAAGTGGAGGACGGACGGAGGGAGGTAGGCGTCATGTTTCAATTATTTTTTCAAAGATCTTTTGTAACTGTTTTCTATGGACAATCAATTAACTGTACTCGTAATGATGAAATAAATATAACTTTATCATGTAATCATTACAATTATTTAGTGTATTATTATAATTATTATTGTATACATACATATAAAGCTGTAGATATATTACGGTATTAGTAAATAATTTGTACTGTGGATTGTCATCAACATCAATGCCTCAGATTGACAAAATTTTCATCCTTAGCTTTTTATAACGATTTTAACACAAATTTTTATTTTCGCTTCACCTGTATTTATTATGCATCATCATTATCATCATCATTACAACTCTTCACAAGTCCACTGCTGAATATAAACCGTCCCCAAGGAATGTCAGTAAGCATTTTTTTTTAAATTTTATTATGCATGTATGTATGTAAATTGTAAATTAATGTAGTGGAATTTTATATTTTGGTTTTGCCATACTTTTAGACGCTTTATTAATTTAAAACTTTGATGCCCTATTAAGAGCCGATGACAATACTATTATAATCTTAGTATTCTCTCTAGGAACTTCAAAGCTCATTATCAAAGCGTGTATGTTGGGGGGTTTTCTGAAAAGACTATTCATCTTTGTTCTTGCGTCGAGGCAAATTAGACGTTTTAATTGCAGTGAGCTAACATAAAAATATACTAATTACCTACATAAAATTATTTTTATGTAGGTAAAAATTTAGATAGTAGCCTAGTTATAATCAAAGACAATTTATTTTATAAATTTTTCCTTTTGTAATAAAATAAACTGCAAGTATTTCGGATAAAATGTAGCTTCGATCCTTTAGTTCGTAAAGATTCATCACAATCATTTTAGCCATTCCGAAGATTAGCCTGGACAGACAGACAGACAGTCAGAAAGACAAAACATTTAAAAATATTTAATTATGTCTTAATAGCAAGCAAATAACCAGCCAGTAAGAATATAAATAAGAAGCAAGTTATTTCAATATTACAGATAAACAATTAAATTTTATTTATATGTAAAGTAAAAATAAGTAAATGAGATAATTAAAAATGCTGTCGATGTCTCTTTCACACTATCTCACACGTATGCACCACTTCAGTCCAATCCCCTACAGAACACTGCAATTATAGCGGAATTTAATTTTCACAGACGTCTGATGTCCTAGTATATTACAAAGAAGAGCACGTGATTCTCCTCCTATTTTTGTCCCCATTCCTTTGTAAGAAGGCTGTGAACTTGTTCTTTTAAATTTCGCCAATTAGAGGACGCCGCCTAGTGCCGCTAATGCCAAAAATTTCACCTTACTCTTTGACCTTCATTTTCAAAGTATCTTAAAAATACTTTAGCAAATCCAGTGCACGCCTCATGAGAGGTTCGTTTAATTTTGATGAAAAATATAAATTGTATTCCTGACTTTTAAAATATATTATTTACGTTTTAAAAATTTAGCTTTCTATTATTTTAACAGATAGTGTCACCTACAGGGAAGTAAAATAATAATGTATTTACCAAAATAAATCGATTACACAAAAAAATAAAATCAATATAGGCTGTATGGTACATTTGTCCTTTGTTTATCAAGGGAAAATAGAAAAATAATAAATATGATAAATAAAATTCTTGTGATGATTTCAATGAATTAATGATAGAAATTATATAAACGATTTGTTAATTAAATGATGATTTCAATACTTAGTTTTTGATTTATTTATATATTCTTCATTCTTCAATTATACAACATGCATTGATTTATATGTGTCTTGTATAACTCATTGACAACATGTAACAAAAACCCTGTGGTTCCCGTTAGGTACGTTATCAGGATCAGTATTCAAACCTATAGAAATAATTTGTTTTTAAAAAATCAACCATATGTCTTTTATTTAATTTTTTTTTTAATTTGGTTTTATTACCTCTTACACACTAGCCGATGTTAAAGCTAAGTAAAGCGGGGTCTTTGACAATCCCCTTACTCCCTAAAAAAGCTATTTCTATAGGTTTGAATAATGATCCTGATAACGTACTTAACGGGAACCACAGGGTTTTTGTTACATATTGTATATTATTATATTTTTAAAAGCCATGATACCCTAGTTACGAGTAAAAGGAATTACTATAAATCGCTAGTGCTCCTGATCCGCCTATTTCGTCTCTGTAAAATACAGGAATAATGAATGCATACATGGAATATTAAATCTCTATTCTTCTGCTTTTGAAATCCTAGTACATTGGTCGCATGAAACACGTGTATCGTTCAAGCGAATCGTTGCGAAGATATCGCGGTACCGAAACAACATATCGACGTCGCGGAAACGGTAAACGTACATTTTATCGAATTTTTATTGTTAGATTTGTATTCTTTTCTACGTATTTTTCTGTTCTATTTAATTATTATTTTAAGCTATTGTCATAATATATAAATTGACGTGAATTTTTTTCGGAGTTTTTTTTTATAAGATAAGGGTGACAAACGAGCATACAGTGCACTTGACGGTAAGTGGATGCTGTGGCCCATAGACGTTGCGTCGTCACCTCTGAGGACTAAGATGAAATGCCTCGTTTTCAGCAAAAAGGGTATCCGGTTCTCTACACAAACCTAACGAAACACAGCAGCTTAGCTGCTATTTTACGCTGGTATTCTGTGAGAGCGTAGTCCTTCCCCGGTTGAGCCAACCCACTTGTGCTACAACTATAATATAGCCGCAGCGTTGCTCTACCATGTATGAAATTTTTGTAAAATTACCCAATGTTGCGTATTCTTATTATCGTCCGCGTGTTGTTAATTTCAATCTTCTTCTTTGTTTATCCATGAGCTTGTGAATGCGTTCATGCCATGTCCCAGTCCCGTCCGTGCATTTTCTATGAAACGATATTTACAAAATTTGACGTCCCGCCATTGAAGTATAATGTACTTACGTACTAGAACAGCTATTTCAAACAAAAACTGTCCGCTACTCTATGTCGTTGCATGAGCGCATGCGCATGCGCGGTTTTTTTTATCATAATAGATTATGCGTAAGTAGAATGATCAGTAGGTATTTAATTATTGTATATTTAGAGTACATATATTGTCAATTAATTTATTAAAACGAGTTAAATTTTTAATGATTTGTCATTTATTTTGCATGATATGAGGTAAATTAATATGATAATATTATAATATTATCAAAATAGCATTTTAATTACATTTTTATATAATAACTATATAAATTGGAAGCAATCGAAGCCAATAGAATATATTTATTTAAATCTAGAACTAGTTCCCCAAAAGCCCTAACCTAAGTTCGCGTGAGGCATGGAGACAGAGCTGATACTTTTTATATTATGCCTTATGAATTACTGTGAGAAAACATAGTAAAACTTTAAAAACTTCTACCATTTCTGTTCACGCATGAATTATACGTATATACACTTATTTGTTGTTTTTTGCTGAAAATTAATTTCAATTAATGAAATGTATAAATGTTATTGTAAAAATATGTATTAGGAATTTAATTAAGTGGCTTTAAACAATATAAGTTTTGTTAACTTTTGCCTTCTTCGTACTATATTTATCCTTTTCCTTAAAATGCAAGGAACAAATGTATGTATGATTTGTTGGTAACTACATCTCTTTTCTACGATTATTTTGGACGAATTTAATCCATTTTTCTCGGTTTTCGTGGCTTGGACGTGGAAATCTAAAAATAAAATAAAAAAATAATCAGCAAATATAAACGTAAGAAATTTAGCCTAATTATAAATAGGTTCTACTTATTTCTACAAAAAAAAAATTGTGCATAATATAATCGTCCTACACTTGCTCACAGAAATGTCGTATCTGAACAAATTAATTTCATAATCTATATTCCATGAGACAAGTTGGCGCCAAAGAAGTAACTTTTTAATTATTAATCTATAATGTTTTTTATTAAGTACTTACTTACTGATGAAAAGTGATTCCTTGGTTTTTACTAACATTTCGTGAATTTTTTGTGCAATATCTAAGAACATACCCCGGCCTATTTTATCAAGTTATTTTGTTTTAAATTAACACAACACGTGACAACTCTACAAGCGCCTAGCGAGCGACTGATTAAAGTAGGGATGTGAAAAAATAATCGATTTTCATATTAATCGATTATTTTTTTCTTATAATCGATTTTTCGAAGTCGATTTTTTTTATAATAAAAATCGATTTTTAATAAATCGATTTTTATGTAAATTACGCGTTTTAATCGATTTTTGTAATCAGAGTCATCTATGCGATCGATGTAAAAACGTGAAGTAAGTTCAATAACATGAATAAGTCAATCAAAAGAGGGCGCCACATTTTTGTATCTCTATGTATGTAAAACAGTTTCGCTTTTCGTATGTTTTCAACAGGTTTCTTCCTCCGCTAGGAGTAAAAGTATTCTGTGGTTTTCTTTCTTTCTTTAGTTAGTGTAAATAATTATATATAAACAATAAAAATGTCTTGTGAAACACGCACAAGTGACTGACAGAAGTATTTTATAATGAAAAAATGATAGCGGCCAACACGTCAATAGGCAAAAATACTGAATTGGATCTATATATTGCGGCACCACTATCAAATCTCAAGGCAGATGCCCTCAATATATGGAGAAGCTCTGAAGGAACTTTCCCTAAACTAACCGAATTGGCTTTTAAACACCTCTCAGTGATGGCCAGTCAGTGGCCAGCTGAAAGATTATTTTTGAAAGCGGGAAATATTGTCAGGAAAAAACGAAACCGTATTTTGGGAAAGAGACGAAGAAGAAATTTGTGTGAAACGATTGTTTTTAAAGTCTTTAACTGAAAATTCATGGCAATATTTTTTTTACTTCTTTTGTTTACACAAGTTTAAAAAAAGATTTGTTTTGTATTTTAGTTTTGAGATCAAAATGTTGTCGTCGGATTATTTATAATTATATTTTTATTTTATTTTCGTTCTAATCCAATGTAAATGATACTGCACATTAGTGGCATAATGATATTTAGACATTTTGTTTGTTCAAACTTAGTTTAAAAAAACTATCGTTTACTAAAATTATGGTTTCTTAATGATTTCTTATATTTATGCGAAGACTACTCATTAAATGAAATTAATTTTTACGGATTTGATCACGTTTAATTTAACTTATTAATTCCTGGCGTTTCGGGTGCTTCACAGCACCCATGGTCACGGGGGAACTGAGGTCTTTGACGTCCAGATGTCATAGTTAGCCTGGCTAAATTCAGTTTTTGAATATTAATTTTTGGTCCGATCTACGCAGAATGAGCTTACAGTATCTTTAAGTCTTATAGTGGTATGCTTGGGTTTGGATTTAATGTTATTAATTATAGGATGCCAAGCAGATGGCAGCACCCATCCATCTTCTCTATTGAAATTAGGATGTTTTTTTAATTTCGATAGCCTCGCGAATCATCCTTGGTAGGAATCGGTGTTCTTTTGCGAGGATTTGTGGTTCAACTATGACACAGGGACGTCAAACACCTCAGTCCCCTCTGTGACCATGCGTGCTGTAATGCACCTGAAATGTCGGGAATTAAAAAGTTAAATTAAACGCGATAAAATCCGTAAAACTTAGTTTAATTTATCGTTTCTGTTTATTTTGGTTGTAATAAATTGTTAAATGGCACTGAACATTTGTGGCAGTAATTATTTTTAGTTTTTTATTGTTCAATGTTATATGTTAAAAAAATTGTTCTGTAGTTTATTTCTAAAACTAGAAGATTATTTTTGAATAAAATGTTTTTTTTCGCATAAATCGATTATTTTTTTATAAAAATATCGATTTTTATTAAATCGATTATTATCACAAAACAAAAAATCGATTTTTTATTAATCGATTTTTTTCACTCAATGTCCATCCCTAGATTAAAGTGCGGTGAAATTGCCGCAGTTGAATGGAACAGCGTAACTTAGTGCAGTGTTGCCTCTAGTACTTAGCACATAATAACTCAATGCGTCCCGCTCCGTCCAGAATAAAACAGTTTACAAGTACGTATGCAGCAACCTTAAATTAAATACTTATGATATACACACGTAGTTCTTGTGAACGTATGTTGTGCATTATTCGTTATACTCGTATCTCATATTTTTTTAGTGTATTTTACCATGAGATTAGGGTTAGGGTTTTTGTGTCTAAAGCTTTAAAGTAGCTCAAATGTGATATTGATCACTTGTTCGACTTCCACACTGAGTCATTATTTCTGTGAATTTGTCAGCCTATATAGCATAGCATATACTGGGATAAGTCAATTGTCCAGGAATTGACTGTAATAATGTGAACTATTAACATATATGTAATTTCCTAAAATTATGAAGCTCTAGTCCATTCGTCGAGAGGCTCACGTGTTCAACTACTGCCGTCCTTACGATAAGTGCAATAACTCGGGTTTTTGGCTTGTACATATTCGTAATCAGGAAAATGAGCCCTATATTTTCTTCTTAGACGTCCATTTGTAACTTGCATATCATGAACGAAATAACTTGAGTTATGGCATGATTAGCAATAATATTTTTCAATATAACTTTAAATTACCGCAATAAGTCCAGTTATTGCATTTATGATTAGCGCATTTTTTTTTTCAATTAAGGGGAACATTTACTAATCATTAGCGCAACAAATAACAGTTATTGCGGATATGTTAAGGAATCTTACTATTTAAAATTTTAAGCTTAGAAAATCTAGTAATAACAAGTAAAATTAGTGCAATTATTTGAAGGAAAAACAGATAAGATTTGAATGACTATGCAGCAGCCAGGCTAATCAACACTAAACCGTAATAAATAATGTACCCTGCTGCTACCATAACGCAAAAGGTGAAGGTCTGAAGAAAACATTTATTTCCTAATAACCCCCGGCTACTGAGATACTGCGGGCTGCATATCGATGCGAGATAATTTGACGTATATATATTTAACGTTCTATTATAGAAACAAGAAGCAGCCACAAATACGAGTATCATCAGCACCGCATCGTCTTCACACGCCGGCTATCTTCACGCATCCGTCGACCATTTTCATTTTACTTTTCAACTCAATATTCAACTTAAATATTATGATGATGTATTGGTGCATCATCGTAATATTTAAGTAATATAATATGTTATTAACATATTTTATAGAAAAATATAATAATATGCAGATATCTCTCGAGATATATCGCAAGGCTGTAAAAGAAATTAACGTTTCCTTTGGTCATCTCGGTCATCGAGGGATGTGAGTAGTGTGCTCTACATAATTCTCATAATGAATGTATTCAAGAAAGTTGTGAACTGTGTATTCAATATGAAAAACAAGTTGCGCTGCACACAAACTAGAGAAGAATACCAAAACGACAAGGGAGCATTTTCTACCGACAAAGATTGTATTTACTTTCCTAAAGTTTTGATTACATAATTTGAGTAAAAAAACACTTAAAATGGTCTGAACAATAATTTTTTTTTATTTTTAGGGAGTAATGTGATATTTTTGTAACATTTTTCACAACGTTAATAAAAAAATATGTTCATACGCAGTAATTTATTTTCAAAAATTTTTCATATAAACTTATATTATTCTTACAATCAGCCACCGCTACATTGTGTCTGTTTAATATATATTACTAATGAAAACCGCAATAACTAAGACATTTATTGCACTTATGGTAGGAAGAAACAACAGGACATACAGTTTGTGCTGTACTCAAAAGAGCAATTTGCCGGTTTACTAACAATAACTGCAATAAGTAGTCTACTTATTGCGGTTATGATTAGTCACGTTCTATCAAAACAATGAACACTCCTAAAGATAAATACATTATTGCGTTTTAATGCGTATATATAATGTGTATAAAAATATAATATACTACATAGAATTCTGCATCATTTTCTCTGTCATATAGTAAAAGTCAAGCCAATATCTATCATGGTTACAAAGATACACACAAAACAAAAATAAAATCTTTAATTGCGATTATCTCGAAAATAGCCAATACCTAGTTATTGCACTCTTCATAAGAACGGCAGACTACTGTACCGTACACGTATTGTAGAAGTAGTGCAGTATAACTTATTTGAAACTATTTTTTAAAAACCCTAGACGGTAAATGCCCCCCATTTTTACAAGTATCTTAAATCTTAAAATTTTCTATAGTCTAATATTTATTATATTTATTTAAAAACTATCGACCCGGTCCTTGTGACCCTTGGCTTCGCACGGGTGAATATTCTGGACCGGTGCAAAGACGGGACAGATTGATAGTGTAATATAAAACCTAGACACCAAATTATGAGATATTATGTATTATATTATATATACAGTATTTATATTATTAAGTATTTATCTTGCAGCAAGTCTTTTATATAGCTTAAAATATAAACATAATTAATTAATATTTGTAATTTAAGTATTTCTTGCAGATTTAAACATCTATCTCATAATTAAACTTTTTCCCTTGGTTTGTAACTATTTATTTTTAATTTATATATTTTTATTTTTTTACAATCACACTGAAAACAAGTTAGATAATTTCGTTCGCTTTATGATGCCCTAGTACCTTGGTCACTCAAACACGTGTTTTGTGAGCAAGTTGGGACGATTTTTCTACCAATTCTCCAAATCTTTCCATAATATTTAATCGTAATCAACAAAACATGTTCAAAGTTTGTCAAAAAACAAGTTTAAGAGCTTTATTAAAGAAAAACTGTAAAAAAAGGGTTATTATAATGTCAAGGAATACATGAATGAAAATAACCCCTGGGATTGAGGTGATCGCCACAGTGCTGTAAAATTCATTAAAAATTGTACAAACAAAATTTTTTCAAGTGAAATGTTTAAAAAAATCCCGCTGGGTTTCTTGCTGGTTTTTCCCAGGACAGAGGTATTTTCCGAACCAATGATAAAAAAATGACTTTCAATAAGTATTATGTAATCAATATTGAATAAAACATCATTTTATTCTATTCTATTTCTATTCTGTGGACTGGAATCAACTGTGCCCGTAATGATGAAATAATGAAATATAACTTTATCATTTAAATAATTTATACTGTGAATTGTCATCATAAATTATAATCTAGAAAAATAAATAAAATATAAGTGTCTGCATGACATGTCAAAATGACTTTTTACTAAATGTATATGAAAGTATTACTTATAACAAATAGCCACTTTTTAAAACTTTTGTCTGTCAGTCTGTATGTCTGTTTATTCCGGCTGGAGCGATTCCGACGGGACTTTCACTGCAGATAGCTGATGTTATAAGGAGTAATTTAGGTTAATTTAGAAATAGAATTAGGGTTCCGCGCAAAAAATTCAAATCCATGAAATCCAATCGCAATAAATATCACGCAGGCGAAGTCGCGGGGAGCAACTAGTCTATATATAAAACTGCAATGTCCTTTTACGTTCGGTTTGTCAGGTAGAAATTGCTGAAAGCGATATGACCACCGTTTGTAGTCGACAAGTTTTCCGTTATTCTAACATCTTTAGGTTTAAATGCAATAAATAGTTATCTATCTATGAATATATATATATATATATATATATATATATATATATATATATATATATATATATATATATATAATCATATAATCGAAATACCACTGATCTACTCATCACGAGATCTCCTAAACTATATGCCCGATTGACTTGAAATTTGGAATATATTATACTCCTTTCTGAACTTAAGACACGCACGAAGAATGCGTTTTCCCAATGAAACCCAAAACGGATTCTTCACTTAACATCGTAACGCTTAAGAGGGGATATCTTGAAACAGTTTGACCATTTAAATTTTGTGTGTGAGTAGATTCCTGGATGGTTTAGATTCACTACTGGGCCGTATACGTGGCGTATACGTGGCGTATACGAAGCCGGGTCGGATCGCTAGTATATGATATGCACGATTAATTACTAAAGCCACAGTTTGCAATAAATAAAACACGTAGAAACCTCTTTCCACCACATCTTAGGGCATTTTTAGATGGCCCGCACCGACCACGCACAGGACCTGCACACGCGTTGTGCCCGCCTTACACCCACGCTCGCCACGCGCATAGTTAGCGCACGCCTCGCGTCCGCTTATACAACTAGTGCAGTGATGTAGTGGTTTTAAAAGCACGTCCTTTTCCTCCACCAAAGAAATAAATGTTTCTTTATCGATGTCAGCCATTATTATTTAATTAAAAACCTACCAAGCTACTAAATTTGATCACAGTCAATACGACACTAATCGAAGCGCGGGCGCAAAGCGTAGCGGGGCGGGTGCAGCGCGTGTGCGGGGCGAGCGCGGGGCCAGCGTGAAGCGGTAACGAGGCGGGCGTGTCGTCGATAAATGCAATTTCAGATTTATTGATGTGTCATAAGACTCAAATTATGTGCAACGAATTTCAAACGAGTTAGACGCGGGTGCTGACGCGCGTGGTGTGTTCGTAGCGCGGGGTCGTGTCTTGTGAACGCGGCCTAAGAAGGCTCCGTTACATGTTGTAAAATATTGTAGAGAATAGTTGAGATTTACGATTTAATCTAATATTTGTGTAATATTAGATCCTGATTCCGGGCTAAGTGCAAATTTTACAGTACAGGAGCAACCCTGATTCAGTACACACATGTACTATACTTTTAGGAAAAATATACACACAGTAACGACCTTATCTCCCTCTTCTATATACTTATACTTGTATTTGTTTAGAACCTATATCTATAAGATATATAAATATATCTAATTTACGTGACCAGTATATTAACCATATATTGATCTTTCTAAAGGTTTAATTATAGGCCGTTTAATAAATTTATGGCGTGATCGTCTTAGTTAGGACCCTTATTTACGTTGTGTTTGCATAGTAACTTACTTCTTTTAGGTGTATCTTGGAAGAATGAATATTCACGAGAGCAATCGAAAGCTGTTGGTAGCGTCTTATAAGCTAAAGAACCCCGTTCACGAAGACAGAGCTCCAAATAGATAAGAACAATAAGTTGTCCCTATTCCACTTGTATCTGATTCACAACATTCAATTCCTTATTAATTAATCCCTTCCCGCTTGGAAAAGGCTCACAATATTTATATCAAATACCTCCTCTACATTTAAAAAAAATGTGGAGGAGGCACACGACTCCGCACACGCCGTGCACGGTGAGCGCCAAGCATTTTATTGCGCTCCCCCCGGAGGGTACGCTAAGTTGGGAACTGGACCGTAATCCACAGCAAAATAACTGGCGAACCAGTAAAAGAGGACTTGGTTCCTTGATAGTGCGTAAGCACAAACATCGACCGAAGTCGCGCATGTCAATGCGTGTAAACGCCATACAGAATACGATCAAATCCAGCCACAGTGAATGTGCGTCACACGGGTTAGGCAACAATAGGCACACTGGTCATAAAAAGCCCTCCGTGAGCGCCACCACCTGCCAGACCGCCGTTCCTGCAGACGTTATGTAAGTGTAAGGCATCACCACCATTTGTTTGGTCAGCACGGCCAATTGGCCGCAGAGCGTGTCATGAGTCTACCGCTCACTTCAAGGGAATGGGGTCCCACGTTGCGTGGCTTTCGGCCGCAGCCTTGAGAGCCTCCTCAGATTCTCCCTCCAGCTACCACCCGCATGAGGTCGACACATATGCTCCACCAACCAATACAATGGCAGATATAGCCAATAAGCAGTTATAAGATAATAGTAATAATTCGCCATCAGAAAGGGTTTGTGTCACTGACGTTCAGTATATGCATTTTTCGATCATTTTTGTCTCACCCACCAAGAAGTTGCCTTCAATCTTTCAAAGGTGGAAACATTATAGAGATATAATTATTATGTTGTTATATAAAACATCATGGAGGACAGACAGTCTGCAGCCCCGCAATGAAGGGACCCGACTTGGGCAAAGCTACTTAGGTTGTGAGTCAAACCAAGACGCAGGGAGCGCCATTGAGATTAGCGACCCGCCAAACAACCATCGTAGAGACGCAATTCTGTAGAACGCAACAAGCATCAATACTACCATCGTCGGGCTTACACCATCCCAAGGTTCCCCATACAGTCCCAGCAGACATCACCACCCGCATACCTCCATCGACCAGAACCACAAGATGCGTCGAATCAGGTGCAGCACACCCGCAGATCCATCACAAGACGCAATACTGCAAGTAGTAGTAAGCATCAATGCAACTATCATACGGATGGCGCCCCCTCACAACACACCCACATGATCCCTATCGACTTTGGTAACAAAATTGATAATGTTGTTAATCTATACATATAATAAAAATGTAAATAGCAGATGTCTGTACATTTTATATTTTTGTAATAGAAGTGATTGATAGGTACTAAAAATAAGTAAATAAATACATTTCTACCATTTTTAGATTTTTCTGTCTGTCTGTCTGTCTGTCTGTTTGTTTGTTAACGTATCACGTATAAAGTACTAATTTATATCATAAGAATAGTTAAGGAAATTATTAAGTGTATATTCAGGTTACATTTAGTCTTTATTTCATTAAAATTGGTTAATTCCATCAAAAGTTATGACAAATATTCTGAAGTATGGGTACTAAGTATAGGTACGAATTTGTTCAATAGTGGCGTTGGATGAGTCATCAAGTACATTTTAAAATTAATATCATATTATAATTCATAGTTAAATGATATAAAATAATGTTCTATAATGATATAATTATATCTAAAACGCAGTAAACAAAAGTATTACATAAAGAACGTAATAAATATATACAAAATATATTAACCTTATTATCTAAACTAAATTAAAGTACAATAGTTAACCAATTTCATCGATAGATGGTGGTGTGGCAAAAATGTGATACAAAAGGCAGGTTAAAATTTTTGAAATCAAGTTCATTTAATCTTTGTTTTATTGAAATTGGTTAATTCTATCGAAAGTTATGATTATTATTTTGAAATGTAGGTTCGAATTTGTTTAATGGTGCCACAAAATCTCAGAAATAGTAATAAAAAGATTCGTGTGTAAAAAAAACGTTCTATTATAATATATTTCGTATCGTTCTATTATAGTACTTAAAACACAGTAAAAAATATGTATTCCTTAAATTAAAAAAGAATGTTTTCTCACAAAGAACGTAATAGATGGCGTTGAACAAATTACAACCTTTTCTGAATTGCGGTGTTAAGATTTTTCACAGGTGAATCGTATTGAGACTCACTGAAAGTCTGACGAAGGGTGTAGGTTAGACAACACATCACAAAAATCATCAGAAACAAAAACCAGAAAAAAGAGATATTGAAATATTCAATTCAATTATTCAATTCGACTAAAAGTAGCTAAATTGCAATAAATGTCGTGATAGTGATATTGTTTTATACCCAGAATCCCTCTAATACCAAATAACTTTCCTTTCAGTTTTAAGTAAAGTAAAGTTGCAGCCTATTTACGTCCCACAGCTGGGCACAGGCCTCCTCTCATTTCTGAAAGGGTTTTAGGGCAAGGAAATGTCCACCGCGCTGCCCCAATACGTGTTGGCGAACTTCACATGTCATCGAAATATTTTTTTTATTTCTCAGACATGCAGGTTTCCTTACGATGTTTTCCTTCACCGCCGAGCACGTGGTAAATGAGCACTTAAAATTGCAATTAACAATTTAATTGGTGCCGGCGGGGATCGAACCCGAGTTGCTCGAGTACTGTAAAGCTTACAGCGAGCGCTAACCATCTGAGCTACCACGGCTCAGGCTTCAGTTTCAAGATAGGGATAATAACATCGATGATGACATCGATGTTCGATGTTTAGGCTACTCAAAACATCGATGTTGACCATTATCGATGGTTTTTGTATATGTGTAGATACTTACACATTGTTTCAAAATTATGTGGGTATACACAGCAAGGGAAAAGTAACAATTAACTTGAATATCAATTTACGTAGAATAGTTATTATGCGACAACCGACAACGACACTACAAAATAAAGCGAAAGCAGTGACCATTGTGACATTACAGGAGACACTTGACAATTAAGTTTGACTCACCATACTGACATTTTTTTAGGTTAACGATGCGTTCAGAAATTCTGAATTATACAAAATTTTTAATCTTCAGAGCAGATGCAATTTTTAATTATATTATGTATGTTATTATATTATATCATCGATGTTGACATATATATTATATATATATGTCAACATCGATGTTAAAACATCGAAGTTTTAATTTTTAACATCAATGATCATCTAACATCCCTATTTTAAATGTGTTTCCCACTCAGCGTGTGTTATACGACGATCGTAAATAAAACGCAAGGTCAAACTTTACGCGTTGCAGGAGTGGACCTCAGTACTGATTGTTTTGCCCATGGCCAACTCTATGTTTGTTTTTGCCGCGTTAGTAGTCCCCGTAATCTTTTTCTGTACGCCCCGGCTAAGTCTACTTCTATCGTCGTTTACACAGAAGCTCTATCATAAACGACTAAGAACTTTGAGCATATCGATTTATTTTGTTACCACTTATTCATACAGTAATGATATAAATCGTTTAATATTCTCTTACCCTAAACGTCAAATTCTTTAAGTAAACCTATATTCGCGAGCTACGCCGCGGGCACAGCTAGTTAAAAATACCACCAACGTATCATAGTATCACGGTACCTACTAAGACGTCAGTAGCCAATACTCCACGTATCATAGCGCTATTGCACTAAGACATGGAGTTGAGTATGCTTGCTGCACTTAAAAGTACTACCAAACACACTCACCCTAATCCGAAAAATAGCCAACGTATTATAACGCTATGCGCTTAGACGCTGCCCACAAACGGTAGGGGTGTGCGATGCCCACGGGCAAGTCGTATTGCTACAACAAATCCGCTTACCACCGACACTAAGATGATATGTCTAGGACACATCGGTTAGCGAGTCCAAGTTTACCTCGGTCTCGGGGGTTGTGAAACAACCTACAAGCCACTATAATAATCCTCTTAATAATAATAATCTTCATCAACTTAGAAATTTTCCGACTATTACAAGAACACCTTCATCAACTTAGAAAATTTTGATCCATTTTTTCTATTATATTACAAATGCTATTCATCTTTATTATTGCAATATAATCGACTTGTATTTATAGGATTCAATATAGGTATTTTGAATATTTTAAGCAGAATTTTAATAAATTTAGAGATTTTTAGAGACAATTTATGCGTTTACTAATACTATAATATTCAATATTCCAAATGAACATATTTGAACTTATATATTTGCATTTTAATTATTTAAATTATAATTTCTATGACATTTTTAAATGTCTTTATAATGAATTTAATTATTATTTATTATTAATAATTATGAAGCGTCACAACACCAAGACGAAGACAACATTTAATGGCCCAGTCGGACTAAATTTTCGACCCTTGCTTTTTATGACGATTTTTAATACGACTTTTTATTTTAGCTGCACCTGTATTTATTATGCATCATAATCATCATCAACATCATTACAATCCCTCACAAGTCCACTGCTGAACAGACCTTCACCAATGAATGTCACAAAGCATTTTGTACTTCAATTTTTCATTTTTATTATGTATGTAGATATGTAGGTATGAATGTAGTGGAATTTTATAGTTTAGTTTTATTTACGTTTTATTAATTTGAAATTTTCCAGCCTTATTAAGAACCGATGATAATACAATAACTTTAGTATTGTCACTAGGAACTTCAAAGCTCATTATCAAAGGCTAACATCAAAATATGTATTGTTAATTATTTTAATGTAGGTAAATTTTTAGATAGTAGCCTAGTTTCATTCCACATTGGCGATAATCAAAGATAGTATAAAAGATAATATAGCTGAGATCCCTCCTGGCATTGCTCTTTAATAGTTCGGAAAGATTCATTATAATCACTTTAGCCGTTCCGAAGATTAGCCTGGACCACACAGACAGACAGCCGGAAAGACAAAACATTTAAAAAATGTTTATTTGTCTTAGCAGTAAGCAAATAACCCACTGAGTTTAATAGAAGCAGTTATATCATTCTTAGAGCTATAGATACTGCAATTTTGTTTATATGGAAAGAAAAATAAAAACCAAACTAATCCAGTTTTATTAAAAAAGCTGTCGATGTCTCTCTCTGTCACACGAATGTACCACGCTAGTCCATCATCAGAACATATACAACACAGACAATTATTGCGCAGTGTAATCTTCACAGATTTCTGGTGTCCTGGTATATTACAAAGAAGAGCACGTGATAGTGATGTCTATGGGCCACAGTAACCACTTACCATCAGGTGGCCTGAAAAAAAGATAAAAACTGTTCGTTTTATCTGGGAATTTGGGATAGTTGCAAATAAAAGTAGAAGCCTTATGTACTCGTAATTTCAAAACTTTAATAACGGTATATCATTATTTATATATTTGAACTTAAGTTTATAATTTGGCTACTCTTTGAAAAATCAACCTACACACCATCACCACTGTATAAGTATATTTTAACAACACATAAATTCCAAAGAGTATATCAATATTTTCATAAAACATGACTGTATATATCACAGAAAACTTCATTTAATAATTTACTATTTTTTATATAAACATTGACTTCAAATGAGATTTTAAATTTTTCAGATAACTGAACATGAAAACTGAAAGTTTAATTTTTAAATTTAAAAATAAAGTAACATAAAAACCTTTTAATGACGGGTATTAATTAAGAGGTAATTATCAGTAAAATGTCAGCGCTGAAAGCACCCATGACATTTATCACGCGTCTACATCGTTTGGGCATATTCAGAATGAGGTTGTCAATATCCTCTTGAGGAATATTGTCCCAAGTCCTACTTAGATGCATAAAAAGTCGTTTTTCTGTAACCAGAATTTCAGATAAATACCTTGAGCTCGTCTTTGGAGCATATCTCAAGCATGCTCAATAGGATTAAATTAGCGGATTGCACTGGCCATTCTAGGGCCATGACATCATGTTCGTGCTACCAGGCTGTTACCACCCTGGTCATTTGTGAACAGGCATTGTCGTGTATAAGCAGGAAATTTAGGCATATTTCTGTTTGGTGAAGCTAGGCTATTGGTTCTAGCACCTCATTACGGTATTTTTTCCGTCACAGTGGGCTGTATCCAAATTCTGTACGCCCAGCTGGCTGTACGCCCAGGCACTCTCCAAACAATGATACTCTACTCAACTCAAGACGAAAACCACCACTAACAACCATGTTATTAAAATATCTCTATACCATGTTGTTGTGTTTACTTTGTTATCTTTGGTGGTTTATTAAATTGAGTAACGAATAATTATGAAAACACAGTTGCTTTATTAATCTCATTTTATATTATTTAATAACCGCAAAATGATCACTGATGGTTCAAAACGATTCGTGAAGCTAAAGGTGACTAAACACTGCAAAATAAATTAAGTTTAGAAGTTGCTGAAATCAGTCTCTTCACGTTTGATAAAATCCATTATAATATAAATGAGATACCAAGTCAATTTGATAAAAATGCTTCAAAAAGCATTTCTTTGACTCAACGCGATAAATTAAATTAAAAAAATACAACGTTTTATTCAACAGCCAATTAATAAACACTAAAGTTGATAATTTTTTTTCTGAAAATTTCGTTTTTATTTATTATGGTTAAAAAATTAAAATATTATCAGTTTAATTATAAAAAGTGCTTCAATAATTCTGGTATAAGTCATTCAATCTACCTACGCGACATCTCATCATCATCTCATCGGCATCTACGACTTTTTCTGCCACCAGGGCGGCGCCACTTAAAAATGAGGTAGTCATCGCGGGGAAGTAAATATAAAAAAAAAATATATAGGATAAGGGTGACAACCGAGCACACAGTCCACCTGATGGTAAATGTTTGCTGTGGCCAATAGACATCCTCATCTATCCTCGATGACGAATCGGAATGCCGATGCGTTGTCACCCGTGAGGACTAAGATGGAATGCCTCGTTTCCAGTAAAAAGCGTTCTCTTCACTCACCATACGAAACACAGCCGCAGTAAGCTGCTATTTTACGCTGGTATTCTGTGAGGGCGTGGTCCTTCCCCGGTCGAGCCGACCCAGTCGTGCTACGACTATACTATTAATATACCTGCAGCATGGCTCTGCTAGATAAAAAAATGTAAAGGTTAATGTTTATTTCCGTACTATTAGTTATGTTTGATATAAGTTAAATTAAAAATAAATAAACCAAACCACAGATATTCATAAAGTAAAAAAAGTGTTAAAAATGTGGAATATTAAAGAGCAAACCACTGAGGCATTGTCTTATGTAATTAAAATTAATATAATATTCTATAATAATAGTAGCCTGACCAGGCAGACGTTGTTCTGCCCTTTCCGACGACCATTTGCTTTCCTAAAAAAAAAAAAAAACTCCTGAGATTAGCAATAAAAAAATTGAGGGTCACTTATCGGAATACAAAATATCCTATCTCTCAAGTTGGACCAAACTGCATACAGTGTGCAAAATTTCATTGAATTCAGTTCAGTAGCTTAGGAGTTCATCGCGGACAAACAATGTGACACGTAATTTTTTATTTATAAAGATAATATAATATTCTGACGGCTCCGTGCCGTAGTGGCTTAGCAATGAGTTGCAGCGCCGGGGGCCGTGGGTTCGAATCTCACACGGAAAAAGTATTTGTATGGCCTACAAATAATTGTTCCGGATCGGGATGTTTGTGTTTGTGCATTATTTATATTAATAATAATAATTTATTTCAAGAAACTGTACAATTAATTCAAATAATGTCTTAATTTAAAATAGTCTACAATAACAGGGACCTGAAGTAGGATAAACCTGTATCTCAGGTGTATGTGCTAATAGATACATTTACAAATATATTCTGTTTCTTATATAAAATTAATTACATCCTAACTAATTAGGGTTATATCAGTAAAATATATTATCATTAATTTATTTATGATTTTAATTAACCTAAAACAATCAGCAACTTTTCCGTATCATATGACAAATTTTTTAACCATGTCCGAATTACATTTTTACAATCTGCCATTTTAAATGGAAACATGTACAAAATTGCATTGACTTGATTATACAGAAAAGGGCCAAGGAATGTAAAAAATGTATGCATGAAAGAATGCCTTATTCTAATGTTAGTTTCAATGACTTCTTTTATCAGTGACCTCTCTTCTGTAGGCCAATTTCAAGTGCTGTTTTAGTAACGTACTCATAACGAATAACTGGCGCACTGAGAGGACATTATCGGATTTATATAAGAGATGTGACGGGAATATGATAGGGCGGAATGTTGCGACTTGGAATGTTGGAATACAGCTCTTTGAGCGCGTTCCAGTGGTAGCAGTGTGGTTTTAGCTGCTCATCCCCATGAGCTATATACTTGCTTTACTACCTTAACCCATATTTGCCCCCTGATTCGAAAACGATCAATACCCTCTATATGCCCAGAACTATTTTGGACTTCCGATTTTACTAAATTTTGGATATGTTAGTGGTAATAAGTTTCTAATAACGATATAATTGGTTTCATTAAGGTTGGAATTCGTTATGTACCTTTTTTTTAATTGTTCGAAAACGAAACATTGGGCACTTTCCATACATTTACTATGAGTAAAAAAACAATAACATTTTTCTATGTTTATTTATTTTCAAATGACATATTCATATAAATCTAAAATACCAACAAACAAGATTTAAGCAAAATTTAGGAGGAACATATTTAGGAACTCAATTTAGGAATGAAACGCTATAAAACATTTGGTATGTAAGTTAACCTGACACTTTTGGCACGAAGTAACCGTCAAGCTTTTGCAATAAGCACAACGCAGGCGGCTTGGTGCTCTGCCGATCATGTGCTCAGCATTAAATTTTCACACTGAGGGAGGTACAGTCGTGGAAATCTTTCTAGAAGGACCCGGCTGATCAGCCGACTATCGTGATAACCTCTCGGTTTTTTCTTGCATAATTTGACATCTTTCAAAGGACACTTCTCTATTCTATTATTTCTTACAGTACCCGGTACAAGAACATTTTGTTCTTTCATTTGAGTAATTAGGGGTAACCCTGTAAAAATTTTGTCGACATAAACAGAGAAATTTGTATTTTTGATGATACAGCTTTGATCTCCGTCATAAGTTTACTTACGACATGTTGGCCTAAACCGGTCCTGACTCCTTCAGATTTACCCTGGTAAAGATTAGCATGCAAGCAATATCCCAGTCGCAAAGCTGCTACCCAAGTTTTAAAACTGAACCTGATGTGCTGCTTACACCCATGCCTGCCGTGATTAGGAATCATAGATTCATCTATGCTAATATCTTTTTCAATCACGGCATATTGTAAATTTTTTTTATTGAGCATATCAAACAAGGGGCGCACTTTTGCCATTTGTCACCTGGCGCTAAATTTGAGTTATCAGCCACATGAAAGTATCGTAAAATTTGTTCAAACCGGTTCCGTCGCATAGATTTAGCTACTAACAAATTGTGGGTATCCTCATTACTCTCCCAATACATACGTCGTCGCGGCAATGGCCAGTAACCTGTCCATATAAAAATGCCGACAAAGCAATATATTTCATTATCTGACAAGGTAAACGCCATATTTCCTTTTTCTACAGCATTCATAACGGTATGACGAACAATATGAATGATTACTTCGTGACTAAAAAATAATTCAAAAATATCAACTGGGTCCGACGCATCTGATATGGTCACCACTGATCTTGGAAGCGGTGCAATCCACTCGTTATCCATCCTACATAAGTCTCGTTTTACCTACTTACGGGCTTGTGGCTGTCCTGGTTGACTTGATAAAGGCACGTTCGATGTTGTGTTTCGACTAGCTAAGGCTGAAAGCGGAAGATCGTCTTCTGACTCGCTGTTATCATTGTTTTTATTGCCATGAAGCACCAGCTCAGCAGGAGCCAAAAGTTGTCTACGTGATAAATTATCGAAACTTACATTTATTTCATCGCCCAAATCGGAGTCCGAAACTAATCCATCCTCGGGGGATCAATATAAATGTCTATTCCTGTCGCTTCATCGTCCGAATCCAAATTATGAACAATATCAACTATATCATTGGTCGATAACGGCCTGCTCCATCTGAAATAATAAAATGTTTATTTAGTATATTACATACGTATATTTTCCCAGTGTATCGTTTTCGAAACACTGATTTTAAAAATAGATTTTAGGTATTTGAATACAACCATTTAGTTTATATAATTACATAAACATATTTTAAAACTATGTAATGTTATCATAAATTACGCAAGATCTCTAAACTAGAGATAATTGGGATAGTTACTTACTTTTTTGTGAAAGTCGCCATGATTTCTTCATGCCGTAAACTGGTCACAACTTGCACTGATTCATTACGTGTAAATAACGTTTGTTTAGTTGACACATTCAATTACCATTAGAAGATAATACCTTAACCTTGACATAGATAGCAGTAGAATGCACTTTTCGAAGAAAACGCGGAAGATAATGAACTATTATTAAAACTTAATTTTTGATTCGTTTTCGAATCACGAGGCAAATAAGGAACCAAATAAAAACATAGTTCTGGGCATATATGGGTTAATATCAACAAAAGAACGAATCTTATTAAAAACAAACATTAGTTTACGGACTCTATTGTAGAGGTGGTCTATGTTGTTTTTAAATGTAGGAGTAGAATCTATAATTATTCCAAGGTATTTAATAATTTTTGTATTAAAAATAATATATATTTGTAAACTGCCTCCACGATAATATGACATTGTGTAACAAAAAACTTCACCTCAGTATCAACTAGCGACATCTGGTAAGCGGAAGATTACTAGCCCTCATTAGACACAACTGTCCAAAACTGCATAATACACAGTTTAGAAAGATATCAATTGCGCGTTATCACTTATAAATTACATATTGTATCTGTGCTGAGTATAGAAAGGAAACCAGGACAAATTGTCAAGTTTTTTTTTCTTAACAAGCTAGAGCGCCTTCTCAACAATTGCATCACAGATTTACTATCGTCATAGTTTTCGTATATATGATCATCTCGCACTATTGAATAAAAAAATCTGAACAGAGGTGAGACTCTATAATTTTGCTTGTCTATCTTAAATCTGCTATCTATTCTTCTTCTTATGTTGTTAATATCTATTTGTATTTATTTTTATTATATTCTCTCTATGTGTGCACAAAGTACCTTTATAAATATATCAGTGTGCACAAAACACACACACACACACACACACACACACACACACACACACACACACGCACACACACACACACACACACACACACACACACACACACACACACACACACACACACCATACACTTTATGTTGTGTGGCTTACACAACATAAAGTTTATTTTATGCACTTTTTAGTTTTATTAACGTACATGCTGTTTTACAATAATAAATTAATATAAAGTTTAAATTACGAACAGAATTATATTTTAAAAAAAACACAAAGCAAAATATCCGAATAACATTTTTTTTGCCTGTCGACAGACCGACAGACAGGAGCCTAAAATAAAACAACACGTGGTGCATACGAGGAATGTACCAGAACATCATAAACCGAAGAAAGTTAATTTGCGCTAATAAAATAATGTTCATGTGTGGCATCGTACTGGTCATACTAACAGGAATGTACAGGATGGCGAAAATGCGTAAGTGCGATGTTCAAAAAACAAAACACATTTTTGATATGGTTATAATAATATCCAACAAGATTTGTTTACTTTAGGGCAATGGGTGCCCCTATAAACTTCAAAGTACGCACGTAACTAAGGTTCAATTCCAATGGTCCCCAGATATAACACAATGTCCAGGTAAGTAAATATCTTTTAAGTTTGTTAATTAGCACTAAACCATACCATTATTCTTTCGCCTTTTATTCGTACCCAGCCCTAGAATGTAAGTCCATTGTATTTTTTTAAATTATTATGAGCCAGTGCTTGACCATAATACCACCTGGTGGTAAGAGGTGATGCAGCCCTAGATGGTAAATCGCACTGTCTTTGCGTAAAAAGGAGCCACAGTGAGCAGCTCCTTTTAGCGGTAAAAAGACACTCTTGTGTTTTGCAGTTGTTGAATCTCACGAGATTGCCATCGCACCATTCGGATACTGCCTCCAGTGAGAGATTCGCGCGCACAACCATGGGTTCTCTTGCGGACTGGATTTGATCCCGACAGGCTTGAGCATTTGGCTGGTACTATATACCGTGAACAAGTAGATAATAAATATGCAGCAAGAAGAGAGCTGCTGAGAGAACGGACTCCTGAGGAACTCCGGCGTTTGTTGCGATAGGACTGGACGAACAGAGCCGGGTACCCACCTAGCGCACAGGCTCGTGGAGCAGCCTCGGCGTGCGGCTCGAGGCAGCCACAATAGTATTGTCCGGAACTGAGAGGCCCGAGGCAGGCCGAACCATCATAATTCCTCAAACATCCAAAATGGACAGTTGTGTAATTGCAGCTGTAGCTACTTCCTAGTTACTTATTGAACCCGGCTGATGATGACTCTGAGAGAAAGTCCTTCATTCAGTCAATTGGGTCAGAGGATAAGCCCCACGCTGAAAGCTTGCCCAAAAGGCTGCTACTAATGTGGTCCCATATAAATTGATACAGGTCAGACTAATAGTTTTTGAGTTATTCTTAATAATTTATATTGAAGTCGGTTGTACAAAATTTTAATTTTAAATTATGTTTATATAGAGTGTGACGGTCACGCGAGTTGCTTATTCCCCATCCCAAAAGTTCTTCTTTTGTTCTTACTTTTGAATAATAAAACGGACTGCCTCCATCCAAATTCCACCACCGTACTTTTCGACAGAAACCTAAATTCCTCCCACTTCATCGCATTGGTTGGCAGTCCTCTACCGTGCGTTTTACAAGGGGACTTAATGAAAAGGGCTTACTACTTTCTATAAGGTTGACAACGTACCTGCAATTCCTCTGATGTTACGATGTTCTTGGGAGACGGTGATCACTTACAATCAGGTATTGCTTCCTTTTCTATTAAAAAAGATCAGTTTTTTACACGCCATAAAATAGTTCAACTAATGACAGTAATGAATGTTATAAATATTTTATTTCATTTAAAAGCCGTGTGTTATTATGTTATCCTAATGGAAAGATAAAATTAGAATATTTATAAAATTTCCAATATATCAAAAATTAAAGTTCCAAATATTAAAGCAGCAGTCGAGATACCTACCATTGCAGTACACAGACCTTTTTTATTGGAATTATGAACACCTTCGTAGGAGTCATTTTCGAGCAAGAAAAATTCCGCCGCACTGCTGCCTCAAGCTGTGTTTCACAGACGACTATCACGGCTCAATCATCATTCAAGTATACATAATTTGAATTCAAAAAAAATCCCCTATGAAACATTACCAATTGTTTAAAATTTCTTTTCAATTAATTAATTTATAGCGAAATTTTTAAATACTAGCTGGTACCCGGCGCGTTGCAGCCGCAGAAGGAATAATTATGGAAATATCATTTTAAATTTGTAAGAGTTATATTGAGTTACATATAACTTTCAAATAAATTTTTCGCAAGTTAATTGTACTATGTCTATGACATATACATATGTATAATAACATTCGCGCGTGCAAGCAATAAGTTGACAAAGTTTTATCGCAAGCTAGGTATGGCAACGCATAAAATACGAACAAACAAACATAATTTTTTTTTATATTAGATATGTTTGTTTCAGCTAACCTAACCATGGAGTATTTTTTGCTTCCGATCCCAAAATCAGAATCAAATCTGAGTAAACACAAATCTCGAAAACTTGAAGTGAATTCGTAAATCGATTGTGCACTGCGTCCGATTCGAATCAGAGAAATACGATTATCGCTTGCATTCTTGAGAATCGTAAGCTTTGGCCGTTTTGGTACTGTTTCACATACAGCGCTTTGGGCTTTCATTATGTTGTGTCGTCTCAATTGCCATCTTTTTTTACCATTATTATACGCACGAAGACGCAGGTAAGGTGTCCATCTGGGTAGTCCAACCTCTTATCTATTTGCCTATTTCTGCCGTCTAATAGATATTGCTAGACAATGCTCAAATGGAAATATAGATCGACCTTACTTTTGTCAGTTTCTGATGTCCTAGTACATTCTGGATGCAATTCACGTGTTCTGCAAATTTCTTCTTTTATAAAAAGACTTTTCTCTACTAGGTTACCTCTACCTGGCCAATCCACGCATTCAGATCATCAAAGCCTGAGCCTCTCTACCGTCATTGATTTTGTGAGCTGGACTTAGGCTAATAAATCGAATATAAAAATATTAACTAACACTGCTGTAAGTATGTACTTAATACTAATTTTTATTACAATTTTGTTATTTGGTTATTAAACAAAAATTGTCTGAAGAAAATAAACATGCAAAATGCTTTTAATAAATTTGAAACAAGATTTTTTTTTGGAACTGATGCTGGTTAAGAAATAGAATAAAACTATTTCAAACAAATTCAAAAGGCAGGTGTGATGTTTGTAACTATTTTCCGCCTGCATGAATATGATATGAATGATGACATGATGGATGTATCGCGACTTTTTGTAACTGTCAGCCAGAAAAAGAGACTTCTGATATATTGTGATTAAATAAAATACTTATGATATACCATGGACGTATGTATAGTTCTTGTGAACGTATGTTGTGCATTTTTTGCTGTACATAACTTATATTATACTCGTATCTTCCTATTTATTTGTTCTAAGTTTGCATGAGATGGGGTGAGTGTTTTCGTGTGTAAAGCTTTAAATTAGATCCTTAAATGTAACTTTAAACACCTGTTCGACCCCCAATTATTTCTGTCTGTTGCCTATTATGTATTGTCTGTAGCAAAGGATAGGAAAATCTCTTGGAATTGACCATGAACAATTATGTAGTTCCCCAAAATTATGAAATTCTAGTCCATTCATCGATAGGCTCACGTGTTCGCTACTGTATTCGAAACTACCTTTTAAACCGCTAAATTGTATTGCTCCTTCTTTATAATATGTTAAAAATCAAAGACTGTAAAAGTTTTCTATAGTCTAATATTTGTTATAATGGGTCGGGGAGAAAGTTTCTTCATATTTTATATTCAAATTCAAGACTATAAATATTTTTCAAAATTTAATTACATATAATTATATATATGGGCGATTTTGTTCGATAACTTGTTGCCATTTTGTAGGTGGTGTGACATAATCCCGTTGCTGTAGAATCGAATCGAATCGTGGGATTTTTATAAAGACAAGTAGTTTTGACAGTCCTATCTTGATGTTAAACTAATGCTATCCAAAGAATTCTGAAGAGACCGAAACAGGTGAAAATGTAAGGGTGCAAGTTCAAGACTATATTGGTGGATGCGAGTTAGATAATTTCTTTCGCTTTTTGTTGTCCTAGTACCTTGGTCACTCAAACACGTGTTTTGTGCGCAATCGTGGATGGATGGAGAAGGATTATATTTCAGTATTAATATATATCTACAGTTGATGACAATCCACAGTAATTTGTACTGTTCTGTCATCATATAAATAATTTATTGTAAGAAATTACAATGTATAGTTACAGAAGCTTCAATCCCACTTCTGATGTAAGAAATTCTCCTCTAAATGTGTACTGTATTTAAATAACAGTACACTACTCGGTAACAAACCCTGCTTACTATCAGGACCCAATTACATGATAACACCAAAGTATGTAAACCTACAGCATCACTATACATCTTAATGTAACACAGGGCAGCCTCTCAGCAACACGACCTTCCTTGCGTACACTAGTAGAATACACCAACGAGCATAGTAACGACAGTGGGACTCAAAGAATTACAGACTGATCTTCTTAGTGGCCTGCACGATAAAAAAAAGATGAAAATATAAAAAAGATAAAACAAGTGGGCGATTAACATTCTACCTTCATTTGTTCGTATTTCCTTTTATTTGTTACCCTCATTCCCGACACTGCCTCTCCTGACAGGAGTCCGTTCTTGAGCTCCCTTTAGCTTTAAATATTAGTGTCCATCAACGGCATGGGGGATGCAGGCACCACGTAGGTCACAGACGACGCGCTTGGCAATTGCTCTACCTTAGCACAACATGTCGTCAGAGTAAAGTCATAGGCACTACGTTCGCATAACGGTCTCGGCCCTTTCTGACCATGAAACTATAAAGTCTTGATTTCATATCTTTAGCAATTGTTATTCATCGGCATACAATGAGTGAGCTCTTGAATACATTTCATACAGACTAAACTTTTACAGAATTGAAAACATCGTCCAAATAAAATTTTAGTATACATCGCTTCCCAATAGAGTGTAACGCACGTCTTAGATAACACAATTTTTTCTGAGCAACACTGCGCATACGGCACAGATAGCTGAGGGGCCTGTCTTCAGTGACAGGCCCCTCAGCTAAACGCGCTCCAGCGAGCGATTCGCTGCGTTTGCGTCTAACTATACTCGCGCCAGCGAAATGTCGCGCCGCACCAGCACCAGCGAGCTGTCCAGACTTAAACATTGTTGGCATAGGCACCAATTCACATACCTTACAGTGGCTGTTGATATAGGCACAAAGTTAATTAATACCTGAAACCTTTTTCTTATTACATTTTAATGTAAAAAGCAAAAGACATGGAAACAACTGCGTCAGATGCACAAGAGTGCACTTAAGTACATCCAGCACAGGTCTCGTAAAATAGGTATCCAAAGTAATTTAAGATTGAAACAGATGTAAAACGTTTCAGGTGCATGAAACAAATAAATAATCTGCTTTGCAAAATTAAAAATTAAAAGAAATGAAGATAAATGTATTGCGAAGCATAGAATTCGGGACTTACAATGTTCACCACACATTCTCTTAAGTAACGGCAACTGTGTGTCTTGGCACTCACAAACCACGGCACACACAACGGCACTTTTACACTGCTAAAACAAGTGACAGATTAACATTCTACCTTCTTCCAGACATTATATATGAAACTGCAATGTCCTTTTACGTTCGATTTGTCAGGTAGAAATGGCTTAAAGTGATATGACCACCGTTTGTGGTTTTCCGTTATTGTAACAATTTTATATTTAAATGCAATACAGAGTTATATACATACATATATATATATATTGATTACTCACTTCATTTAAAGCTCTCCAAAAAATACACCTGCTTCACTTGAAATTTGACATATGTACTCGACGTAGACACCCACTAAGAACGGATTTTATGACTCCTATCCAAAACAGATTCTTCACTTAACATCGTGACGTTTAACACGAGATATCTCGAAACAGTAAGACAATTTTCATTTTTTGTGTGTATTTAATTAGATTTCTGGATGGTTTAGATTCACAATTGGACTGGGTAGGTGGCGCACACGAAGCCGGGTCGGATCGCTAGTATATAATATGCACAATTAATTACTAAGGCCACAGTATATTAATAAATAAGACAGGTATAAAGATGACAATAATATATTAGACTGTATGAGTACAACTTAGAAGGCTTCGTTACATATTGTAAAATAATATGTAATATTGTAGAGAATAGTTGAGATTTAATATTTAATCTGATGTTTGTGTGATATTAGATCACGATTATCGAACTAAGCGCAAATTTTACAGCACAGGAGCAACCCGGATTCGATCCCCAGCTTTAAATTCACCTCGTCAGTCCTTCCATCAGAACATACAGAACACAGACAATTATTGTGTAATGTAATTTTCTCTGATTTCTGATGTCCTGGTATAATACATAGTAGAGCACGTGAACGAAGGTGCTTGAAGTTCCGTCTCAATGCCAACCCTCCTAATTTTGTTATAGTTACAAAAAGAAGAAGGGAACTTACAAAAGTAGACCGTGCAATGGTTTTAATATCAATAAATGTTTACTTGTTCTTTGATATTTCGGCAATTGCATGATGTAGCATGGCTAGCTGACGCTTACGGCCACTACAGCCAAAATTTCGCCCTGCCCCTCTCCCTTTCACTTTCAAAAATCTTAAAGATATAACCAGTAAAATTCTTCTATAATCCAATTATAATAAAAGCTTTTAGAAAAATTTACTTCGCAAATATCCGCGTTAAAAATATATAATAGTAAATTTTTCTAAAAGCTTTTATATAAAGCATTTCCGTAAATTAACGCCTGATTCTATTAACCAATTATATTATTTAAAAAAATGAATGAAACAATATAACCAACCCTTTTTCAGAATTTAAATGCTAAGTTGTTCGTAATATTTTTTAATCAAGACAGAATTTTTGACGACCTTAGTCGTTAGTTTAGCTCTAGATCGTAAACGCAGTTGCTGAAAATGAGGTCTCGAGTTCGAATCCCGGGTCGAGTCAAAATCAGTTACTTATTGGGTTTTTCTATCAAGAAATTTTCAGTTGCAGACCGAAGTCCAGAATGTTGGCGGTGTTTCAGCCCCGTGCTTCTGAAAGCGCGTAAAGTCGTTGGTGCTGCCTCTGTATCACTCCATTAGCGTCAGTTTACCGTCCCACGAGAATAATGAGAGTGAGGGGTGAGAGGGTAGATAGTGCACCTGTGTTGTGCATCCACTCTTGCACTATAATCTTGTCCTTATCCACTGGCCGCCGTGACCGAAAATTTAGTCTCGAGGAAATAATTTTTATAAAAATTATTCAGTATTACACTGTGTAGTGGCGGTTAAGAATATCCATTACCCCATATTTCCCGTGGGTGTCATAACAGGCAACAGCGGGGAAGTGAGACAAAAGATGGGGAGCAGCAACTTCCCTGATAACAAATCTAAATAATTTATACAGCTAATTTACAGATCTTTTTAGATTTTTACTGGCGTCATTTAAAAAGGTAAGGTTAAGGCTTAATGCCCAAAATGCCGACCCTTAAAAACTGCCGACTGGGATCATGACACCCTTTCTTCACCACTGAAGGATATTTATCTATAACGCCTGTTATACCTAGTCAGGTCATAAGTATTGTCACACGTAAAAACTTTTCTTTTAGAATGCTGGCCACAAAAAAGTTTATTGAATTCGAATTTCGAATTGTTCATGAAAATAAAACTGTATACTTTTTAGAATTTTACTCATTTTTAAATATGGAGTGGACGCTTAAAGAAGACCGTGTTGCAGTTATTGCGTTGCATCGTTGCGGTTATGTGCCAATTCAAATTTTTGACATACTGAAAAATTTGAATATAACCAAAAGATTCATTTATCGTACCATCAAACGATACAATGAAGACTCTAGTGTAGATTACAGGTCAAGAAGTGGTCGCCCTCGGTCTGTTAGGACTCCAGCCGTGATAAAAGCTGTGAAGGCGCGAATTCAAAGAAATCCCAAACGTAAGCAGAAACTGTTGGCCCTTCAGATGGGGTTAAGAAGAACTTGTTCTTTGATATTTCGGCAATTGCATGGCGGTAGCATGGCTAGCTGACGCTTACGGCCACTAGAGCCAAAATTGCGCACTACCCCTCTCCCTTTCACTTTCAAAAATCTTAAAGATATAACCAGTAAAATTCTTCTATAATCCAATTATATTATTTAAAAAAAATGAATAAAACAATATATAACCAACACTTTTTCAGAATTTAAATGCTAAGTTGTGTTCATAATATTTTTTAATCAAGACAGATTTTTTACGACCATAGTCGTTAGTCTAGATCGTAAACGCAGTTGCTGATCATGTGGTCCCGAGTTCGAATCCCGGGTCGAGTCAAAATCAGTTACTTATTGGGTTTTTCTATCAAGAAATTTTCAGTCGCAGACCGGAGTCAGAAAGTTGGCGGTGTTTCACCCCGTGCCTCGGAAAGCGCGTAAAGTCGTTGGTCCTGCCTCTGTCTCACTCCGTTAGCGTCAGTTTACCGTCCCACGAGAACAATGAGAGTGAGGAGTGAGAGGACAGATAGTGCACCTGTGTTGTGCATCCACTCTTGCACTATAATCTTGTCCTTATCCATTGGCCGCCGTGACCGAAAATTTAGTCTCGAGGAAATTCTTTTTATAAAAATTATTCAGTATTACACTGTGTAGTGGCGGTTTAAGAATATCCATTACCCCATATTTTCCCTTGGGTGTCATAACAGGCAACAGCGGGGAACTGAGACAAAAGATGGGGAGAAGCAACTTCAAAATCTAAATAATTATACAGCTAATTTACAAATTTTTTTAGATTTTTACTGGCGTCATTTAAAAAGGAAAGGTTAAGGCTTAATGCCCAAAATGCCGACCCGTAAAAACTGCCGACTGGGATCATGACACCCTTTCTTCACCCCTGATGGATATTTATCTATAACACCTGTTATATAATAGGTAGGGGAAAAATTTCTTCGTATTTTGTTTGTATAAAATTGAAGAAAAATCTTTTTGGTTGTACTGTTTATATCTGGATGGTTATAATATCAATAAATATGAGAAGTTAAGAAAAATAAAAAGTAGAAATCAGTTTCCAAATTAATTTAAATGTAATTTGACTTTGAAAAAACAATGTCTTGCATTTGTATATACAATACGAAGAAACTTTGTCCCCGACCTTGTATTTGCAATTAATATTAAACGCCAAGGTACAATTTTTTTACAACACGTATTATAAACATGTGATATAAGAACAAGATTGACTACCTATACCTATCTAGTTTTTATTTTGTAATAAATTAAAATTTATTTACATTTTTAATTTTTTATTACATCTTTTTTTTTTCTTTTTCTTTTTCTGTCTCTTTTTTCAGAGTTGTCATTGGAATAATTATTGCATTTCAATTTCAATATAAATAAATTAGAGGTGCAGGAATTGGGTACGAATCCATTTAACTTAGTGCTCCTATTCTCCCATTTTCAACGACGCACACATAAAGTAAACCTAGCAAGCTAACAGCATAGCAAAGTGGCGTAGCAATCAGCTTTGTAGCGGTTTCTAACGGTTGCCGTTGAGCAATCAGTTTCAAAATAGGAGGTTCAGATGCCTGGGTGATCAGTAATCGATTGCTGAAAACAGAATTTGAAAATTCGAAACCGTTCTCGAGATAATCGTGGGACAGACGGACAGACGGACAGACGGACAGACGGACAGGCGGACAGACGGACAGACGGACAGACGGCCAGACATCGTGAAATCAATAAGTGACTTCGCAAGCTTCGCCACACAAAAATCACTTGAACGCTTTACATGAAATTTTGTATGTAGGTAATTAGAAACCCGGGGCAACTTATAGGCTACTTTATCCGATTACGGAACTTAAAAAAAGAAGGTAAAGTATTTTCCTTCCTTTATGTGTTAATTTTATATTATATCTTAGTTATAGGCGGGATGACGGGTATTTTTCAAATAAATAAACTTCTAAAAGCTACTAAAAAAAGTATAAAAAAAGCTAAATCTAAAAAGTATAAAAAAATTCCACATAGATTATTCATCGCGCAGTGAAATTATTTCATTGTTTTTACTTATGCAAGTCGGTTTTCATCGGTCGATTTATTTTTTTCTATGAGAAATCATTGATGTTTTACTTCTTTTATGTAATAATCTTAACCAATTCCTGTACCTCTAATTTATTTATATTGAAATTGAAATGCAATAATTATTCCAATGACAACTCTGAAAAAGAGACAAAAAGAAAAAGAAAAAGAAAAAAAGATGTAATAAAAAATTAAAAATGTAAATAAATTTTAATTTATTACAAAATAAAAACTAGATAGGTATAGGTAGTCAATCTTGTTCTTATATCACATGTTTATAATACGTGTTGTAAATAAATTGTACCTTGGCCTTTAATATTAATTGCAAATACAAGGTCGGGGACAAAGTTTCTTCGTATTGTATATACAAATTCAAGATATTGTTTTTTCAAAGTCAAATTACATTTAATTAAATTAATTTGGAAACTGTTTTGTACTTTTTATTTTTCTTAATTTCTTACATTTATTCTCTATTCTATATCTATTCTTATATTAGAACCATCCAGATATAAACAGTACAACCAAAAAGATTTTTCTTCAATTTTATACAAACAAAATACGAAGAAATTTTTCCCCTACCTATTATATAACAGGCGTTATAGATAAATATCCTTCAGGGGTGAAGAAAGGGTGTCATGATCCCAGTAGGCAGTTTTTACGGGTCGGCATTTTGGGCATTAAGCATTAACCTTTCCTTTTTAAATGACTACTTACTTACTTATCTTCACGCACAATCCCTGACGGGGCAGCCAGAGAGAACAGAACGCCAAGTGTCACGATCCTTACATACCTCTTTCGCTTCTTTCAGATTCATTATCTTCTTCATACATGCACTTCTAGGTATCCGAGTACTCTTGACCCTACCCTCTTCGAGCAATTTGCTCACATGGTCTTCGAAAGTTAGTCTCGGTCTACCTCGACACCTTTTAATATCAACTTTCGCGCTATGTATTTTCTTCACTATTCGGTCTTCACTCATTCGTTCAACGTGCCCAAACCACCGAAGCACCCCCTTATCAATTTTTGTGATAAGGTCATCTTTCAAACCTGCCATATTGCGAATCTCTTCGTTTCGCTTCCGGTCGGCCATGGTAACGCCGCACATTTTACGAAGAGATCGCATCTCCACTGCATTCAACTTGCTTTTATGCTTTTTAAATGACGCCAGTAAAAATCTAAAAAAATCTGTAAATTAGCTGTATAAATTATTTAGAATTGTTATCAGGGAAGTTGCTGCTCCCCATCTTTTGTCTCAGTTCCCCGCTGTTGCCTGTTATGACACCCACGGGAAAATATGGGGTAATGGATATTCTTAAACCGCCACTACACAGTGTAATACTGAATAATTTTTATAAAAAGAATTTCCTCGAGACTAAATTTTCGGTCACGGCGGCCAATGGATAAGGACAAGATTATAGTGCAAGAGTGGATGCACAACACAGGTGCACTATCTATCCTCTCACTCCTCACTCTCATTGTTCTCGTGGGACGGTAAACTAACACGAACGGAGTGAGACAGAGGCAGGACCAACGACTTTACGCGCTTTCCGAGACACGGGGCTGAAACACCGCCAACTTTCTGGACTTCGGTCTGCGACTGAAAATTTCTTGATAGAAAAACCCAATAAGTAACTGATTTTGACTCAACCCGGGATTTGAACTCGGGACCACATGATCAGCAACTGCGTTTACGATCTAAACTAACGACTATGGTCGTAAAAAAATCTGTCTTGATTAAAAAATATTACGAACAACTTAGCATTTAAATTCTGAAAAAGTGTTGGTTATATTGTTTTATTAATTTTTTTAAATAATATAATTGGATTATAGAAGAATTTTACTGGTTATATCTTTAAGATTTTTGAAAGTGAAAGGGAGAGGGGTAGGGTGAAATTTTGGCTCTAGTGGCCGTAAGCGTCAGCTAGCCATGCTACCGCCATGCAATTGCCGAAATGTCAAAGAACAAGTAAACATTTATTGATATTAAAATCATTGCACAGTCTACTTTTGTAAGTTCCCTTCTTCTTTTTGTAACTATAACAAAAATAGAAGGGGGAACATTATTGGCACATTGAGACGGAACTCAAAGCACCTTCGTTCACGTGCTCTTCTATGTAATATACCAGGACATAAGAAATCAGAGAAAATTACATTACACAATAATTGTCTGTGTTCTGTATGTTCTGATGGAGGGACTGGCGAGGTGAATTCTTGTGAGAAAAAAAAAGACATCGACAACATTTTTAATTAACTGAATTAAGTTTTATTATAATTTATATTTACACATAAATAAAATTGAATTGTCTAAAAAAAATGCTTGGTGGCATTCCTTGGGTAAGGTCTATGTTTAGCAGTGGACTTGTGAAGGGTAGTAAAGATGATGATGATGATGATGATGCATAATAAATACAGGTGAAGCTAAAATACAAAGTATTAAAAATCTTCCTAAAAGCAAGGGTTGCAAATTTAGTTCGACTGGGTCATTAGCGTTGTCTTGGTCTTGGTTATTTATTCTGTGGTCTTGGTCTGTATATTTTTTCTAAAAGTAAAGTAAAGATGGGGATCGAATCCGGCTTGCTCCTGTGCTGTAAAATTTGCACTTAGTTCGATAATCGTGATCTAAAATCACTAACATCAGATTAAATATTAGATCTCATCTATTCTCTACAATATTACATATTATTTTACAATATGTAACGAAGCCTTCTAAGTTGTACTCATACAGTCTAATATATTATTGTCCTCTTTATACCTGTCTTATTTATTAACATACTGTGGCCTTAGTAATTAATTGTGCATATTATATACTAGCGATCCGACCCGGCTTCGTGTGCGCCACCTACCCGGTCCAATTGTGAATCTAAACCATCCAGAAATCTACTTAAACACACACAAAAAATTAAAATTGTCTTACTGTTTCGAGATATCTCTTGTTAAACGTCACGATGTTAAGTGAAGAATCCGTTTTGGATAGGAGTCATAAAATCCGTTCTTAGTGGGTGTCTAAGTTACATAATATGGAAAATTTCAAGTGAAGCAGGCGTATTTTTTGGAGAGCTCTAAATGAGTGTATATATTGATTACTCACTAATTTTTCACAATTTTTATATTTAAATGCAATACAGTTATATACAATATATCTATAATATATATACACATATATATTGTGTATATATATTATAGATATATTGTATATAACTCCGTATTGCATTTAAATATAAAATTGTTACAATAACGGAAAAGTTATGAACCACAAACGGTGGTACGATTCGATTCGATTTGTCAGGTAGAAATGGCTTTAAGCCATTTCTACCTGACAAATCGAACGTAAAAGGACATTGCAGTTTCATATATAATGTCTGGAATGAGGGTAAAAAATAAAAGGAAATACGAAAAACTGAAGGTAGAATGTTAATCTGTCACTTGTTTTAGCAGTATAAAAGTGCCGTTGTGTGTGCCGTGGTTTGTGAGTGCCAAGTCACACAGTTGCCGTTTCTGAAGAGAATGTGTGGTGAACATTGTAAGTCCCGAATTCTATGCTTCGATACATTTATCTTCATTTCTTTTCATTTTTAATTTTGCAAAGCAGATTATTTATTTGTTTCATGCACCTGAAACGTTTTACATCTGTTTCAATCTTAAATTACTTTGGTTACCTATTTTACGAGACCTGTGCTGGATGTACTTAAGTGCACTCTTGTGCATCTGACGCAGTTGTTTCCGTGTCTTTTGCTTTTTACATTAAAATCTAATAAGAAAAACGTTTCAGGTATTAATTAACTATGTGCCTATGTCAACAGCCACTGTAAGGTATGTGAATTGGTGCCTACGCCAACAATGTTGAAGTCTGGACAGCTCGCTGGTGCTGGTGCGGCGCGACAGTTCGCTGGCGCGAGTATAGTTAGACGCAAACGCAGCGCATCGCTCGCTGGAGCGCGTTTAGCTGAGGGCCCTGTCTTCAGTGACAGGCCCCTCAGCTATCTGTGCCGTATGCGCAGTGTTTCTCAGAAAAACTTGTGTTATCTAAGACGTGCGTTAACTCTAGTGGGAAGCGTTGTATACAAAAATTTTATTTGGACGATGTTTTCAATTCTGTAAAAGTTTAGTCTGTATGAAATGTATTCAAGAGCTCACTCATTGTGTGCCGATGAATAACAATTGGTAAAGATTTGAAAACAAGACTTTATCGTTTCATGGTCAGAAAGGGCCGAGACCGTTATGCGAATGTAGTGCCTATGACTTTACTCTGACGACATGTTGTGCTAAGGTAGAGCCATTGCCAAGCGCGTCGTCTGTGACCTACGTGGTGCCTGCATCCCCCATGCCGTTGATGGAGACTAATATTTAAAGCTAAGGGGAGCTCAAGAACGGACTCTTGTCAGGAGAGGCAGTGTCGGGAATGACGGTAAAAAATTAAAGTAAATACAAACAAATGAAGGTAGAATGTTAATCTCCCACTTGTTTTATCTTTTTTATATTTTCTTCTTTTTTTATCGTGCAGGCCACTAAGAAGATCAGTCTGTAATTCTTTAAGTCCCACTGTCGTTACTATGCTCGTTGGTGTATTCTACTAGTGTACGCAAGGAAGGTCGTGTTGCTGAGAGGCTGCCCTGTGTTACATTAAGATGGGTAGTGATGCTGTAGGTTTACATATTTTGGTGTTATCATGTAATTGGGTCCTGATAGTAAGCAGGGTTTGTTACCGAGTAGTCTACTGTTATTTAAATACTTTTGAGGAGAATTTCTTACATCAGAAATGGGATTGAAGCCTTTTTCTGTAACTATACATTGTAATTTCTTACAATAGATTATATAATATATAATGACCAAACAGTACAAATTACTGTGGATTGTCATCAACTGTAGATATATTAATACTGAAATATAAATACAGCTTTATTATGCAGTGATTGTAATTATATACTAATTAATTGTAATGATTACATAATAAAGTTACATTTCATACGAGCACAGTTGCATAGCTTTACAAGATCGATGAAAAAATTCTGGAAAAATCAAGCCTACACCTACCCTTCCTTAACCTTCTCTATCCGTCCACGATTGCGCACAAAACACGTGTTTCAGTGACCGAGGTACTAGGACAACAAAAAGCGAAAGAAATTATCTAACTCGCATCCACCATATGTCTTGAACTTGCACCCTTACATTTTCACCTGTTTCGGTCTCTTCAGAATACTTTGGATAGCATTAGTTTAACATCAAGATAGGACTGTCAAAACTACTTGTCTTTATAAAAATCCCAAGATTCGATTCGATTCTACAGCAACGGGATTATGTCACCACCTACAAAATGGCAACAAGTTATCGAACAAAATCGCCCATATATATAATTATATTCAATTAAATTTTGAAAAATATTTATAGTCTTGAATTTGAATATAAAATATGAAGAAACTTTTTCCCCGACCCATTATAACAAATATTTGACTATAGAAAACTTTTACAGTCTTTTATTTTTAACATATAAAGAAGGAGCAATGCAATTGCGGCTTAAAAGGTAGTTTCGTGCAGTAGCGAACACGTGAGCCTCTCGATGAGTGGACAAGAACTTCATAATTTTGGGAAACTACATAATTGTTCATGGTCAATTCCAAGAGATTTTCCTATCCTTTGCTAGGCAGACAATACATAATAGGCAACAGACAGAAATAATTGATAGTCGAACAGGTGTTTAAAGTCACATTTAAGGATCTAATTTAAAGTTTTACACACGAAAACACTCATCCCATCTCATGCAAACTTAGACCAAATAAATAAGAAGATACGAGTATAATTTAAGTTATCTACAGCAAAAAATGCACAACATACGTTCACAAGAACTACACGTCCATGGTATATCATAAGTATTTTATTTAATCACAATATATCAATCAGAAGTCTCTTTTTCTGGCTGACAGTTACAAAAAGTCGCGATACATCCATCATGTCATCATTCATATCATATTCATGCAGGTGGAAAATAGTTACAAACATCACACCTGCCTTTTGAATTTGTTTGAAATAGTTTTATTCTATTTCTGAACCAACATCAGTTCCAAAAAAAATTCTTGTTTCAAATTTATTAAAAGCATTTTGCATGTTTATTTTCTTCAGACAATTTTTGTTTAGTAACCAAATAACAAAATTGTAATAAAAATTAGTATTAAGTATACTTACAGCAGTGTTAGTTAATATTTTTATATTCGATTTATTAACCTAAGTCCAGCTAACAAAATCAATGACGGTAGAGAGGCTCAGGCTTTGATGATCTGAATGCGTGCATTGGCCAGGTAAATAACCTAGAGAAGTCTTTTTATAAAAGAAGAAATTTGCAGAACATGTGAATTGCATCCAGAATGTACTAGGACATCAGAAACTGACAAAAGTAAGGTCGATTTATATTTCCATTTGAGCATTGTCTAGCGGTATCTATTAGACGGCAGAAATAGGCAAATAGATAAGAGGTTGGACTACCCAGATGGACACCTTACCTGCGTCTTCGTGCGTATAATAATGGTAAAAAAGATGGCAATTGAGACGACACAACATAATGAAAGCCGAAACAGTACGAAAACGGCCAAAGCTTACGATTCTCAAGAATGCAAGCGATAATCGTATTTCTCTGATTCGAATCGGACGCAGTGCACAATCGATTTACGAATTCACTTTAAGTTTTCGAGATTTGTGTTTACTCAGATTTGATTCTGATTTTGGGATCGGAAGCAAAAAATACTCCATGGTTAGGTTAGCTGAAACAAACATATCTAATATAAAAAATTTATGTTTGTTTGTTCGTATTTTATGCGTTGCCATACCTAGCTTGCGATAAAACTTTGTCAACTTATTGCTTGCACTTGCGCGAATGTTATACATATGTATATGTCATAGACATAGTACAATTAACTTACGGTAGGTGGCACGCGTATCGTAAGGAAAAATTTATTTGAAAGTTATATGTAACTCAATATAACTCTTACAAATTTAAAATGATATTTCCATAATTATTCCTTCTGCGGCTGCAACGCGCCGGGTACCAGCTAGTATATAAAAATTTCGCTATAAATTAATTAATTGAAAAGAAATTTTAAACAATTGGTAATGTTTCATAGGGGATTTTTTTTTAAATTCAAATTACGTATACTTGAATGATGATTGAGCCGTGATAGTCGTCTGTCAACACAGCTTGAGGCAGCAGTGCGGCGGAATTTTTCTTACTCGAAAATGCCTCCTACGAAGGTGGTCTTAATTCCAATGAAAAAGGTCTGTGTACTGCAATGGAACGTATCTCGACTGCTGCTTTAATATTCGGAACTTTAATTTTTGATATATTGGAAATTTTATAAATATTCTAATTTTATCTTTCCATTAGGATAACATAACAACACACGGCTTATAAATGAAATAAAATATTTATAACATTCATTACTGTCATTAGTTGAACTATTTTATGGCGTGTAAAAAACTGATCGAACGAGAAATTTATCAGGCTTTTTTAATAGAAAAGGAAGCAATACCTGATGGTAAGTGATCACCGTCTCCCAAGAACATCGTAGGTACGTTGTCGACCTTATAGAAAGTAGTAAGCCCTTTTCATGAAGTCCCCTTGTAAAACGCACGGTAGAGGACTGCCAACCAATGCGATGAAGGGGGAGGAATTTAGGTTTCTGTCGAAAAGTACGGTGGTGGAATTTGGATGGAGGCAATCCGCTTTATTATTCAAAAGTAAGAACAAAAGAATAACTTTTGGGATGGGGAATAAGCAACTCGCGTGACCGTCACACTCTATATATACATATTTTTAAATTTTGTACAATCGACTTCAATATAAATTATTAAGAATAACTCAAAAACTATTGGTCTGACCTTGATCAATTTATATGGGATAACATGAGAAATAACCTTTTGGGCAAGCTTTCAGCGTGCGGCTTATCCTCTGACCCAATTGACTGGATGAAGGACTTTCTCTCAGAGTGATCATCAGCCGGGTTCAATAAGCAACTAGGAAGTAGCTGCAGCTGCAATTATACAACTGTCCATTTCGGATGCTCAAGGAATTATGATGGTTCGGCCTGCCTCGGGCCTCTCAATTCCGGACAATACTATTTTGGCTGCCTCGAGCCGCACACCGAGGCTGCTCTACGAGCCTGTGCGCTAGGTGGGTACCCGGCTCTGTTCGTCCAGTCCTATCGCAACAAACGCCGGAGTTCCTCAGTAGTCCGTTCTCTCAGCAACTCTCTTCTTGCTACATATTTATGATCTACTTGTTCACGGTATATAGTACCAGCAAAATGCTCAAGCCTGTCGGGATCAAATCCAATCCGCAAGAGAACCCATGGTTGAGCGCGCGAATCTCTCACTGGAGGCAGTCTCCGAATGGTGCGATGGCAATCTAGTGCGATTCAACGCCTCCAAAATACAAGTGTGTCTTTTTACCGCTAAGAGGAGCTGTTCACCGTGCCTCCTACTTTCCGGAATGTGTCCTTGGAGTACGTTGTATGCAGACGGAAAGATTTTCCGTCGGAATACAATCTGGGCGTGTTTAAGGCAAGAGTAAATAAATAGGCTTTTGTTTCGTCATTGTGAGTCCACGGTGACCGAGTTTCCCATCAAGTCAGTAAAACTGCCTCGTGGATGCAATGTTGAAATGTTGTGTGGGAAAATGAGGTAGCCGCGTAGTTCGCGGTTTAGTAAGGGGTATCCATATATTATGTAACACCTCCCCCCTGAGAACAGCAACTATTTCTGAGTCTTGAGATGATGAAATATTGCTGTCTTCTGTGGTTCAGATTTTCCAGGTTTCGCGTAGATGTCTTCTTTGGATGGGAGTTGCGATGCTTTTCTAGTGCACTGCAATAGTCCGTAACGTTTTAAAGTAACAAGTCTTGTAAGTACCAGTATGCTTAATATCATTATAGCGTAAAGTGGGATGGTCGTATGGTACAGGTATTTCGACGAAATTTGGTCAACTTGTAAAATCGGTTGAGACATCAGATTATGTTGAATTTCATGTAATCTCTTTAAGTCAATAGATTTGAGATGTATGTGAGACAAGTTGTTCAGATGAGTAGCTGGGTTATAGGTAAGCTTCGTGATCTTCATAGGCTGCTGCTCTTTCACTCGGTCGTTGATGTTAGTGATGGTAGACTCCGTAGTATGCGGAAAGCAAAATGGCAAAATGGAAGAACGGTTTTCGAGTGGCTGTCTCGTACTGGCAGGCGAAGTGTAGCGCATCTCCCCTTTAGATGGAGTGACGGACGACCTGGTGAGACATGCAGGAAGTTAATGGATGCAGGTGACTCGGGACCGTGCTTTGTGGCATTCTTTGGTGGAGGCCTATGTTCAGCAGTGGACTAGTCAAGGGCTGTAATGATGATGATGATAAAAAAGGACAGAATGTTGGAGATTTTTTTTGATAAATTTTTCTTCACAGTTTGCTTACATTACTTATTCTGAACAATCTTTGCAAATTTGGCCGGTTATTGCAAAGTAACCCTGTATAATAAAAATGTATTAATGTAAGTATACAAAAGAATCCCGGAATATTTTAGTGAACGTCAGTTTATTATAGTTTATGATCCTAAAAAATTACCAGGGTAAAAAAAGTGCCGTTACGGAATGTTTTAGTCATTGTCAAATTACTTCAATGATTTTAGTTACGATTTTTCGAAAATTTTCAAAACTTTATATAGCATATTTTTTATAGGAGACCGCCGCCCCGGAAAAACTGCATCAGCACACCAGGGGTATTGCAGGTCTTCTCTTATCCAGTCTTGGACTTGCAATTAAAACTAACTAACAAATTAGGACCTAAATCTAAAATGTCCTCCGAAACTCATGTACTTAGGCTGGCACGAAGTAAATATTCACACACACTTCTTTTCATCCTTGCATTATTTTACAGTTTTGGTCTACCTCCAAGATTTCATATGCATTTGATTCTCCGTCTTTCCGAATTATTTTTTTGCCAAACTTAACTCCGAAGAAGAATTAAGCAAGCAAAAGCAAGTTTACCTAACCTAAGTCAACCATACCTAACTAAATATGTCTATAAATAAACGTCTTGAGATGATTACAATGAATTAATGATTTGTTGTTAATTAAATGATGATTTCTATCGGCAGTTAATATTTAAAAGTCATGATTCCCTAGTAAAATAGATTTACTATAAATCGGTGGTTAGTGCTCCTATTCTCCCATTTTCAACGATGCACACACATGAAATAATACGAAATCTGTCTTCTTCTGCTTTTGAAATCCTAGTACATTGGCCGCATGAAACACGTGTTTTACTTCATTTCCCCGTGACGCTTTACTACTTATACTACTTGCCACAGTGACAGCACTCGGGGTCCAGTGGTGTCGCCGCTATGCTATCAGGGTCAGGGTCATTGTGCATCATTTACTTTCATTTACTTCAAACATAGGCAAAACAAATAAAAATATTGTTATGATGGCGCATTCGCGGTAGCGAATCGTTGCGAAAATATCGCGGTAGCGAAACAACTGCAGAATCGACGTCACGGAAGCGGAACCTCTGTAAATTTGTCCTAGAATAAAAACACGTAACATATATCGAATTTTTGTTATTATATTTGTATTCTTTTCTATATTTTTTTTTCTGTTTTATTAGCTGAATTTCTTGTTTTCATGAGACAAGGGTGCCATACGAGCACACAGTACAATTGATGGTAAGTGGATGCTGTGGCCCATAAACATCTACATGTATCCTCGATTACGAATCAAAATGCATATACGTTGTCACTCGTGAGGACCAAGATGGAATGCCTAGTTTCTAGTAAAAAGAGTCTCCGGTTCTCTACACTCATCATACGAAACACAGTGTTAAGCTGCTATTTTATGCTGGTATTCGGTGAGAGCGTGGTCCTCCCTCGGTCGAGCCGACCCATTCGTGCTTACAACTATACTACTAATATAGCTGTAGCATTGCTCTATCACGTAACTGCGAGATAGACTTAAAATGAGATATCCGGCATATTTATTACTTTCGCATTTCGCCTGGTAATTGCAACGGTAGCGGTATTAAATAATTAAAAGTTAATTATTACGTCAAAGAGTATATCTGCAACGGTGGATCTTCACATGAAATGCTGTTCCCATCTCTGGGCTGGGGCTCCCCAGTACTAGCTCCTTCCACTTGATCGCATCCAGCGCAGAGCCGTTCGAATCGTCGACGCCCGAGTATAGCCTTCGAGGTGGATAGCCTTCAAAAGTTTAGGTACCTCTGCTTCTTGCACCTCGACGGAACTGATATAAACATTTTACGTGTCAATAATATTAAAATAAATTAAAGTGTCTGAAACCTAAATAAAGTTAGACTTAAAAAACTGATTGAATAAATCATAAATTACTTCACTTTTGCCTGAATAATACTGTGGGGCCCGAATGTCGTGAAGCGACAATAAAAAAAAAAAAAATAATAGAACCTAACCTAAGTACAACAAAACAACAAAGGTAGAGCCAGAAAACAATATATTTAAATTTATAAAAGGTATTTACAATTTTATAAAAAAATGATGTGAGGATGGTGATGGATGAAGTGAGAATACAATTAGATTATAAAAAAAAATAAAGGTGAGAGAATAGGGGAATATAGCGTTGAAGTGGGGCCTAAAAGTCGAAGCGACACACGTTGCGTTTGTAGAAGTAGGTTTCTTAGCAGCGACGGCACGCAGCGCCTGAAGCCAGCACACGCCGTTTGCGCTTGTAGAAGTAGGTTTCTTAGCAGCGACGGCGCGCAGCGCCTGGAGCCAGTACACGCAGCGTCCGGAGCCGGCGCACGTAGCGCCTGGAGAAGGGGCGCGCAACGCTTAGAGCCAGCAGTTGCAGCGCCCAAAGGTAGCGCCGGCGGTAGGTGCACTCGGCGCCTGGAGTAAGTAGTAGTAATGCCCGGAGTAGTGTGGCCCCCGCGCTTGTAGTAGACTCGAAGCGACTTCCGAGGTAGATGGAGGCTTGTAGGATTCCGGAGTGGCGCGGCCCGAGTTTGAAGAAGGCTTCGCCGATGACTTCACGTGTAAATGGAGGCTTGCAGGATCCCGGGGCAGTGCGGCCCCGGGATAAGGCCTTTAGGAGATACTTCTAATTCGCGAACTGAAGCGAGACTGCCTTTCTTCACCGATTGTTCGGCTTTTATACTTTTCTAGAGAGAACGGAAAAATTATTTAAATTAAACGCAAATTTTTTGTAAATGGTCAAGAGAAAAGAGTATTTATGTGGAATTATAGAAATAGGAACAACAGATCGGTAGCAAATTTGAATATAATTTCTATGGAAACGATATAAATAAGAAAGACAAAATATGTCAAATTTTTGTTTTTGTGATGTAAAATATCCAGTTTTGAGGTGAATGCAGAAAATCGAAACAGAATGGAAAAATGAATTTAAAATAATGTAAAATGATATGTAAGTAGTATAACACTACATTTTCCCCCCGACCCTGGAAAATTTTTGACTCAGCAAAAATTTTGATATATACATTCTAAAATAAACCATAAAAACACAGCTTTGCAGAAACAGACATCACCAGGCAAAATCAGATATACTATCTCTTACATACATCATCTGCCATTCAGGTAAGGGTGGAGTTCACATTCAATGACTACCACTCTAAAAGTGTGTTTTCAAAACGACATTAAGGCTTATTTAAGTTATTATTTATTATTTAGTTTATTATTTAATTTTAATTTCCGCTCCTGCGTGGAAAAAAAAAATTAGTCGAAGAAACACCACTCTTAAAAGTGTGTTTTCGAAAGGACATTCAGGCTTATTTAAGGAGTTGTCATCCGCTCCTGCGTGAAGATAAAAAAAAAATTATTAAGGGAGTAATCAGCCGCTCCCAAGTGAAGATAAAGATAAAGAAATACCTCAAGTAAGCTTTAGTCGCTATGCCTTAAGTAAAGATTAAGAACGGCCAGAGCGGTAGGGCTCAAAGCCAGAAAACAGCAACATCACCAACGAGATGTGTCTGAAATAAAAATAAAAAGTGACGATTAACCAACGAAAGTTCGAGGTCCTAAAGCAAGATGTGTTGAAGAACACTGGATCATCAAACAAACAAACAAATTAAAAGAAATAATAAGGTGAGAATGATGGTAATATTTATACATATATACAAATTAATAGTTAATAAAAGTTAAGAAAATTTATGATTTTATATCTTTGATGTGCCACTTGCCTCTAACTCCATTAGGGTCTTCAAGTACATAGACTAGTGGTGACAGTTTAGCTATCACTTTGCACTTGATGAACTTAGGGGCAAGTTTAACATTAAAGTATGCGCCGGCATTGCTTAAAACATGATTTTTACGCCAAACAGTATCTCCCACATTAAATTCTTTAAAAGCCCGGCGAAGATCATAGCGAGCGCTATTTTTAGCGTGCGCTATGTGAAGTTTAGTTTGAACTTTGTGAAAGATAGATGAGAGGAGACCAGCATTAGACGCGTAAATATCACGAGGCATAAATATTAATTCCTCGAGGTTCTGAGTTGGAGTATAGAAGGAACCACAAGGTATTGTTTCCCTACCAAAGACTAAAAAGTTTGGAGTATAGCCAGTAGCTACATTTGTAGCGCTGTTCATTGCGTACTGAATTTTAGTAAGATGGTTGTCCCATGATCTATGATCGTCTCCTACTAGAGATGCTAGAGCTGTAATAATTGTACTATTAAACTTCTCCGTAGGATTAACCTGAGGACAATATAAAGCTGTGTGAAAAATAAAAGGAACGTTATAAGAATTTAAGAATGAGTGGAATTCTCGCGACTGAAATTGAACAGCATTTTCTATTATAATAGTTTGGGGAATGCCATGAACTAGAAAAACTGAATTTTCCAAAACATTAATAATATTAGCTGAAGTAGCACGTTTAAGGGGAAAAATCATAGTAAATTTAGTAAAATTGCAGTTAATTACTAGAATATACTGATTTCGTCTTCGAGTCATAGGCAATGGACCCATAAGATCTAAGGATATAGTTTGAAAAGGTCTGGAGCAAAGTTTAGGTTTACCCATAAGACCATAGGGAGAATGATTAGGGTGTTTGTAGGTTAAGCAGGTTTCACAAGTTGAGATTAAATTGGCAATATCCTTAAACATACCAGGCCAATAGTATTTTAAAGATATTTTCTTGAATGTCTTGAAGATACCAAGATGGAGTTCTGAAGGGGAACCATGGTTAACTTCAATAATTGCATGTCTATCTTGGGGTAGTGGAACTTCTTTCCAATTAAAGTCATCGTTTAGACGATCGGGAGAATGGATGCAGCGGTAAAGTTTGTTATCCCTGATAGTATAGTTGGGATATGAGTCTGGGTTGTTGGAGCATCCGAGAAAAATCTTGTTGTAGTGCTCAAGTTTACGATCAGGTGGTTCTTCAATCGTAATAGGGTGTACGCCTTGAGGTGAAATTTCTCGTGTATCAGGACGTTCTTGATTCTTATGTCTTGATAATAAATCTGGAACAACGTTATCCTTTCCTTTTTTATGTTTCAGGACAAAGTTAAAGCAAGATAAGCGTAAAGTCCAGCGAGCAAGTCTTCCTGATGGATTCGATAAGTTCTGAAACCATTTAAGTGCAGCATGGTCAGTATATAATGTAAATTCTTTACCATTGTCTAGGTAACATCGCCAATGTTCTAACGCAGTTATTACAGCCAATGTTTCTCTTTCAGTAGTTGAGTAGTTCTGCTGATTTTTGTTTAGTGATTTACTCATGTAAGCAATCACGACTTCTTTGTCATCTTGATGTTGAGTAAGCATTGCTCCTATGCCATAGTTTGATGCATCACAATGTACAGAAAAGGGTAGTTCGAAGTTAGGACAAGCGGGGTCCAGTGGTGTCGCCGCTATGCTATCAGGGTCAGGGTCATTGTGCATCATTTACTTTCATTTACTTCAAACATAGGCAAAACAAATAAAAGGGGTCCAGTGGTGTCGCCGCTATGCTATCAGGGTCAGGGTCATTGTGCATCATTTACTTTCATTTACTTCAAACATAGGCAAAACAAATAAAAATATTGTTATGATGGCGCATTCGCGGTAGCGAATCGTTGCGAAAATATCGCGGTAGCGAAACAACTGCAGAATCGACGTCACGGAAGCGGAACCTCTGTAAATTTGTCCTAGAATAAAAACACGTAACATATATCGAATTTTTGTTATTATATTTGTATTCTTTTCTATATTTTTTTTTCTGTTTTATTAGCTGAATTTCTTGTTTTCATGAGACAAGGGTGCCATACGAGCACACAGTACAATTGATGGTAAGTGGATGCTGTGGCCCATAAACATCTACATGTATCCTCGATTACGAATCAAAATGCATATACGTTGTCACTCGTGAGGACCAAGATGGAATGCCTAGTTTCTAGTAAAAAGAGTCTCCGGTTCTCTACACTCATCATACGAAACACAGTGTTAAGCTGCTATTTTATGCTGGTATTCGGTGAGAGCGTGGTCCTCCCTCGGTTGAGCCGACCCATTCGTGCTTACAACTATACTACTAATATAGCTGTAGCATTGCTCTATCACGTAACTGCGAGATAGACTTAAAATGAGATATCCGGCATATTTATTACTTTCGCATTTCGCCTGGTAATTGCAACGGTAGCGGTATTAAATAACTAAAAGTTAATTATTACGTCAAAGAGTATATCTGCAACGGTGGATCTTCACATGAAATGCTGTTCCCATCTCTGGGCTGGGGCTCCCCAGTACTAGCTCCTTCCACTTGATCGCATCCAGCGCAGAGCCGTTCGAATCGTCGACGCCCGAGTATAGCCTTCGAGGTGGATAGCCTTCAAAAGTTTAGGTACCTCTGCTTCTTGCACCTCGACGGAACTGATATAAACATTTTACGTGTCAATAATATTAAAATAAATTAAAGTGTCTGAAACCTAAATAAAGTTAGACTTAAAAAACTGATTGAATAAATCATAAATTACTTCACTTTTGCCTGAATAATACTGTCTGAATTTCATATTAGAAGGGCATGAATGGTAAGTGGATGCTGTGGCACATAGACATCTACATTTATCCTCGATTAAGAATCAAAATTCAGATGCGTCGTCACCCCTGAGTACTAAGATGAAAAGCCTCGTTTCCAGCAAGAAGGGTCTCCGGTTCTCTACATTCACTATACGAAACACAGCAGCATTAAGCTGCTACTTTACGCTGATATTCTGTGAGAGTGTGGTCTTATCCCGACTGAACCGACCCATTTGTGCTACAACCAGAATATAGCTGCAATGTGGCTCTACCGCGTATAATTTTTTTATAAAAGTACCCAATATTACTTATCGCATTATTATTACCGTCTGTTACCCTAACTCCAATATTCTTCTTTGTTTATCCATGAGCTTGTAAAATTACACTACTGAATGGACCTTTCCTACTGTAGGGAGGATCTGTCATATTTGTCACGGATGGTAGGTAATTTGACAATTGCAGTACCAGATATAATGTTCTCCAGACCGAATTTCGGTCATGATGGCCAGCCTTAACGGAGACTAGGCATCGGCGCAGGACAAGATTATAGTGCCCAAGTGTATGCGCAAGCTCAGGTGCAATCCCTATTCCGACACTCTCATAGTCCGATGGGCCGGTAAACCGACACAGCCGGAGAGAGATCAGGCGCAGGCCCAACGGCTTTAGATGCTTTCTCAAGCACGGGGGTGAGACATCCCAACTTTCTGACGACGGGCAGCTACTGGGAGTTTCTTGACGGAAAAACTCAATAACTGATATTTTTCATGTACCGGTACCCGGGACCTCATCATCAGCAGTCGCGTTCAGAACCACGAGACCAACGAGGTAGTCAGTACCAGATATGCCCCAATATTGATGGTACTACTCGTTGCAGTTCTGGGTTATTTACGTGTGGCGTAAAAGATATGGATTATATTGCCACCTATCTGAGGTCATGAGATCTTTCCAGCATTGACTTTAGTTATGAAATTTGTTAACAGCAATGTATTCCAGACCGAATTTCGGTCACGGCGGTGAGTCTCAACGGAGAATAGCTATCTGCGCAGGGCAGGGTTATAGTGTATGATCAATCACAGTTGCACTCTCTGTTTCCTCACTATCATAATAGACAGTGATCCGACTTGATCGGAGATAGATCAGGCGAAGGACCAACGGCTTATCGTGCTTTCCGAGGCACGGAGATATAAAAGGTCGGGATAAAGTTTCTTCGTATTTTATATACAAAATCAAGACATTTTTTTTTCAAAGTTTAATTACATTGAATTATAATTTATATTTGCCATTTTGCTCGATAACTTATTGCCATCGTGTAGGTAGTGACATAATCACGTTGCTGTTGAAATCTTGGGATTTAAAAAAAAATGCGACTAATAGTTTTGACAGTGTTCTCTTAATGTTAACCTAACATTACCCAAATAATTCTGAAGAGACCGAAACAGGTGAAAATCTGAGGAAGCTAGATCAGGACTATTTGGGGGATGCATTAATACTTCCCAACCAAACTCTCTCAATACTTGCTGAGTGGCCAAAGATGTGTGTGGTCTTGTGTTCACCAAAGACCACTCCTTTTCTGTTGATCGTTTCCGGCCGTTTTTTCTCAATTTCTTGCTTGAATCTCATTTTTTGTTGGCAGTAGACATTCAAATTGATGGTTTTGCCCGGCGGTAAAAGCTCATAATAAACGATTGCCCTTCCAAACCCACTATACATACAGGATCACCTTATTGCGGTCTGTGGAGTTTAAGTACCCTTTGACCATGATCTTTTTCACACGTTCTTGACTTAGGTATTCACTTTTTATCACCATCGATCAATCTTTTAAAACTAGTTCAGTTTCAGTACGTTTCGATAGAGAATCGCAAATGAGTACACGATTCATTAAGTTTCTTTCAGTGAGCTCATGTGGTACCCAAACATCGAGCTTGTTGGTATAGCCAGGCTTTTTCAATTGGGTAAAAACTGTTTTATGCTATATTTTCAATTCCTCGCCAAAGTCGTAACTACTTATATGCCGATCTTGCTTCCCTTTTTCAAAAATGGCATCGACTTTACCCGTAGGAGGGCGACCAGAGCATTAGGTCCATAAGCGTCAAAATTTTTTTTCGCGGCTTGAGACGCATTTTTCCCTTTTTTGTAATAAAACAGAATGTATCGCATTTCTTCGTTAGATTCACTCTTTTTGCGGAGGCAATTGAAAAATGGCGGGAAAGTTTTTTTTTACAGTTTTCTTTTTCTAAATGTCCTATATGTATTTATCTTAAAACCAGCCTGAAACAAATAGTTCAATCAAAGGGATTCATCTTCAATATTACACTAACGAAATACGAAGAAACTTTTCCCCGACCTTTTATTATGGTTGTAGCATGATCGGGTCCGCTCGACCGGAGAAAGATCACGCTCTCACAGAATACCAACATGAAATAGCAACTTAATGCTGTCCTGTTTCGTATGGTGAGTGAAAAAAACAGGAGACGCTAATAACTGGAAACGGGGAATTCCATCTTAATCCTTAATTGTGACAACGTATCTGTATTTTAGTTCATAATGGAGGATAGATATAGATGTCTATAGGGCACAGCAACTTACCATAAAGTGGACTGTGTGCTCGTTTGTTATCCTTATACTATAAAAAAAAACAAAGGTAAACCCAATAACTGATTTTTGGCCGACCTGTGTGATAGGCAGTCTATACTAAGTTATGTACTATATATATAGTAACTAATTTACATAAAATAATAAGTGAGTATACGTATAGTGAGTAACTGCTTGTGAAGCGTGGCAACTATGTCAATCCCTCCTATCAGCTAATCTATACGGGAGGTCTTTGTGGTCGACTTGTGGATAGGCCTTATTAAATGAAAAAAAATTAAAAGTAAAAAAAAAATTAAACTAGCTTTTATTTAAATACGCTAAAAACTTTTCCTATAAAACTTTTACTATCAACTTATACCGTCATTGCACAATTTATATGATATAAAAGCTTGTCGCGAGATTTAAGTTTATACTCATTTGTACTTATTAGTATTTACTTAGTGTGAAAATTTTAAAAATTATATTCAAATTCAAATAAATAAGAATATTTCTTTAAAACTGAGTTTGTTGTTCAGAAATAGAATAAAAATATTCCAAACAAATTGAAAATGCAGGTGTGACGTCTAGAATTATTATAATTTTATTGTTTGGTTTTATTCAACAAAAATTGTCTGAAAAAATAAAAATGGAAAATGCTTGTAATAAAAATTATATTCAATCAGATACTGTTATCTACACAGGTCAATCTCGCTTTGGTCAATTTCTGGTGTCCTAGTACATGTTGCAGACAGTTCACGTGTTTCGTCTGAGGATCGGTGTCTGGATAACATATGTTTTTTTTTAATTCTAGGTTACCCAGTCAACATAAGCTTTTTCATAACACTGTTCCATTCCCGTCTTGTGTATTTTTATCTGATCTAATCTAACTCCTAAATAAACCTATATAAAATGTTAACGTTGACGACACTCCTGTAATTTTTATTATAATTTATATTGTTTGGTTTTATTCAACAAAAATTGCCCGAAGAAATAAAAATGGAAAATGCTTGTAATAAAAATTTGAAATAAGAATTTTTTTAAAACTGAGGTTGTTGTTCAGAAATAGAATAAAAATATTCCAAACAAATTCAAAATGCAGGTGTGACGTCTAGAATTATTATAATTTTATTGTTTGGTTTTATTCAACAAAAATTGTCTGAAGAAAATAAAAAAGGAAAATGCTTGTAATAAAAATTTGAAATAAGAATTTTTTTTAAAACTGAGGTTGTTGTTCAGAAATAGAATAAAAATAATCCAAACAAATTCAAAATGCAGGTGTGACGTGTAGAACTATTTTATACCTGCATGAATATGATATATAGTAGTTCTCGTGAACGTATGTTGTGCATCATCTATCGCTATAGTCAACTTATATTATACCCGTATCTTTTTAATTAATTAGTCTATGTTCCCATGAAATGAGGTGAGGGATTTTGTGCGAAAACGAGGATATGCCAATGTCTAGGAATTGACTGTGATAATATGAACTATTTACAATTATGTACTTCCCCAAAATTATGAAGCTTTAATTTATTCGTCGAGAGGCTCACGTGTTCAAGTTTAGGTTTCCTACATGTTCGAAACTGTTTTTTAAAAACCCTAGATGGTTAGGTAAATAGCACTGCCATTTTTACAACTACCTATCTTAAAAATAAAAATAATGCTTTCTGCCATAGATATAGCGTCAGTTTATACTAAATTTATGTTTTCTATAGTCTAATGTTTGTTATATTTAGTTGAAAATAAATAAAATAATATTAGATTATTATATTTTCATCGTTATACCCGTATACCCTTGACAATGGATAATTTCTTTTACTTTTTGATGTCCTAGTATCTTGGTCACTAAAACACGTGTTAGCGCAAGTTGCACGGAGGGTATCTGTTATGGACAATCTAACTGTAACGTACACGCGTAATGATGAAATAATAAAATAATAATATAATCACTACAATTAATCAGTACATCATTATAATAACTGTATATATAATTAATAGAATCAGGCGTTACTTTGCGGAAATCCATTATATAAAAGCTGTTAGAAAAATTTACTTCGCAAATATCCGCGTTATTAAATAAAATGATGTGTCTTACCTAGTATGAAGAGCACCTCCCGCCCTCCCTCAATTGCGTGCACTATCCCGTCACCACTAATCCCAGCACCGCTACTCCCAACACCACTACACTAGGCAAGACACACCACTGACGATAATACGAGTATGACACGTGTTTCGCCTCTACACGAGGCATCCTCAGGTGATATAGACTCTACGGTGGCTAACCGCTAAGTGAGCGGCGAGCCAAAACAAGTGCCTTTAATACAGACTGATGACGCAACCGCTCTCTACTTAAGGAGCGAGCGACTGCGTCATGCGATAAAACATGCAACCAATCACCGCTGGACTTACGCAGCCGTTTGTAAAATTAAAAACAAACCGCCGCGCAACGCGCACCCTCCAACCACGCAACCAATCGCCGATCACCGTGAGGGTGACAAACGACCATATTGAGAGGGTCTCTATTATTAGAGAGCAGGCTTAAAGATACTTAACTCCAACTTATCTTTATTATTACAGATATTTCTAACGTTGGCTCGCCGCTCACTTAGCGGTTAGCCACCGTAGAGTCTATATCACCTGAGGATGCCTCGTGTAGAGGCGAAACACGTGTCATACTCGTATTATCGTCAGTGGTGTGTCTTGCCTAGTGTAGTAGTGTTGGGAGTAGCGGTGCTGGGATTAGTGGTGACGGGGATAGTGCATGCAATTGAGGGAAGGCGGGAGGTGCTCTTCATACTAGGTAAGACACATCATTTTATTTAATAACGCGGATATTTGCGAAGTAAATTTTTCTAAAAGCTTTTATATAACTGTATATTTCAAAACTATAGATATATTACAGTATAAATAAATGACTCAACGCAACTTATTTTACTCATTCCTTTTTTATGATGTTATCTTCGGAGATGGCTCCATATAAAGTTGGAAAAATTCCACTCCTAAGTGAGGGAAAATGCGGATGAAGTTTTTAATGTTTATACGATATTCTAGTCATTAATTTGGGCTTCTGATATTTTAATAAAAACGAAGTGACAAACGAACTTAAGTCCACCTGATGAGTGGCTGTAGCAATCCATGGATTCCTGCAGTCGACTTCATACAAAGAAGGCTACAGATGCGTTACTACCTCTGAGATCTAACTTACTTTACGTGGTAGAGCCATGCTGCAGCTATATTAGTGGTATAGTTGTAGCACGAATGGGTCGGCTCGACCGGGGAAGGACCACCCTGTCACAGAATACCAGCGTCAAATAGCAGCTTCATGCTGCTGTGTTTCGTATGGTGAGTGTAGAGAACCGGAGACCCTTTTTACTGGAAAAGAGGTATTCTATCTTAGTCCTCACGGGTGACAACGCATCTGCATTTTGATTCGCAAACGAGGATAAATGTAGATGTCTTTGGGCCACAGCAACCACTTACCATCAGGTGGACTGTGTGCTCGTTTGTCATACTATCCTATAAAAAAAAACTTAAAAAAATCATATTAATCTATACATACATATAAAATTGCAATGCATTTTCATTTGCAAATTTACAGTCAAAGTTTTGTGAGAAGTCACAAAAAATCATTACTTCATCTTCTTTTCGTTTGTTAACACATTTTTTATACTGTATTTGTTGTTCTTTCCAATTATAGTAATGAATTTTGAATATTACTCGTAATTTCTGTAATTCAGATACTATAAAACTTATAAAACCTAAATGAAATCTCTCCAAAAGTGTTTCCGGGTTGCGCGCACAATTTCAAACCTCTATCATTTTAATTAAATAGAAGATTAGGAATGATTATAATGATGATATGTAACTAGCAAATAAATTTTGCGGTTTGATGCTTACGTCAAACTGAAGAGTTTACGACAAGACAACAGCACCACGAGACGCTTAAGGACGCGTTGGCCCATGCACTAGAGGTGGAAGCCGTGCGGCATGATCATCGTTCATATCGCGTCAGGGAGGTTGCAGCGGCTACAGTTTGCGATCGCAATAAAGGATACAGCCCTGGGGGCTACGGCTGTGGAGAGAGGGGCCATCTTCTATCCAGCTGCCCTAAGCGAGCTGTAGAAAGGGAAGGTGATCGATCTCGAGAGGGTAGTGTGGCTAACAGAACCGCCCAGCAGCAGCAGGGAAACTGGCGGATGCTGACTGATGTTAGAAGAGGTACTCCTAAGATCGTCCATATGGATCGACTGGCGCGTTATTATGGGGCCAATAATGCTCGGGACGAGCATGTCTTAGGAGTGTTGTGCACCACTATTAATGTCTTGTACATGGCAACACTAGTTACCACTAGCGCCCTCTAGTGTCGAGTAGCAGAACTAGGAGAGTCAAGATCCTTCTAGAAATTTCGGGACCGATATGTACTCGAACATACTAGATGTTTCTTCTACAGTTGAAGGTTCTGGAAACTATCTGAGGCCCTATATAAAGTCGGTATAGACCACGACCGAGACATTATTGAATTGGCGATACAAAAGAATACTTGGAAGCGAAATAACTCCGAACTAAAATGATCAGTAGTACAATTGTGTTTTATTATTAGTGTGGTTTTAGATTGTAATTAGTGTCCTGTAATTAAAGTGTAAATTTTGATAATTCAATCAGCAGTTTTTAATTGTCTCGAACCCCAAGCTTGTAATAATACTCTTGAAAAAATAAATCCAGATGAGTAAATAAAGGGTTCTGAAGCCAAATTAGTGGTTTTTAAAATTTTGTCTGTCTGTCTGTGTATTACGGATTCACGCAAAAGCCACTTGACCGCTTTACATGAAATTTTGTATGTAGGTAATTAGAAACCCGGGGCAACTTATAGGCTACTTTATCCGATTACGGAACTTAAAAAAAGAAGGTAAAGTATTTTCCTTCCTTTGTGTTAATTTTATATTATATCTTAGTTATAGGCGGGATGACGGGTATTTTTCAAATAAATAAACTTATAAAAGCTACTAAAAAAAAGTATAAAAAAAGCTAAAACTAAAAAGTATTAAAAAAATGTCCACATAGATATTCATCGCGCGGTGAAATTATATCATTGTTTTTAAGTATGGAAGTCGGTTTTCATCGGTAGATTTATTTTTTTCTATGATAAATCAATGACGTTTTACTTCTTTTAGAAATTGAATAAAACTACTTTTACGGATTTTATCGCGTTTAATTAAGTTATTTTATATTTCCTACGTTTCGGTTGCTTTCCAGCAACCGTGGTCACGGGGGACTGAGGTGATTGACGTCCCGATGTCAAAGTTAACCCGGAATATCTTCAGTTTTTAATTATTAATTTTGGTCCGATCTACGCAGAATGAACTAACTGTGTCTTGAAGTCTTGCATTGGTATGCTTGGGTTTAGTTTTAGTTTTATGAATTACAGGATCCCAAGCAGGTGGTAATGCCCAACCTCCCTCTCTATTGAAATTAGGATGTTTTTTAATTTCAATAGCCTCACGTATCATCCTTGGCAGGAATCGATGTTCTTTCGCGAGAACTTGTGGTTTATCAAAACTAATGTAATGGCGGGGGCCGTCTAGGATATGATCACAAACTGCAGACTTCCCGGAACGTTGGTGCTTCACGTCAGCTATGTGTTCTTTTACGCGGGTTTTTATTGATCGTTTTGTTTGCCCTATATATGAGAGACCACACTCACAATCAAGCTTGTATATTCCTGCATCTTGTAGAGGAATATTGCACTTGACGGATGGTAAGAACTGACTAATCTTCTTCGGCGGCTTGAAGAATGTTCTAATAGAAGCTTGCTTCAAGATGTAGCCAATCTTGTCTGTGACACCTCTGACATATGGTAGTACAGCAGGCACACGCTCGACTGTGGCCGGCTTCATTCGGTCATTGTGACGTAGGCGCGGAACCCGAAGCTTGTTGTCGTGCAGAACCTGCTTGACGTGCTGAAGCTCGGCGGCCAGGTGTTTGCTGTCACAGATCCCTCGTGCTCTCTGCAACAAAGATTTGCCCACGGTAGCTAATTGTGAAGGGTGATGGTGGGATTCACCGTTTAAGTATCGGTTTGTATGGGTCTTTTTTCTACACACAGTGTGACCTACGGTGTTATTAGGATTTCGAATGACTAACACATCTAGGAAAGCTAAAGAATTATTTGCCTCTAACTCCATAGTAAATTGAATTTTAGAGTTTATGGAATTAAGATGTTCTAAAAATGCAGTTACTTAGTCTGATGGTAAAATTGTGAAAGTATCGTCTACGTACCGCTTGTAGAAACTTGGAGTTACTGGTGCAGTAAGCAAGGCTTTCTCCTCAAAGTTCTCCGTGAAAATATCGGCGACAATGGGAGATATCGGTGAGCCCATAGCAACACCATCTACTTGCTTGTAAAACTGTTCCTTCCACAATAGATAGCCAGATGTAAGGCAATGTCTGAGTAATACTGCATATTCTGCTGGCATGTTGTTTTCCTCTAGTTTCCTAGTTATAATTGAGATGCAGTCTTCAACAGGTGGGCATGTAAATGCAGTTTTCATCAGGTAGGCATGTAAATAGAGACTGAACATCAAAACTGACCATAGTTTCATTGTCAGTAAGACACAGGTCTTTTATCTTACTGACAAAATGGTATGAATCCTTAGTGTGTGCTCCTGTATGTCCTCTGAGTGGTGATAGTATTTTTGCTAAGTGTTGAGCCAATCTGTAAGTTGGCGAATCGATCTGACTCACTATAGGACGTAATGGAGCGTTCGGTTTGTGTATTTTTGGTAACCCATACAACTTCGGCGGTTTGGCACACGCAGGTATTATCGAATTAACGTCTTGATTCAGTTTCTCGGAGTATTTCTCTATTAGACCGCTAGTTGTTTTAAGCGTATTAGTTGTAGGATCTGTTTTGACCTTTATGTACGTACTTTCATCCGATAAAAGTTGTTGTATTTTAAAAATTGTAATCCGACGTATCCATTATGACCGTAGCATTAACATTATCTGCGCGGAGAATCGTAAGATCTGGTCTGTTGCGTAAGTTTTTCAATGCAGTAAATTCATCTTTGGGAAGATTTAATTTCGGCGTTGAGCTTCGACGTAACAAGGACGAAATGTCAAGACATTTCGTCCTTGTATAGCCTCTAAATCTTCATTACCAATATTATTTTTATACAGACAGTCCTCAACACTACAGATAATGTTTTCATACGGAATTTTTTGCGGTGTTATAGCGAAATTCATACCTTTGGCCAAAACTTTTATTGTCGCGTCGTCCAGAGATTGTTTTGACAGATTATAGACCGCACGTTGTTTATTACTCGCGTCTGTTGTAAATGATTGCGTTCCGTTCTTACGTTGACATTGGCGTCGGACATTTGATTTGGTTGTTAGTTTTTGGTATTTATCTATATGTTTATTTTTGCATTTTGCAAACGCGATAAAATCCGTAAAAGTAGTTTTATTCAATGTGTAGTGTTCGCGTAAATATAAGAAATCATTCTTTTAGAAAGTTTAATTTTTGCCCCTTTTGATTGGACAAGTTCAAGGTTAATACCGACATTAAAACAACGAGGTGTAATTTTTTCATCAGATTTATATGGGGGTCATCCCTGAAGTTAAAACCTCTTTGATAATAGAAGAATCGTTATATATCAGTTCATCAACAAAGAAGTTGTGCCTGAGCAGAAGGAAGGTTAGGGATGCAATTTCATAGGGCACGAGGATAATTTGAAAATAGTGTTGACTCCCAAATTTAATTCGAACTCTGAGCCCATCCTATAAGTCCAATGCGTTCATTATAAAGAAAGAGCCTTTTCATGAAAAATATTAATTTAAAAAACACTATTTTTTCCTAAAGGCTTTTTTTTGTTTGAAACAAACCTCCGAAGTAATTTTTCAATGAACGCGTGCTGATACGACAAACATACTAGGACATCAGAAGGCGGAGAGAGTTAAATGGATTCGTACCCAATTCACGCACCTCTAATTTATTTATATTGAAATGCAATAATTATTCCAATGACAACTCTGAAAAAAGAGACAGAAAACGAAAAAGAAAAGAAGATGTAATAAAAATTTAAAAATGTAAATAAATTTTACTTCATTACAAAATAAAAACTAAATAGGTATAGGTAGTCAATCTTGTTCTTATATCACATGTTTATAATACGTGTTGTAAAAAAAATTGTACCTTGGCGTTTAATATCAATTGCAAATACAAGATCGGGGACAAAGTTTCTTCGTATTGTATATACAAATTCAAGACATTGTTTTTTCAAAGTTAAATTACATTTAATTAAATTAATTTGGAAACTGTTTTTTACTTTTTATTTTTCTTAATTTCTTATATTTGTTGATATTAGAACCATCAAAAATTTTTCTTCAATTATATACAAACAAAATACGAAGAAATTTTTCCCCTACCTATTATATAACAGGCGTTATAGATAAATATCCTTCAGGGGTGAAGAAAGGGTGTCATGATTCCAGTCGACAGTTTTTAAGGGTCGGCATTTTGGGCATTAAGCCTTAACCTTACCTTTTTTTATGACGCCAGTAAAAATCTAAAAAATCTGTATATTAGCTGTATAAATTATTTAGATTTTGAAGTTGCTTCTCCCCATCTTTTGTCGCAGTTCCCCGCTGTTGCCTGTTATGACACCCACGGGAAAATATGGGGTAATGGATATTCTTAAACCGCCACTACACAGTGTAATACTGAATAATTTTTATAAAAAGAATTTCCTCGAGACTAAATTTTCGGTCACGGCGGCAAATAGAAAGGACAAGATTATAGTGCAAGAGTGGATGCACAACACAGGTGCACTATCTATCCTCTCACTCCTCACTCTCATTGTTCTCGTGGGACGGTAAACTAACACGAACGGAGTGAGACAGAGACAGGACCAACGACTTTACGCACTTTCCGAGGCACGGGGCTGAAACACCGCCAACTTTCTGACTCCGGTCTGCGACTGAAAATTTCTTGATAGAAAAACCCAATAAGTAACTGATTTTGACTCGACCCGGGGTTCGAACTCGGGACCACATGATCAGCAACTGCGTTTACGATCTAGACTAACGACTATGGTCGTATAAAAATCTGTCTTGATAAAAAATATTACGAACAACTTAGCATTTAAATTCTGAAAAAGTGTTGGTTATATTGTTTCATTCATTTTTTTTAAATAATAAAATTGGATTATAGAAGAATTTTACTGGTTATATCTTTAAGATTTTTGAAAGTGAAAGGGAGACGGTTAGGGCGAAATTTTGGCTCTAGTGTCCGTAAGCGTCAGCTAGCCATGCTACACCATGCAATTGTCGAAATATGAAAGAACAAGTAAAAATTTTATTGATATTAAACCATTGCACGGTCTACTTTTGTAAGTTCCCCTCCTCTTTTTGTGACTATAACAAAAATAGGATGGGACGAACAGAGCACATTGGAGACGGAACTTAAAAAAGTCCAACCTTCGCTCACGTGCTCTTCTATCTAATATACCAGGACATCAGAAATCAGACAAAATTACATTGCGCAATAATTGTCTGTGTTCTGTATGTTCCGATGGAGGGACTGGTGAGGTGAATTCTTGTGAGAAAAAAAAAAGACATCGACAACATTTTTAATTAACTGGATTAATTATTATTATAATTTATATTTACACATAAATAAAATTGAATTGTCTAAAAAAATGCTTGGTGGCATTCCTTGAGTAAGGTCTATGTTTAGCAGTGGACTTGTGAAGGGTTGTAAAGATGATGATGATGATGATGATGCATAATAAATACAGCTAAAATAAAAAGTATTAAAAATCTTCCTAAAAAACAAGAGTTGAAAATTTAGTTCGAATGGGTCATTAGCGTTGTCTTGGTCTTGGTTATTTATTCTGTGGTCTTGGTATGTATATTTTTTCTAAAAGTAAAGTAAAGCTGGGGTTCGAATCCGGGTTGCTCCTGTGCTGTAAAATTTGCGCTTAGTTCGATAATCGGTGATCTAATATCACACAAACATCAGATTAAATATTAAATCTCAACTATTCTCTACAATATTACATATTATTGTACAAATCAAATCAAATCAAATCATTTATTTGCAATCCAAGTGTACATAATTGGTCTTAAATTAAAGATGTGCTTACAACTTAGACGCCCTTTTCAGGCACTGCAAATTTGACAAGGGCACTGCTTATATACTATTAACATACATAAAATATTATTAAAAGCTATAAAAAAATATAAAATTATATAATAATGTTATTTTATATCTAAATAGTCTTCTACTGAGTAGAAGGGGTTTTGTTTTAAATATTTACCGAGTCTTGATTTAAATTTCGTTAATTCTGATATATTTTTAATTTCTTGTGGTAATTTATTATATATTTTTATTGCCATATAGTAGGGGCTTGCATTTAACATTTTTGTTCGCGACTGTGGTAGGTATAATTTATTTTTGTTACGTGTATTTAAATTATGTGTATCTTTAATCTTCTTAAAAATATTAATATTTTTGTGGACAAACAGGCATAGATCATAAATGTACATACACGGTAAGGTAAGAATATTTAATTTTTTGAAATACGGTCTACAGCTAGTAGTGTTATCTATCTGGGCTAGTATTCTAATGCACTTCTTCTGGGTAATAAAAAGCTGCTGCACATCGACGCTACTTCCCCACAACAGAATTCCGTACTTTAGCCACGAATGAGCATAAGCATAGTAAGCTGACAACGCCGTCGCTGTGTCAGTGGTGTATTTAATTTGAAATAAAGCAAACGTAAATTTTGAAATTTTAGACTTTATATAATTAATGTGCGTTTTCCAATTGATGTTTGAATCTACTTTCAAACCTAAAAGATTAAAAGTATCAACTTCTTCTAGCTGTATATTATTAAAGTTTATGTTTAAAATTAATGGGCTGCTTTTATATGTTTTAAATTGCATAATTTTGGTCTTTTTAAAGTTAATTTCTAAGTTGTGATCTTCAAGCCAATTTGTTATAGTTTGTAGAGTGTTGTAGACAATATAGTTATAATTTGTGTTTTTATCGCAGTTCACTAACACTGACACATCGTCGGCAAAGAGTACGCTTAATGTGTTTTCGTTATTTATTATCTTGGGTAAATCGTTTGTGTATATTAAAAACAATAGGCATCCTAGGACACTACCTTGTGGGATTGAACATGTGAGGTCCCGGGTTTGGGACTGAACTACAACGATTTCCCGTTTTTCATCGTTGCTGTGTTCGATTTGAACTATCTGCTTCCTGTTTGTCAAATATGATTGCAACCATTTATAGGCCGTTCCACGAATTCCCGAACCCTTTAATTTATTTAGAAGTATATTAAATTGAACTTTATCGTATGCTTCCGTCATATCCAAAAGGAGGCCTATGGTGGCTCTTTTATTATCAATATTTTGCACTGCCGTTTGGATATATTTATATATTGCCAGAGTTGTTTATCTACTTTTTCTAAAACCGTTCTGTGATTCGTCTAATATATTTTATTTTTCTAAATAATGGTAGAGTCGGTTACACATGGCTTTCTCAAATATTTTAGCAAACGTGGGAAGTAGGGCTATGGGTCTATAGTTACTAAGCGTTAGGGGGTCGTCTTTTTTAAATATTGGTCTTATTAATGAAATCTTTAGTGCATCCGGAAACTGAGAATTTGTTCAAAACTTTGGTTTATAAGTGAAGCTAAAGGAAGCGCGACAGTTCGCTGGCGCGAGTATAGTTAGACGCAAACGCAGCGAATCGCTCGCTGGAGCGCGTTTAGCTGAGGGGCCTGTCTTCAGTGACAGGCCCCTCAGCTATATGTGCCGTATGCGCAGTGCTTCTCAGAAAAAATTGTGTTATCTAAGACGTGCGTTAAACTCTAGTGGGAAGCGTTGTATACTAAAATTTTATTTGGACGATGTTTTCAATTCTGTAAAAGTTTAGTCTGTATGAAATGTATTCAAGAGCTCACTCCTTGTGTGCCGATGAATAATAAATGGAAAAGATATGAAAACAAGACTTTATCCTTTCATGGTCAGAAATGACCGAGACCGTTATGCGAACGTAGTGCCTATGACTTTACTCTGATGACATGTTGTGCTAAGGTAGAGCCATTGCCAAGCGCGTCGTCTGTGACCTACGTGGTGCCTGCATCCCCCATGCCGTTGATGGAGAATAATATTTATAGCTAAAGGGAGCTCAAGAACGGACCCCTGTCAGGAGAGGCAAAGTCGGGAATGAGGGTAAAAAATAATAGGAAATACGACCAAATGAAGGTAGAATGTTAATCTCCTACTTGTTTTATCTTTTTTATATTTTCTTCTTTTTTTATCGTGCAGGCCACTAAGAGTATCAGTCTGTAATTCTTTGAGTCCCACTGTCGTTACTATGCTCGTTGGTGTATTCTACTAGTGTGCGCAAGGAAGGTCGTGTTGCTGAGAGGCTGCCCTGTGTTACATTAAGATGGGTAGTGATGCTGTAGGTTTACATACTTTGGTGTTATCATGTAATTGGGTCCTGATAGTAAGCAGGGTTTGTTACCGAGTAGTGTACTGTTATTTAAATACTTTTGAGGAGAATTTTTTACATCTGAAGTGGGATTGAAGCCTTTTTCTGTAACTATACATTGTAATTTCTTACAATAGATTATATATATGATGACCAAACAGTACAAATTACTGTGGATATTCATCAACTGTAGATATATTAATACTGAAATATAATACAGCTTTTATTATGCAGTGATTGTAATTATATACTAATTAATTGTAATGATTATATAATAAAGTTACATTTCATACGAGCACAGTTGCATAGCTTTAACAAGATCGATGAAAAAATTGTGGAAAAATCAAGCCTAACCTTGCTTAACTTCCCTCCATCCGTCCACGATTGCGCACAAAACACGTGTTTGAGTGACCAAGGTACTAGGACAACAAAAAGCGAAAGAAATTATCTTACTCGCATCCACCAAATAGTCTTGAACTTGTACCCTCAGATTTTCACCTGTTTCGGTCTCTTCAGAATTCTTAAGATAGCATTAGTTTAACATTAAGATAGGACTGTCAAAACTATTTACTTGTCTTTATAAAAATCCCAAGATTCGATTCGATTCTACAGCAACGGGATTTTGTCACCACCTACAAAACGGCAACAAGTTATTGAACAAAATCACCCATATATATAATTATATGTAATTAAATTTTGAAAAATATTTATAGTCTTGAATTTGAATATAAAATATGAAGAAACTTTTTTCCCGACCCATTATAACAAATATTAGACTATAGAAAACTTTTACAGTCTTTGATTTTTAACATATAAAGAAGGAGCAATGCAATTTAGCGGTTTAAAAGGTAGTTTCGAATACAGTAGCGAACACGTGAGCCTCTCGATGAATGGACTAGAACTTCATAATTTTGGGGAACTACATAATTCTTAGGTGTAAAGGTATACCTCAAAACTTGAAAACGAGACTGTACACCCAGTGCGTGTTGCCAGTGATGACATACGGAACTGAGACGTGGTCCTTCACTGCTGGCCGGAGGAGGAAGCTCAAGGTCGCTCAGCGAGCTATGGAGAGGGCTATGCTCGGAGTTTCTCTGCGTGATAAACTCAGAAATGAGGATATCCGCAGTACAACTAGAGTGACCGACATAGCCCAACGGATTAGTAAGCTGAAGTGGCAATGGGCCGGCCATATAGCTCGAAGAACCGACAACCGATGGGGAAGACAGGTTCTCGAGTGGCAGCCTCGTACCGGCAGGCGAAGTGTAGGGCGTCCCCCCACTAGATGGAGTGACGACCTGGTAAGATATGCAGGAAGTCGATGGATGCAGGTGGCTCAGGACCGTGCTTTGTGGCATTCTTTGGGGGAGGCCTATGTTCAGCAGTGGACTTGTGAAGGGCTGTAATGATGATGATGATGACATAATTGTTCATGGTCAATTCCAAGAGGTTTTCCTATCCTTTGCTATAGGCAGGCAATACATAATAGGCAACAGACAGAAATAATTGGGGATCGAACAGGTGTTTAAAGTCACATTTAAGGATCTAATTTAAAGTTTTACACACGAAACCACCCACCCCATCTCATGCAAACTTAGACCAAATAAGTAAGAAGATACGAGTATAATATAAGTTATCTACAGCAAAAAATGCACAACATACGTTCACAAGAAATATACGTCCATGGTATATCATAAGTATTTTATTTAATCACAATATATCAGAAGTCTCTTTTTCTGGCTGACATTTACAAAAAGTAGCGATACATCCATCATGTCATCATTCATATCATATTCATGCAGGTGGAAAATAGTTACAAACATCACACCTGCCTTAAGAATTTGTTTGAAATAGTTTTATTCTATTTCTGAACCAACATCAGTTCCAAAAAAAATTCTTGTTTCAAATTTATTAAAGGCATTTTGCATGTTTATTTTCTTCAGACAATTTTTGTTTAATAACCAAATAACAAAATTGTAATAAAAATTAGTATTAAGTATACTTACAGCAGTGTTAGTTAATATTTTTATATTCGATTTATTAGCCTAAGTCCAGCCTCACAAAACCAATGACGGTAGAGAGGCTGCTTGATGATCTGAATGCGTGGATTGGCCAGGTAGAGGTAACATAGAGAAAAGTCTTTTTATAAAAGAAGAAATTTGCAGAACACGTGAATTGCATCAGAATGTACTAGGACATCAGAAACTGACAAAAGTAAGGTCGATTTATATTTCCATTTGAGCATTGTTTAGCAGTATGTATCTATTAGACGGCAGAAATAGGCAAATAGATAAGAGGTTGGACTACCCAGATGGACACCTTACCTGTGTCTTCGTGCGTATAATAATGGTAAAAAAAGATGGCAATTGAGACGACACAACATAATGACAGCCGAAACAGTACGAAAACGGCCAAAGCTTACGATTCTCAAGAATGCAAGCGATAATCGTATTTCTCTGATTCGAATCGGACGCAGTGCACAATCGATTTACGAATTCACTTTAAGTTTTCGAGATTTGTGTTTACTCAGATTTGATTCTGATTTTGGGATCGGAAGCAAAAAATACTCTATGGTTAGGTTAGCTGAAACAAACATATCTAATATAAAAAAATTATGTTTGTTTGTTCGTATTTTATGCGTTGCCATACCTAGCTTGCGATAAAACTTTGTCAACTTATTGCTTGCACTTGCGCGAATGTTATACATATGTATAATATGTCATAGACATAGTACAATTAACTTACGGTAGGTGGCGCGCGTATCGCAACGAAAAATTTATTTTAAAGTTATATGTAACTCAATATAACTCTTACAAATTTAAAATGATATATCTATAATTATTCCTTCTGCGGCTGCAAAGCGCCGGGTACCAGCTAGTATTTAAAAATTTCGCTATAAATTAATTAATTGAAAAGAAATTTTAAACAACTGGTAATGTTTCATAGGGGATTTTTTTTTAAATTCAAATTACGTATACTTGATGATGATTGAGCCGTGATAGTCGTCTGTCAACACAGCTTGAGGCAGCAGTGCGGCGGAATTTTTCTTGCTCGAAAATGCCTTTTGCCATTTTTTTTGTATAAATTAAAGCATGAAAGAAAGAAAAAAAACAGCTAATTTACTACAGCAGTGCTTGCGTGCGTGCGTACGTGTGTGCGTGCGTGTGCGTGCGCGTGTGTGTGTGTGTGTGTGTGTGTGTGTGTGTGTGTCTGTGTGTGTCTCTCTCTGTGTGTGTGTGTGTGTGTGTGTGTGTGTGTGTGTGTGTTTGTGTGTATGGGGGGGGTGAGTGCTTGCGCGTGTGTGTGAGTGAGTGTAAATCTACGCGTGTGCATGTATAGGGTCAACTGTGAAAGGAAAGTAAGTTTTCCGTTTCCTGTTAAGAAGCATGTAGCAACCGGGTTGTTATTTTGTGTTTGACTTTACTTGTGGACAAAGACCTCAAATCTGGGAAGAGATAGCAGAATTTGTTGTAAATGCTAGGCAGAAGAAATGGTGAGTGGCGTTTGATAAAGCTACTGTGTGGATTGGGAATCGGTACAGGCTAAGATACTCCAGGGAATTTATTATTTTTCTGTGGGTAAGAATATATATATAATAGAAATCTCGACTGCTGCTTTAATATTTGGAACTTTAATTTTTGATATATTGGAAATTTTATAAATATTCTAATTTTATCTTTCCATTAGGATAACATAACAACACACGGCTTATAAATGAAATAAAATATTTATAACATTCATTACTGTCATTAGTTGAACTATTTTATGGCGTGTAAAAAACTGATCGAACGAGAAATTTATCAGGCTTTTTTAATAGAAAAGGAAGCAATACCTGATGGTAAGTGATAACCGTCTCCCAAGAACATCGTAACATCAGAGGAATTGCAGGTACGTTGTCAACCTTATAGAAAGTAGTAAGCCCTTTTCATGAAGTCCCCTTGTAAAACGCACGGTAGAGGACTGCCAACCAATGCGATGAAGTGGGAGGAATTTAGGTTTCTGTCGAAAAGTACGGTGGTAAAATTTGGATGGAGGCAGTCCGTTTTATTATTCAAAAGTAAGAACAAAAGAAGAACTTTTGGGATGGGGAATAAGCAACTCGCGTGACCGTCACACTCTATATATACATAATTTAAAATTAAAAATTTTGTACAACCGAGTTCAATATAAATTATTAAGAATAACTGATAAACTATTGTTAGACCTTGATCAATTTATATGGGACGACATGAGAAACAACCTTTTGGGCAAGCTTTCAGCGTGCGGCTTATCCTCTGACCCAATTGACTGGATGAAGGACTTTCTCTCAGAGTCATCATCAGCCGGGTTCAATAAGCAACTAGGAAGTAGCTGCAGCTGCAATTACACAACTGTCCATTTCGGATGCTCGAGGAATTATGATGGTTGCTGGACAATACTATTGAGGCTGCCTCGAGCCGCACACCGAGGCTGCTCCATGAGCCTGTGCGCTAGGTGGGTACCCGGCTCTGCTCGTTCAGTCCTATCGCAACAAACCCCGGAGTTCCTCAGGAGTCCGTTCTCTCAGCAACTCTCTTCCTGCTGCATATTAATGATCTACTTGTTCACGGTACATAGTACCAGCCAAATGCTCAAGCCTGTCGGGATCAAATCCAGTCCGCAAGAGAACCCATGGTTGGGCGTGCGAATCTCTCACTGGAGGCAGTATCCGAATGGTGCGATGGCAATCTCGTGAGATTCAACGTCTCCAAAATACAAGTGTGTCTTTTTACCGCTAAGAGGAGCTGCTCACCGTGGCTCTTACTTTCCGGAATATATCCTCGGAGTATGTTGTATTCAGATGGAAAGATCTATCTTTCCGTCTGTGTGTAATAGGATTTTGTTACACTAAGACAGTGCGATTTACCATCTAGGGCTGCATCAACACTTACCACCAGGACTTACATTCCAGGGCTGAGTACGAATAAAAGGCGAAAGAATAAAGGTATGGTTTAGTGCTAATTAACAAACTTAAAAGATATTTACTTTACCTGGACATTGTGTTATAAGTGGGGACCATTGGAATTGAACCTTAGCTACTTGCGTACTTTGAAGTTTATAGGGGCACCCATTGCCCTAAAGTTAACAAATCTTGTTGGATATTATTATAAACATATCAAAGATGTGTTTTGTTTTTTCAACATAGCACTTACGCATTCTCGCCATCCTGTACATTCCTGTTAGTATGACCAGTACGATGCCACACATGAACATTATTTTATTAGCGCAAATTAACTTTCTTCGGTTTATGATGTTCTGGTACATTAGTCGTATGCACTACGTGTTTTATTTTAGGCTCCTCTGTCTCTGTCGACAGGCAAAAAAAATGTTATTCGGATATTCTTCTTTGTGTTTTTTTTTTCAATAAAATTCTATTCGTAATTTAAACTTTATATTAATTTATTATTGTAAAACACCATGTAAGTAATAAAACTAATAAGTGCATAAAATACACATACGGCTTACACAACATAAAGTGTATGGTGTGTGTATGTGTGTGTGTGTGTGTGTGTGTGTGTGTATGCGTGTGTGTGTGTGCGTGCGTGTATGTGTGTGTTTTGTGCACACTGATATATTTATAAAGGTACTTTGTGCACACATAGAGAGAATATAATAAAAATAAATACAAATAGATATTAACAACATAAGAAGAAGAATAGATAGCAGATTTAAGATAGACAAGCAAAATTCTAGAGTCTCATCTCTGTTCAGATCTCTAGCTTGTTAAGAAAAAAAACTTGACAATTTGTCCTGGTTTCCCTTCCATACTCAGCACAGATACAATATGTAATTTATAAGTGATAAAGCGCAATTTATATCTTTCTAAACTCTGTGTATTATGCAGTTTTGGACAGTTGTGTCCAATGAGGGCTAGAAATCTTCGGCTTACCAGATGTCGCTAGTTTATACTGAGGTGAAGTTTTTTGTTACACAATGTCAAATTATTGAGAAATAAGTTTTAAATAAAAGTTTTTCAGTTTCTAGTGTCTACTGCTTCTAATGCTTTAAAAAAAATGGTTATCTCCACACTACGATTTTCTCCTGTATCGTGGAGGCAGTTTACAAACATATATTATTTTTAATATAAAAACTATTAAATACCTTGGAATAATTATAGATTCTACTCCTACATTTAAAAATCACATAGACCACCTCTACAATAGAGTCCGTAAACTAATGTTTGTTTTTAAAAAGATTCGTTCTTTTGTTGATATTAAGGTAGTAAAGCAAGTATATTTCGCATTACGTCAATCAATTCTCACCTATTGTATAACCTCATGGGGATGAGCAGCTAAAACCACACTGCTACCACTGGAACGCGCTCAAAGAGCTGTATTCCAACATTCCAAGTCGCAACATTCCGCCCTATCATATTCCCGTCCCATCTCTTATATAAATCCGATAATGTCCTCTCAGTGCGCCAGTTATTCGTTATGAGTACGTTACTAAAACAGCACTTGAAATTGCCCTACAGAAGAGAGGTCACTGATAAAGGACGCAAAGATAGTCATTTAAACTAACATTAGAATAAGGCATTCTTTCATGCATAAATTTTTTACATTCCTTGGCCCTTTTCTGTATAATCAAATCATCATTTTGTACATGTTTCCGTTTAAAATGGCAGATTGTAAAAATGTAATCAGGACATGGTTAAAAAATTTGTCATACGATGATACGAAAAAGTTGCTGATTGTTTTAAGTTAATTAAAATCATAAGTAAATTAATATATTTTACTGATATAACCCTAATTAGTTAGGATGTATTTCATTTTATATAAGAAACAGAAAATAAACATACACCTGAGATTGTTTATCCTAGTTCAGGTACCTGTTATTGTAGACTATTTTAAATTAAGACATTATTTGAATTAATTGTAGAGTTTCTTAAAATAAATTATTATAGTTATTATAAATTGCACAAGGACAAACATCCCGATCCGGAACAATTATTTGTAGGCCATACAAATACTTTTTCCGTGTGAGATTCGAACCCGCGGCCCCCGGCGCTGCAACTCATTGCTAAGCCACTACGGCACGGAAACGTCAGAATATTATATTATCTTTATAAATAAAAAATAACGTGTCACATTGTTTGTCCGCGATGAACTCCTAAGCTACTGAATTGAATTCAATGAAATTTTGCACACTGTATGCAGTTTGGTCCAACTTGAGAGAGAGGATATTTTTCATCCCGATAAGTGACCCTCAATTTTTTTATTGCTAATCTCAGGAGTTTTTTTTTAGGAAAGCAAATGGTCGTCGGAAAGGGCAGAACAACGTCTACCTGGTCACGCTAGTATTATTATAGAGTATTATATTAATTTTAATTACATAAAACAATGCCTCAGTGGTTTGCTCTTTAAGTTTTGCACATTTTTAACACTTTTTTACTTTTATGAATATCTGTGGTTTGGTTTATTTATTTTTAATTTAATTCATATCAAACATAACTAATAGTACGGAAATAAACATTAACCTTTACATTTTTTTACCTAGCACAGCCATGCTGCAGGTATATTAATAGTATAGTCGTAGCACGACTGGGTCGGCTCGACCGGGGAAGGACCACGCTTTCACAGAATACCAGCGTAAATTAGCAGCTTACTGCGGCTGTGTTTCGTATGGCGAGTGAAGAGAACCGGAGACGCTTTTTACTGGAAATGAAGCATTCCATCTTAGTCCTCATGGCTGACAACGCATCTGCATTTCGTTTCGTCATCGAGGATAGATGAGGATGTCTATGGGCCACAGCAAACACTTACCATCAGGTGGACTGTGTGCTCGGTTGTCACCCTTATCTTATATAATTTTTTTATATTAACTTCCCCGCGATGACTACCTCATTTTTAAGTGACGCTGCCCTGGTGGCAGAAAATGTCGTGGATGCCGATGAGATGATGATGAGATGTCGCGTAGGTAGATTGAATGACTTATACAAGAATTATTGAAGCACTTTTTATAATTAAACTGATAATATTTTAATTTTTTAACCGTAATAAATAAAAACGTGATTTTCAGAAATAGAATTATCAACTTTAGTGTTTATTAATTGGGTGTTAAATAATACGTTGTATTTTTTTTATTTAATTTATCGCGTTGAGTTAAAGAAATGCTTTTTGAAGCATTTTTATCAAATTGACTTGGTATCTCATCTATATTATAATGGATTTTCTCAAACGTGAAGAGACTGATTTCAGCAACTTCTAAACTTTATTTATTTTGCAGTGTTTAGTTACCTTTAGCTTCACGAATCGTTTTGAACCATTAGTGATCATTTTGCGATTATTAAACAATATAAAACGAGATTAATAAAGCAACTGAGTTTTCATAATTATTCGTTACTCAATTTAATAAACCAACAAAGATAACAAAGTAAACGCAACAACACGGTATAGAGATATTTTTAATAACATGGTTGTTGGTGGTGGTTTTCGTCTTGAGTTGAGTAGAGTATCATTGTTTGGAGAGTGCCTGGGCGTACAGCCAGCTGGGCGTACAGAATTTGGATACAGCCCACTGTGACGGAAAAAATACCGTAATGAAGTGCTAGAACCAATAGCCTTGCTTCACCAAACAGAAATATGACTAAATTTCCTGCTTATACACGATAATGCTTGTTGACAAATGACCATGGTGGTAACAGCCTGGTAGCACGAACATGATGTCACGGCCCTAGAATGGCCAGTGAAATCCGCTGATTAAATCCTATTGAGCATGCTTGAGATATGCTCCAAAGACGAGCTCTAGGGATTTTCCTGAAATTCTGGTTACACAAGAACGACTTTTTATGCATCTAAGTAGGACTTGGGACAATATTCCTCAACAGGATATTGACAACCACATTCTGAATATGCCCAACCGATGTAGACGCGTGATGAATGTCATGGGTGCTTTCAGCGCTGACATTTTACTGATAATTACCTCTTAATTAATGCCCGCCATATTAAAAGGTTTTTACGTTACATTATTTTTTAATTTAAAAATTAAACTTTCAGTTTTCATGTTCAGTTATCTGAAAAATCTAAAATCTCATTTGAATTCAATGTTTTATAAAAAATAGTAGATTATTAAATAAAGTTTTCTATGATATATACAGTCATGTTTTATGAAAATATTGATATACTCTTTGGAATTTATGTGTTGTTCAAATATACTTATACAGTGGTGATGGTGTGTAGGTTGATTTTTCAAAGTGTAGCTAAATTATAAACTTAAGTTCAAATATGTAACTAATGATATACCGTTATTAAAGTTTTGAAATTACGAGTAAATAAGGCTTCTACTTTTATTTGCAACTATCCCAAATTCCCAGATAAAACGGACAGTTTTTATCTTTTTTTCATTCAAAATCATGTTTAACGTCCATGTCACACTTATGCCGGTAGTTGTTGGGAGCAGTAAGTTCAAAGTTTTTGACGATTATGTTTACCTGTAACAGATAGTCCGACCAGGTAAGTCCAACTTTGACCGAGAGGTCAATCGACGGATTCAAATCGGCTGGGCAGCGTTAGGGAGATTACGATACGTCTTGTAGTCAGACATACCTCAAAACTAGATTGTACAACCAGTGCGTGTTGCCAGTGATGACCTATTTTTTTAAAAAAAAAAACATTACCCCCACACTAGGATTTTCTCCTGTATCGTGGAGGCAGCTTACAAACATATATTGCATAAGGACAAACATCCAGACCCAGAACAATTATTTGTAGGCCCTACAAATACTTGATCCGTGCGGGATTCGAACCCGCGGCCCCCAGGCGTTGCAACTCATTGCTAAGCCACTACGCCACGGAGCCGTCAACCTATATAACCTAGCCTATGGACCTGAGATGTGGTCCTTCACTGCTGGCCGTATGATGAAGCTCAAAGTCGCTCAGCAAGCTATGGAGAGGGCTATGCTCGGCGTTTCTCTGCGTGATAGATTTAAGAACGAGGATATCCGCAGTAGAACCAGAGTAACCGACATAGCCCAAAGAATTAGTATGCTGAAGTGGCATAGGGCCAGCCATATAGCTCGAAGAACCAACAACCGAGGGGGAAGAAAGGTTTTCAAGTGGCTGTCTCGTACTGGCAGGCGAAGTATAGGGCATCTTCACCTGGACCTGGTAAGACATGCCGGAAGTCAAGTTCAGCAGTGGACTTGTGAAGGGCTGTAATGATGATGATGATGAAAAAAGACAGAATGTTGGAGATTTATTTTGATTAATTTTCTTCACAGTTTGCTTACATTACTTATTCTGAACAATGTTTGCAAATTTGGCCGGTTATTGCAAAGTAACCCTGTATAATAAAAATGTATTAATGTAAGTATACAAAAGAATCCTGGAATATTTTAGTGAACGTCAGTTTATAATAAACCTATGGTTGGTAACATATTATTATTCACCTTTCCACACACATACAATAGAATGCACGTAATTTATATGCACATACAAGTCGTGCGAAGTTCTCTTGCCTCATGATATCCTAGTATATGTGGAGGGTGAACACGTTCGCCACCATATTTTTTGATCCTAAAAAATTATAGTAAAAAAAGAAGCCGTTATGTTTTTTTAGTCATTGTACTTCAATGGTTTGTTTTAGTAAGGATGTTTAGAAAATTCTCAAAACTTTAGAACAAACTATTTAAATTTTAATCTCCTCTCCCACAGCATAGCATTTTTTTTTATAGGAGAGGGGCCAAACGCGCATGCGGCTCAACTGATGGTAAGTGTCGACCGCCGCCCAGGAACAACTGCAACACGGCACCAGGGGTATTGCAGGTCTTCTCTTATCCATTCTTGGACTTGGAATTAAAATCAACTAACAAATAAGGACCTAAATTGAGGTTGGCACGAAGTAAATATCACACACACTTCTTTTCATCTTTGCATTTTACAGTTTTCGTCTACCTCCAAGATTTTCCTTTTTTGAGATGTTTTTTGATTTGATTCTTCGTCTTTCCAAATTAATTTTTGCCAAACTTTACTCTGAAAAAAAAATGAAGCAAGGAAAAGCAAGTTTACCTAACCTAAGTCAACCATACCTAACCAAATATGTCTATAAATAAACGGCTTGAGATGATTACAATGGATTAATTGGTTGTAATTAAATGACGATTTCTATTGTTAGTTAATATTTAAAAGTCATGATTCCCTAGTAAAACGGTTTAACTTTTTAAATCGGTTCGTGCTAATACGAAATCTGTCTTCTTCTGCTTTTAAACCCTAGTACATTGGCCGCATGAAACACGTGTTTTGCTTCATTTCCCCGTGACGCTTGCCACAGTGATAGAACTCGGGGTCCAGCGGTGTCGCCGCTATGCCATCAGGGGGGGGGGGGGGAGTCATTGTGCATCATTTACTTCAAACATAGACAAAAGAATATAGAAAGATTTGTCCTAGAATAAAGAACACGTAACATACTATCGATTGCTGTTATATTTTTGTATTCTTTTCTATATATATATATATATTTTCTGTTTTATTAGCTGAGTTTTTTTTATGAGACAAGGGTGCCATACGAGCATACAGTCCAATGCTTTCTCAAGCACGGGGGTGAGACATCCCAACTTCCTGACTCCAGGCAGCTACTGGGAGTTTCTTGACGGAAAAACTCAATAAATGATATTTTTCATGGACCGGTACCCGGGACCTCATCATCAGCAGTCGCGTTCAGAACCACGAGACCAACGAGGTAGTCAGTACCAGATATACCCCAATATTGGTGGTACTACTCGTTTCAGTTCTGGGTTATTTACGTGTGGCGTAAAAGATATGGATTATATTGCCACCTATCTGAGGTCATGGAGATCTTTCCAGCATTGACTTTAGTTATGAAATTTGTTAACAGCAATGTATTCCAGACCGAATTTCGGTCACGGCGGTGAGTCTCAACGGAGAATAGCCATCTGCACAGGGCAGGGTTATAGTGTATGATCAATCACAGTTGCACTCTCTGTTTGCTCACTCTCATAGTAGACGGTGATCCGACTTGATTGGAGATAGATCAGGCGAAGGACCAACGGCTTATCGTGCTTTCCGAGGCACGGAGATATAAGAGGTCGGGAAAAAGTTTCTTCGTATTTTGTATACAAAATCAAGACATTTTTTTTTTCAAAGTTTAATTACATTGAATTATAATTTATATTTGCCATTTTGCTCGATAACTTATTGCCATCGTGTAGGTAGTGACATAATCACGTTGCTGTAGAAATCTTGGGACTTTTTAAAAAAAATGCGACAAATAGTTTTGACAGTGTTCTCTTAATGTTAACCTAACATTACCCAAATAATTCTGAAGAGACCGAAACAGGTGTAAATCTGAGGAAGCAAGATCAGGACTATTTGGGGGATGCATTGATACTTCCCAACCAAACTCTCTCAACACTTGCTGAGTGGCCAAAGATGTGTGTGGTCTTGTGTTCACCAAAGACCACTCATTTTCTGTTGATCGTTTCCAGTCATTTTTTCTCAATTTCTTGCTTGAAACTCATTTTTTGTTGGCAGTAGACATTCAAATTGGTGGTTTTGCCCGGCAGTAAAAGCTCATAATAAACGATGCCCTTCCAATCCCATCATGCATACAGGATCACCTTATTGCGGTCTGTGGAGTTTAAGTACCCATTGACCATGATCTTTTTCACACGTTCTTGACTTAGGTATTCACATTCAGTTTATCACCATCGATCAATCTTTTGAAAACTAGTTCAGTTTCAGTACGTTTCAATAGAGAATCGCAAATGAGTACACGATTCATTAGGTTTCTTTCAGTGAGCTCATGTGGTACCCAAATATCGACCTTTTTGGTATAGCCAGGCTTTTTCAAATGAGTAAAAACTGTTTTATGCTCAATTTTCAATTCCTCGGCTATGTCGTAACTACTTATATGCCGATCTTGCTTCCCTTTTTCAAAAATGGCATCGACTTTACCCGTAGGAGGGTGAACAGAGCGTTAGGTTCATAAGCGTCACAATTTTTTTTCGCGGCTTGAGACGCATTTTTCCCTTTTTTGTAATAAAACAGAATGTATCGCATTTCTTCGTTAGATTCACTCTTTTTGCGGGGCAATTGAAAAATGGCGGGAAAGTTTTTTTTTACTGTTATCTTTTTCTAAGTGTCCTATATGTATTTATCTTAAAACCAGCCAGAAACAAACAGTTCAATCAAAGGGATTCATCTTCAATATTACACTAACAAACTACGAAGAAACTTTTCCCCGACCTTTTATTATGGTTGTAACATGATTGGGTCCGCTCGACCGGAGAAAGATCACGCTCTCACAGAATACCAACATGAAATAGCAACTTAATGCTGTCCTGTTTCATATGGTGAGTGAAAAAAACAGGAGACGCTAATAACTGGAAACGAGGAATTCCATCTTAATCCTTAGTGGTGACAACGTATCTGTATTTTGGTTCATAATGGAGGATAGAGATAGATAGGCCAAAGCAACTTACCATAAAGTGGACTGTGTGCTCGTTTGTTATCTTTATACTATAAAAAAAAAACAAACGTAAACCCAATAACTGATTTTTGGCCGACCTGTGTGATAGTCAGTCTATACTAAGTTATGTACTATATATATAGTAACTAATTTACATAAAATAATAAGTGAGTATACGTTTAGTTGGCGTGGCGATTGCCAAACTGCTTGTGAAGCGTGGCAACTATGTCGATCACTCCTATCAGCTAATCTATACGGGAGGTCTATGTGGTCGACTTGTGGATAGGCTGTATTAAATGAAAATAAATTAAAAGTAAAAAAAAAACTTTTTTTAAAGAAGGTTTTATTTAAATGCGCTAAAAAATCTTTTCATTTAAAACTTTTACTATCAACTTATACCGTCATTGCACAATATAAGTATATGATATAAAAGCTTTTCTACTTATTAGTATTAACTTAATGTGAAAATTTTAAAAATTATATTCAATCAGATCCTATTTATCTACACAGGTAAATCTCACTTTTGTCAATTTCTGATGTCCTAGTACATGTTGCAGACAGTTCACGTGTTTCGTCTGAGGATCGGGGTCTGTTATAAACATATGTTTTTTTTTTAAATTCTAGGTTACCCAGTCAACATAAGCTTTTTCATAACACACTGTTCCATTCCCGTCTTGTGTATTTTTTATCTGATCTAATCTAACTCCTAAATAAATCTATATAAAATGTTAACGTTAACGACACTCCTGTAATTTTTATTATAATTATATTGTTTGGTTTTATTCAACAAAAATTGCCTGAAGAAATAAAAATGGAAAATGCTTGTAATAAAAATTTGAAATAAGAATATTTTTTAAAACTGAGGTTGTTGTTGATAAATAGAATAAAAATATTCCAAACAAATTCAAAATGCAGGTGTGACGCCTAGAATTATTATAATTTTATTGTTTGGTTTTATTCAACAAAAATTGTCTGAAGAAAATAAAAAAGGAAAATGCTTGTAATAAAATTTTTAAATAAGAATATTTTTTTAAAACTGATTGTGTTGTTCAGAAATAGAATAAGAATATTCCAAACAAATTGAAAATGCAGGTTTGACGTCTAGAACTATTTTCTACCTACATGAATATGATATATAGTAGTTCTCGTGAACGTATGTTGTGCATCATCTGTCGCTATAGTCAACTTATATTATACCCATATCTTTTTAATTAATTAGTCTATGTTTCCATGAAATGAGGTGAGGGATTTTGTGCGAAAACGAGGATATGCCAATGTCTAGGAATAGACTGTGATAATATGAACTATTTACAATTATGTACTTCCCCAAAATTATGAAGCTTTAGTTCATTCTTCGAGACGCTCCCGTGTTAAAGTTTAGGTTTCCTACTTGTTCGAAACTGTTTTTTTAAAAACCCTAGATGGCTAGGTAAATAGCACTGCCATTTTTACAACTACCTATCTTAAAAATAAAAATAATGCTTTCTGCCATAGATATAGCGTCAGTTTATACTAAATTTATGTTTTCTATAGTCTAATGTTTGTGATATTTAGTTGAAAATTAATAAAATAATATTAGATTATTATATTTTCATCCTTATACCCTTATACCCTTGACAGTGGATAATTTCTTTCACTTTTTGATGTCCTAGTATCTTGGTTACTAAAACACGTGTTAGCGCAACTTGCACGGAGGGGATCTGTTATGGACAATCCAACTGTAACGTACACGCGTAATGATGAAATAATAAAAAAATAATATAATCATTACAATTAATCAGTACATTATTATAATAACTGTATATATAATTAATAGAATCAGGCGTTACTTTGCGGAAATCCATTATATAAAAGCTCTTAGAAAAATTTACTTCGCAAATATCCGTGTTATTAAATAAAATGATGTGTCTTATCTAGTATAATGAGCACCTCCTGCCCTCCCTCAATTGCGTGCACTATCCCCGTCACCACTAATCCCAGCACCGCTACTCCCAACACCACTACACTAGGCAAGACACACCACTGACGATAATACGACACGTGTTTCGCCTCTACACGAGGCATCCTCAGGTGAAATAGACTCTACGGTGGCTAACTGCTAAGTGAGCGGCGAGCCAAAACAAGTGCCTTTTATACAGACCGATGACGCAACCGCTCTCTACTTAAGGAGCGAGCAACTGCAAGAAACAAAAGCATGTTGTTCGCAACTCTCTGTACGCGGTTCAACCTCAAAGTGTTCATCGATATGTGAGCAGTTTGACCTACGTAGGCCCCATATCTGAAAAAGTAGCTAATACTCTTCGACAAAACATCAAACTGCTCACATATCGATGAACACTTTGAGGTTGAACCGCGTACAGAGAGTTGCGAACAACATGCTTTTGTTTCTTTTTAATTAAATTGTTAATGAGATTTTTTTGGAAATCCGTTAGGGACCACTATTTGAAAAATTATATTAAGTTCTTTTAAATAATTTTCTTTATTGTAAAGAAAACTATTTAAAAGAACTTTACGAACTTACGGCTGCGTAAGTCCAGCGGTGATTGGTCGCATGTTTTATTGCATGACGCAGTTACTTGCTCCTTAAGTAGAAAGCGGTTTCGTCATCGGTCTGTATAAAAGGCACTTGTTTTGGCTCGCCGCTCACTTAGCGGTTAGCCACCGTAGAGTCTATATCACCTGAGAATGCCTCGTGTAGAGGCGAAACACTTGTCGTATTATCGTCAGTGGTGTGTATTTCCTAGTGTAGTGGCGTTGGGAGTAGCGGTGCTGGGATTAGTGGTGACGGGGATAGTGCACGCAATTGAGGGATGGCGGGAGGTGCTCTTCATACTAAGTAAGACACATCATTTTATTTAATAACGCGGATATTTGCGAAGTAAATTTTTCTAAAAGCTTTTATATAACTGTATATTTCAAAACTATAGATATATTACAGTATAAATAAATAACTCAACGCAACTTATTTTACTCATTCCTTTTTTATGATGTTATCTTCGGAGATGGCTCCATATAAAGTTGGAAAAATTCCACTCCTAAGGGAGGAAAAATGCGGATGAAGTTTTTAATATTTATACGATATTCTAGTTATTAATTTGAGCTTCTGATATTTTAATAAAAATGAAGTGACAAACGAACTTAAAGTCCACCTGATGAGTGGCTGTAGCAATCCATGGATACCTGCAGTCGACTTCATACAAAGAAGGCTACAGATGCGTTACTACCTCTGAGGGCTAACTTACTTTAGGTGGTAGAGCCATGCTGCAGCTATATTAGTGGTATAATTGTAGCACGAATGGGTCGGCTCGACTGGGGAAGGACCACGCTGTCACAGAATACCAGCGTCAAATAGCAGATTCATGCTGCTGTGTTTCGTATGGTGAGTGTAGAGAACCGGAGACCCTTTTTACTGGAAAAGAGGTATTCTATCTTAGTCCTCACGGGTGACAACGCACCTGCATTTTGATTCGCAAACGAGGATAAATGTAGATGTCTATGGGCTACAGCAACCACTTACCATCAGGTGGACTGTGTGCTCGTTTGTCACACTATCCTATAAAAAAAACTTAAAAAAATCATATTATTTACGTTTCGATTGTCAGGTACAAATCGATTAAAGCGATATGACCACCTTTTGTAGTTCATAAGTTTTCGTTTATTGTTAACAATTGTTCAAATTTTTTGAAAATTATCACACCAGTATGTATTGAAATTGACGTTTTTGAAGCACTAAAGTGCATTTTCATTTGCAAATTTACAGTCAAAGTTTTTTGAGAAGTCACAAAAAATCATTACTTCATCTTCTTTTAGTTTGTTAACACATTTTTTATACTGTCTTTGTTGTTCTTTCCAATTATAGTAATGAATTTTGAATAGTACTCGTAATTTCTGTAATTCAGATACTATAAAACTTATAAAACCTAAATGAAATCTCTCCAGAAGTTTTTCGGATCTGGGATCAGAACGGAAAATTATTGAAATTAAAAGCAAATTTTTGTAAATGGCCAAGAGGAAAAGAGTATTTTTGTGGAAGTATTGAAGTGAAAACATCAGACCGGTAACGAATTTGAATAAAAATTGCCATGACAACCAGATAAACAACGATGTCAAAACATGTCAAATTTTGGTTTCAGGCTCATAATAGAGAAACGGCAAGATTTAAGTGAAAAATGAGATATTATTGATATAGGAAAAAAGGTAGCGCACCAGCGCGCATGAAGCCCGAAATTGCAGAGTTACGGAGAACTAAATAAAAGATCGAAAAAGGTAGACTCCATCGACACCGATTTAAAAATGCTGATAGCGTGAAAATACGAAGTGAAAATGATTTGTTATTGTATTCTTATGGTTTAAAAAACGTTACAGGATCCTATGGAAATAAAGGTGCTACAAAATATCCAGTTTTGAGGTGAATGCAAAAAATCAAAACAGAATGGAAAAATGAATTTAAAAAAGTGTAAAATGATATGTAATTAGCATAACACTACAATTTCGGGACCGATATGTACTCGAAAATACTAGATGTTTCTTCTACAGGAGAAGGTTCTGGAAACTATCTGAGGCCCTATATAAAGTCGGTATAGACCACGACCGAGACATTATTGAATTGGCGATACAAGAGAATACTTGGAAGCGAAATAACTGCGAACTAAAGTGATCAGTAGTACAATTGTGTTTTATTATTAGTGTGGTTTTAGATTGTAATTAGTGTCCTGTAATTAAAGTGTCAATTTTCGTAATTCAATCGGCAGTTTTTAATTGTCTCGAACCCCAAGCTTGTAACAATATTCTTGAAAAAATAAATCCAGATGACTAAATAAAGGGTTCTGAATCCAAATTAGTGGTTTTTAAAATTTTGTCTGTCTGTGTATTACGGATTCACGCAAAAACCACTTGACGGCTTTACATGAAATTTTGTATGTAGGTAATTAGAAATCCGGGGCAACTTATAGGCTACTTTATCCGATTACGGAACTTAAAAAAAGAAGGTAAAGTATTTTCCTTCCTTTATGTGTTAATTTTATATTATATCTTAGTTATAGGCGGGATAACGGGTATTTTTCAAATTAATAAACTTATAAAAGCTACTAAAAAAAGTATAAAAAAAGTATAAAAAAAGCTAAAACTAAAAAGTATAAAAAATAATGTCCACATAGATATTCATCTCGCGGTGAAATTATTTCATTGTTTTTACTTATGGAAGTCGGTTTTCGTCGGTCGATTTATTTTTTCCTATGATAAATCAATGATCTTTTACTTCTTTTAGGAAGTTTACTTTTTGCCCCTTTTGATTGGACAAGTTCAAGGTTAATACCGTCTAAATAGTTAGTTACATTAAAAGAACGTGGTGTAATTTTTTCATCAGATTTATATGGGGGTAATCTCTGAAGTAAAAACCTCTTTAATTATAGAAGAATCGTTATATATCAGTTCATCAACAAAGAAGTTGTGCCTGACTAGAAGGAAGGTATGCAATTTCAAAGGCACGAGGATAATTTGAAAATAATGTTGGCTCCCAAATTGAATTCGAACTCTGAGCCCATCCTACAGTCCAATGCGTTCATTATAAAGAAAGAGCCTTTCATGAAAAATATTAATTTCAAAAATACTATTTTTTCCTAAGGCTTGAAAACAAACCTCCCAAGTCTTTTCAATGAACACGTGCTGATACGACAAACATACTAGGACATCAGAAGCGGAGAGAGTTAAATGGATTCGTACCCAATTCCTGCACCTCTAATTTATTTATATTGAAATGCAATAATTATTCTAATGACAACTCTGAAAAAAAAGACAGAAAAATATATGTAATAAAAAAGTACAAATGTAAATAAATTTTAATTTGTTACAAAATAAAAACTAGATAGGTATAGGTAGTCAATCTTGTTCTTATATCACATGTTTATAATACGTGTTGTAAAAAAATTGTACCTTGGCGTTTAATATTAATTGCAAATACAAGGTCGGGGACAAAGTTTCTTCGTATTGTATATACAAATTCAAGACATTGTGCATTGTTTTTTAAAGTTAAATTACATTTAATTAAATTAATTTCGAAACTTTATTTTTACTTTTTATTTTTCTTAATTTCTTATATTTATTGATATTAGAACCATCCAGATATAAACAGTACAACAAAAAAGATGTTTCTTCAATTTTATACAAACAAAATAGGAAGAAATTTTTCTCCTACCTATTACATAACAGGCGTTATAGATAAATATCCTTCAGGGGTGAAGAAAGGGTGTCATGATCCCAGTCGGCAGTTTTTAACGGTCGGCATTTTGGGCATTAAGCCTTAACTTTATCTTTTTAAATGACGCCAGTATAAAGGTAAAAATATCTGTAAATTAGCTGTATAAATTATTTAGATTTGTTATCAGGGAAGTTGCTGCTCCCCATCTTTTGTCTCAGTTCCCCGCTGTTGCCTGTTATGACACCCACGGGAAAATATGGGGTAATGGATATTCTTAAACCGCCACTACACAGTGTAATACTGAATAATTTTCATAAAAAGAATTTCTTCGAGACTAAATTTTCGGTCACGGCGGCCAATGGATAAGGACAAGATTATAGTCCAAGAGTGGATGCACAACACAGGTGCACTATCTATCCTCTCACTCCTCACTCTCATTGTTCTCATGGGACGGTAAACTAACACGAACGGAGTGAGACAGAGGCAGGACCAACGACTTTACGCGCTTTCCGAGGCACGGGGCTGAAACACCGCCAACTTTCTGACTCCGGTCTGCGGCTGAAAATTTCTTGATAGAAAAACCCAATAAGTAACTGATTTTGACTCGACCCGGGATTCGAACTCGGGACCACATGATCAGCAACTGCGTTTATAATCTATACTAACGACTATGGTCGTAAAAAATCTGTCTTGATTAAAAAATATTACGAACAACTTAGAATTTAAATTCTGAAAAAGTGTTGGTTATATTGTTTTATTAATTTTTTTTTAAATAATATAATTGGATTATAGAAGAATTTTACTGGTTATATCTTTAAGATTTTTGAAAGTGAAAGGGAGAGGGGTAGGGCGAAATTTTGGCTATAGTGGCCGTAAGCATCAGCTAGCCATGCTACACCATGCAATTGTCGAAATATGAAAAAACAAGTAAAAATTTTATTGATAATTAAACCATTGCACGGTCTACTTTTGTAAGTTCCCCTCCTCTTTTAGTAACTATAACAAAAATAGGATGGGACGAACAGCACACGGAACTTAAAAAACTTAAAAAAAACCTTCGCTCACGTGCTCTTCTATCTAATATACCAGGACATCAGAAATCAGAGAAAATTACATTGCGCAATAATTGTCTGTGCTCTGTATTTTCTGATGGAGGGACTGGTGAGGTGAATTCTTGTGAGAATAAAAAAAGACATCGACAACGTTTTTAATTAACTGGATTAATTATTATTATAATTTATATTTACACATAAATAAAATTGAATTGTCTAAAAAAATGCTTGGAGGCATTCATAGTCTATGTTTAGCAGTGGACTTGTGAAGGGTAGTAAAGATGATGATGATGATGATGATGCATAATAAATACAGGTGAAGCTAAAATACAAAGTATTAAAAATCTTCCTAAAAAGCAAGGGTTGAAAATTTAGTTCGAATGGGTCATTAGCGTTGTCTTGGTCTTGGTTATTTATTCTGTGGTTTTGGTGTGTATATTTTTTCTAAAAGCAAAGTAAAGCTGGGGATCGAATCCCCTGTGCTGTAAAATTTGCGCTTAGTTCGATAATCGTGATCTAATATCACACAAACATCAGATTAAATATTAAATCTCAACTATTCTCTACAATATTACATATTATTTTACAATATATAACAATATGTAACGAAGCCTTCTAAGTTGTACTCATACAGTCTAATATATTATTGTCATCTTTATACCTGTCTTATTTATTAACATACTGTGGCCTTAGTAATTAATTGTGCATATTATTTACTAGCGATCCGACCCGGCTTCGTGTGCGCCACCTACCCGGTCCAATTGTGAATCTAAACCATCCAGAAATCTACTTAAACACACAGAAAAAATTAAAATTGTCTTACTGTTTCGAGATATCTCTTGTTAAACGTCACGATGTTAAGTGAAGAATCCGTTTTGGATAGGAGTTTCATAAAATCAGTTCTTGGGTGTCTACGTCGAGTACATAATATGTAAAATTTCAAGTGAAGCAGGCGTATTTTTTGGAGAGCTCTAAATGTATTGATTACTCACTAATTTTTCACAATTTTTATATTTAAATGCAATACAATTTTAAATTGCATTTAAATATAAAATTGTTACAATAACGGAAAAGTTATGAACCACAAACGGTGGTCATATCACTTTAAGCCATTTCTACCTGACAAATCGAACGTAAAAGGACATTGCAGTTTCATATATAATGTCTGGAATTTTATTTGGACGATGTATTCAATTCTGTAAAAGTTTAGTCTGTATGAAATGTATTCAAGAGCTCACTCATTGTGTGCCGATGAATAACAATTGGAAAAGATTTGAAAACAAGACTTTATCGTTTCATGATCAGAAAGGGTCGAGACCGTTATGCGAACGTAGTGCCTATGACTTTACTCTGACGACATGTTGTGCTAAGGTAGAGCCATTGCCAAGCGCGTCGTCTGTGGCCTACGTGGTGCCTGCATCCCCCATGCCGTTGATGGAGACTAATATTTAAAGCTAAAGGGAGCTCAAGAACGGACTCCTGTCAGGAGAGGCAGTGTCGGGAATGAGGGTAACAAATAAAAGGAAATACGAACAAATGAAGGTAGAATTTTAATCTCCCACTTGTTTTATCTTTTTTATATTTTCTTCTTTTTTTTATCGTGCAGGCCACTAAGAAGATCAGTCTGTAATTCTTTGAGTCCCACTGTCGTTACTATGCTCGTTGGTGTATTCTACCAGTGTACGCAAGGAAGGTCGTGTTGCTGAGAGCCTGCCCTGTGTTACATTAAGATGTGTAGTGATGGTGTAGGTTTACATACTTTGGTGTTATCATGTAATTGGGTCCTGATAGTAAGCAGGGTTTGTTACCGAGTAGTGTACTGTTATTTTAATACTTTTGAGGAGAATTTCTTACATCAGAAGTGGGATTGAAGCCTTTTTCTGTAACTATACATTGTAATTTCGTACAATAGATTAATATATGATGACCAAACAGTACAAATTACTGTGGATTGTCATCAACTGTAGATATATTAATACTGAAATATAATACAGCTTTATTATGCAGCGATTGTAATTATATACTAATTAATTGTAATGATTATATAATAAAGTTACATTTCATACGAGCACAGTTGCATAGCTTTACTTTAAACAAGATCGATGAAAAAATTGTGGAAAAATCAAGCCATACCTTTCCCTCCATCCGTCCACGATTGCGCACAAAACACGTGTTTGAGTGAACAAGGTACTAGGACAACAAAAAGCGAAAGAAATTATCTAACTCGCATCCACCATATAGTCTTGAACTTGCACACTCAGATTTTCACCTGTTTCGGTCTCTTCAGAATTCTTTGGATAGCATTAGTTTAACATCAAGATAGGACTGTCAAAACTACTTGTCTTTATAAAAATCCCAAGATTCGATTCGATTCTACAGCAACGGGATTTTGTCACCACCTACAAAATGGCAACAAGTTATCGAACAAAATCGCCCATATATATAATTATATGTAATTAAATTTTGAAAAATATTTATAGTCTTGAATTTGAATATAAAATATGAAGAAACTTTTTCCCCGACCCATTATAACAAATATTATACTATAGAAAACTTTTATAGTCTTTGATTTTTATAACAACATATAAAGAAGGAGCAATGCAATTTAGCGGTTTAAAAGGTAGTTTCGAATACAGTAGCGAACACGTGAGCCTCTCGATGAATGGACTAGAACTTCATAATTTTGGGGAACTACAAGAGATTTTCCTGTCCTATGCTACAGACAATACATAATAGGCATACACATAGATTACCTCCTAAGGTTAGGAGGTAATCTATGTCCATACATAATAGGCAATAGACAGAAATAATTGGGGGTCGAACAGGTGTTTAAAGTCACATTTGAGGATCTAATTTAAAGTTTTACACACGAAAACACTCACCCCATCTCATGCAAACTTAGACCAAATAAATACGAAGATACGAGTAATAATATAAGTTATCTACTGCAAAAAATTCACAACATACATTCACAAGAACTATACGTCCATGGTATATCATAAGTATTTTATTTAATCACAATATATCAGAAGTCTCTTTTTCTGGCTGACAGTTACAAAAAGTCGCGATACATCCATCATGTCATCATTCATATCATATTCATGCAGGCGAAAAATAATTACAAACATCACACCTGCCATTTGAATTTGTTTGAAATAATTTTATTCTATACCAACATCAGTTGCAAAAAAATTCTTGTTTCAAATTTATTAAAAGCATTTTGCATGTTTATTTTCTTCAGACAATTTTTGTTTAATAACCAAATAACAAAATTGTAATAAAAATAAGTACATACATTTTTTTACAGCAGTGTTAGTTAATATTTTTATATTCGATTTAAGACTAAGTCCAGCTCACAAAATCAATGACGGTAGAGAGGCTCAAGCTTTGGATGATCTGAATGCGTGGATTGGCCAGGTAAGTAGGTAACCTAGAGAAAAGTCTTTTTATAAAAGAAGAAATTTGTAGAACACGTGAATTGCATCCAGAATGTACTAGGACATCAGAAACTGACAAAAATAAGGTCGATTTACATTTCCATTTGAGCATTGTCTAGCAGTCTATTAGACGGCAGAAATAGGCAAATAGATATGAGGTTGGACTACCCAGATGGACACCTTACCTGCGTCTTCGTGCGTATAATAATGGTAAAAAAAGATGGCAATTGAGACGACACAACATAATGAAAGCCCAAAGCGCTGTATGTGAAACAGTAACAAAACGGCCAAAGCTTACGATTCTCAAGAATGCAAGCGATAATCGTATTTCTCTGATTCGAATCGGTCGCAGTGCACAATCGATTTACGAATTCACTTCAAGTTTTCGAGATTTGTGTTTACTCAGATTTGATTCTGATTTTGGGATTGGAAGCAAAAAATACTCCATCGTTAGGTTAGCTGAAACAAACATATCTAATATAAAAAAGAAATATGTTTGTTTGTTCGTATTTTATGCGTTGCCATACCTAGCTTGCGATAAAACTTTGTCAACTTATTGCTTGCACTTGCGCGAATGTTATACATATGTATATGTCATAGACACAGTACAATTAACTTACGGTAGGTGGCGCGCGTATCGTAACGAAAAATTTATTTGAAAGTTATATGTAACTCAATGTAACTCTTACAAATTTAAAATGATATTTACATAATTATTCCTTCTGCGGCTGCAACGCGCCGGGTACCAGGTAGTATTTAAAACTTTCGCTATAAATTAATTAATAGAAAATAAGTTTTAAACAATTGGTAATGTTTCATAGGGGATTTTTTTTAAAATTCAAATTATGTATACTTGAATGATGATTGAGCCGTGATAGTTGTCTGTCAACACAGCTTGAGGCAGCAGTGCGGCGGAATTTTTCTTGCTCGAAAATGCCTCCTACGAAGGAATTAATTCCAATAAAAAAGGTCTGTGTACTACAATGGAACGTATCTCGACTGCTGCTTTTTAATATTTGGAACTTTAATTTTTGATATATTGGAAATTTTGTAAATATTCTAATTTTATCTTTCCATTAGGATAACATAAACACACGGCTTATAAATGAAATAAAATATTTATAACATTCATTACTGTCATTAGTTGAACTATTTTATGGCATGTAAAAAACTGATCGAACGAGAAATTTATCAGGCGTTTTTAATAGAAAAGGAAGCAATACCTGATGGTAAGTGATCACCGTCTCCCAAGAACATCGTAACATCAGAGGAATTGCAGGTACGTTGTCGACCTTATAGAAAGTAGTAAGCCCTTTTCATGAAGTCCCCTTGTAATACGCACGGTAGAGGACTGCCAACCAATGCGATGAAGTGGGAGGAATTTAGGTTTCTGTCGAAAAGTACGGTGGTGGATTTTGGATGGAGGCAGTCCGTTTTATTATTCAAAAGTAAGAACAAAAGAAGAACTTTTGGGATGGGGAATAAGCTACTCACGTGACCGTCACACTCTATATATACATAATTTAAAATTAAATTTTTGTACAACTGACTTCAATATAAATTATTAAGAATAACTCAAAAGCTATTGGTCAGACCTTGATCAATTTATATGGGATGACATGAGAAGCAGCCTTTTGGGTAAGCTTTCAGCGTGCGGCTTATCCTCTGACCCAATTGACTGGATGAAGGACTTTCTCTCAGAGTGATCATCAGCCGGGTTCAATAAGCAACTAGGGACTAGCTGCAGCTGCAATTACACAACTGTCCATTTCGAATGCTCGAGGATTTATGATGGTTCGGCCTGCCTCGGGCCTCTCAGTTCCGGACAATACTATTGTGGCTGCCTCGAGCGGCACACCGACGCTGCTCCACGAGCCTGTGCGCTAGGTAGGTACCCGGCTCTGTACGTCCAGTCCTATCGCAACAAACGCCGGAGTTCCTCAGGAGTCCGTTCTCTCAGCAACTCTCTTCTTGCTGTATATTTATGATCTACTTGTTCACTGTATATAGTACCAGCCAAATGCTCAAGCCTGTCGGGATCAAATCCAGTCCGCAAGAGAACCCATGGTTGGGCGTGCGAATCTCTCTCTGGAGGCAGTATCCGAATTGTGCGATGGCAATCTCATGAGATTCAACAACTGCAAAACACAAGTGTCTTTTTACCGCTAAAAGGAGCTGCTCACCGTGGCTCCTACTTTCCGTAATATATCCTCGGAGTATGTTGTATTCAGACGGAAAGATGTCTATATTTCCGTCTGTGTGTAATAGGCTTTTGTTATGCTAAGACAGTGCGATTTACAATCTAGGGCTGCATCCCCACTCACCTCCAGGTGGGAATATGGTCAAGCACTGGCTCATAATAATTAAAAAAAATACAAAGGACTTACACTCCAGGGCTGGGTACGAATAAAAGGCGAAAGAATGGAGGTATGGTTTAGTGCTAATTAACAGACTTTAAAAGATATTTACTTACCTGGACATTGTGTTATTTGTGGGGACCATGGGAATTGAACCTTAGTTACGTGCGTACTTTGAAGTTTATAGGGGCACCCATTACCCTAAAGTTAACAAATCTTGTTGGATTATAACCCTATCAAAAATGAGTTTCGTTTTTTCAACATCGCACTTACGCATTCTCGCCATCCTGTACATTCCTGTTAGTATGACCAGTACGATGCCACACCTGAACAGTGTGGGTGTGGCCATCTTTAAAATACAGATCCTGCCTTACTTTGGTTAAAAACCTGCCAAATTCAGTCAAAAGTGAAAAATACCTAAATACTGCCAACTTTATTTACCATTGTATTAAACTAAGAAAAGTAAAAATACACATTCAAATGTAAAATAAAATTAAACATATCTTTTGTTGGTTTGAATGCAATGCAATCGCCATGCTCACCAATGCCTTGTTTAACTTGCACGTGTTTGTCTATAAATCTGTTTCGTGTATTTGCCTTAATTATATTTATTTGAGAGAATATTATTTCGTAGGCTGAATCCATTCATATTTTTTTATGTTTACCAGTAGCGGCATGCACCTTTAAAACGGACAGCCGGGGTGCCAATTTGCAATCTGGATCACCTACACCTTTGGAGATAGATCCACGACGAAAGTAAAGAATCTTAGTGATTTCTTATATTTACGCGAACACAACACATTTAAATGAAACTAATCTTACGGAAGTCTGCAGTCTGTGAACATGTACAGGATCGCCCCCGTCACTACATTAGATTTGATAGACCACAAATCCTCGCTAAAGAACACCGATTCCTTCCAAGGATGATTCGCGAGGCTATTGAAATCAAAAAACATCCTAATTTCAATAGAGAAGATGGCTGGGTGCTACCATCTGCTTGGGATCCCATAATTAATAAAATTAAATCCCAACCCAAGCATACAACTGCAAGACTTCATGATACTGTAAGTTCATACTGCGTAGATCGGAACAAAAATTAATAATTTTTAATCTGGAGGTAGCCGTGGTTAACTATGACATTGGGACGTCATACACCTCAGTCCCCCCCGTGACCATGGGTGCTGTAAAGTGCTTGAAACGTCGGGAATGAAAAATAAGTTAATATACGCGATAAAATCCGTAAAATTAGTTTCATTTAAATGTAAAGAATCTTGCTTCCATTCTGCTATATACGCCTATATCATATTTTCGCTTCATCACCACCACCTATAATTACTGTCGTCCACAAAATATTATTAACAAGATATTACCACAATGAAATTTAATGCGATACCAAGCTACAGCACGTCTCTTCTATGACTGATTGAAATATTAACCATAAATCGTGTTTATGAATACTCGTTTTAAGATTTTGTTTAAAAAATACTAGTAATGCTATTAAACATTACTAATATTCCCTTTAACCACTTCTGGTAAGCTTAAAATGCTTGTGTTAGAAGTGGTTCACGAGTTCACGACAGTAGTCGAATGGTGGATTCGAACCCACGACCTTTAAAGTTCGCAGTCTGCGCCCTGCCATTAGGCTACTGACACTTAAGGTTATCAACTTTACACAAAAACTTTTAAAGTCGTTTATTGAATGTGATACAAACACATAATACAGTATCAATCGGTTGCAATTTTCGGCATTTTAAGTTGCCATACTGAAATCTATTTTTAATACTACCAAATACTGCCAGATTTTATAAAACGTCAACCGATCATGCCAGAGGCTAAAATAAGAGGCCAATCCTGCCAAAATGACAGGAACCTGCCACATATGGTCACACTGCACATGAACATTATTTTAATAGCGCAATTGTAATATCTTTTAAATTAATTTTAATTTAAAAGATATTACAATTCAAATAACTAATACTAATTAAATCTACACCCCGCCCGATGTTAGAAACGAAGTGTAGTATTTAAAAGAACTAATACTAATTAAAAGAACTAGTATGGGAAAATGAGGTAGCCGCTTAGTTCGCGGTTTTGTAAGGGGTATCCATATATTATGTAACACGTCCCCCCTGAGAACAGCAACTATTTCTGAGTCTTGAGATGATGAAATATTGCTGTCTTTTGTGGTTCAGATTTTCCAGGTTTCGCGTAGATGTCTTCTTTGGATGGGAGTTGCGATGCTTTTCTAGTGCACTGCAATAGTCTGTAACGTTTTAAAGTAACAAGTCTTGTAAGTACCAGTATGCTTAATATCATTACAGCGTAAAGTGGGATGGTCGTATGGTATAGGTATTTCGACGAAATTTGGTCAACTTGTAAAATCGGTTGAGACATCAGATTATGTTGAATTTCATGTAATCTCTTTAAATCAATAGATTTGAGATGTATGTGAGACGAGTTGTTCAGATGAGTAGCTGGGTTATAGGTAAGCTTCGTGATCTTCAAAGGCTGCTGCTCTTTCACTCGGTCGTTGATGTTAGTGATGGTAGACTCCGTAGTATGCAGAAAGCAAAATGGCAAAATGGAAGAAAGGTTTTCGAGTGGCTGTCTCGTACTGGCAGGTGAAGTGTAGGGCATCTTCCCTTTACATGGAGTGACGGACGACCTGGTAAGACATGCAGGAAGTCAATGGATGCAGGTGACTCGGGACCGTGCTTTGTGGCATTCTTTGGTGGAGGCCTATGTTCAGCAGTGGACTTGTCAAGGGCTGTAATGATGATGGTGATGATGAAAAAGGACAGAATGTTGGACATTTTTTTTTGATTAATTTTTCTTCACCGTTTGTTTACATTACTTATTCGGAACAATCTTTGCAAATTTGGCCGGTTATTAATAAAAATGTATTAATGTAAATACAAAAGAATCCTGGAATATTTTAGTGTACGTCAGTTTGTAACAAACCTATGGTTGGTAACATATTATTCACCTTTCCACACACATATAAAAGAATGCATATAATTTATATGCTCATACAAGTCGTGCGAAGTTCTCTTGCCTCATGATATCCTAGTATATGTGGAGGGTTAACACGTTTGCTTTTCATCGGGCGTCGGGCGCCACCATATTTTTTATATTTTTTGACCCTAAAAAATTACTAGGGTAAAAAAATTGCCGTTACGGAATGTTTTAGTCATTGTCAAATTACTTCAATGATTTTAGTTACGATTTTTAGAAAATTCTCAAAACTTTATATAGCATATTTTTTATAGGAGACCGCCGCTCCGGAACAACTGCAGGGGTATTGCAGGTCTTCTCTTATCCAGTCTTGGACTTGGAATTAAAACTAACTAACAAATAAGGACTTAAATCTAAAATGTCCTCCGAAACTCGTGTACTTAGGCTGGCACGAAGTAAATATCACACACACTTCTTTTCATCCTTGCATTATTTTACAGTTTTGGTCTACCTGCAACCTCCAAGATTTCATATGCAATTTGATTCTCCGTCTTTCCGAATTAATTTTTTGCCAAACTTAACTCCGAAGAAGAAAGAAGCAAGCATAAGCAAGTTTACCTAACCTAAGTCAACCATACCTAACCAAATATTCTATAAATAAACGTCTTGAGATGATTACAATGAATAACGATTTGTTGTTAATTAAATGATGATTTCTATCGGCACTTAATATTTAAAAGTTTTTATTTTGATTCCCTAGTAAAATAGATTTACTATAAATCGGTGATTAGTGCTCCTATTCTCCCATTTTCAACGATGCACACATGAAATAATACAAAATCTGTCTTCTGCTTTTGAAATCCTAGTACATTGGCCGCATGAAACACGTGTTGTTTTACTTCATTTCCCCGTGACGCTTTACACTACTTGCCACAGTGACAGCACTCGGGGTCCGTCCAGTGGTGTCGCCGCTATGCTATCAGGTGGGGGGGGGGGGGTCATTGTGCATCATTTACTTTCATCTACTTCAAACATAGACAAAAGGGATAAAAATATTGTTATGATGACGCATTCGCGGCAGCGAATCGTTGCGAAAATATCGCGGTAGCGAAACAACTGCAGACTCGACGACACGGAAGCGGAACCTCTGTAAATTTGTCCTAGAATAAAGAACACGTAACATATATCGAATTTTTTTGTTATATTTGTATTCTTTTCTATATATTTTTTTTTTGTTTTATTAGCTGAATTTCCTTTTTTTTATGAGACAAGGGTGCCATACGAGCACACAGTCCAATTGATAGTAAGGATGCTGTGGCCCATAAAAATCTACATGTATCCTCGATTACAAATCAAAATGCAGATACGTTGTCACTCGTGAGGACCAAGATGAAATGCCTAGTTTCTAGTAAAAAGAGTCTCCGGTTCTCTACACTCATCATACGAAACACAGTGTTAAGCTGCTATTTTATGCTGGTATTCGCTGAGAACGTGGTCCTCCCTCGGTCGAGCCGACCCATTCGTGCTACAACTATACTACTAATATAGCTGTAGCATGGCTCTATCACGTAACTGCGAGATAGACTTAAAATGAGATATCCGCAGTAGAACCAGAGTAACCAGCATAGCCCTACAGATTAATAAGCTGAAATTGCAATGGGCATATGGCATATAGCTCGAAGAAACCAGAACTGATGAAGAAGAAAGGTTTTCAAGTGACAGCCTCGCCTAGATTCGCCTTCGCAGGCGAAGTGTAGAGTGACTCGCCCACTAGATGTGAGTGAGGACCTATTAAGACATGCAGGAAGTCGATGGATGCAGGTGGCTCAGGACCGTACTTTGTGGCATTCCTTGGGGAGACCTATTTTCAGCAGTGGACTTGTGAAGAGCTGTAATGAGGATGATGATGAATGATACATTTTGTTCCATTTAGGGGCAGAATAATAGTTCTGCGGCAGTGTTGGTACCTTAAGCTGAGTCGGTGATTTCGTTTACAGAATAATATTACGTGGTAGAGCCATGCACTAGCTATTGCACGAATGGGCCAGCTTGAACAGGAGAAGTACAACGGCCGTCACAGAATACCGCCGTTCAGCAGTATTTATTACTTTCGCGTTTCGCCTGGTAATTGCAACGGTAGAGGTATTAAATAATTAAAAATTAATTATTACGTCAAAGAGTATATCTACAACGGTGGATCTTCACATGAAATGCTGTTACCATCTCTGGGCTGGGGCTCCCCCAGTACTAGCTCCTTCCACTTGATCACATCCAGCGCAGAGCCGCTCGAATCGTCGACGCCCGAGTACTCTGCGATCGGCTCGATTCACTGGCGCTGCGAAGAGATGTTGCATCTGTTTGCATTTTCATTTCCATCTACCACGGGGAGTGCTTTTAGGAATTATTCGGATTAACTCCAGCCGCCAAATTTCAAGAACGGGCATCGAGGATAAACTGCCGATACCATCCATACCATATGGATGCTTGGCGTTACACCACTCTGTACGTTTTAGTAAGAGTTTTCTTCCTCGTACGACCTCTCTGTGAAATAGTTTACCACCGACGATTGCTCGTATGCCTCCTCTACTAAAAAAATAAATAAACAAGTCACCCCTGATACCCGTTGCAAGGAGTTTACGTAAAAAGACTTAAATGATCGATTTTAGCGAATGCTTTGCAGGAGTCTGTATGGATACATCTATCTATGTTGGTTTAGACTTAAAGCTAGTTAGATAGTCGGAACAAATAACAAGGTTTGACATGGTGGATCTGTTTTTTAAAAAACCATGTTGATTTTCACTAAATGTGTAGCGAAGGTTGAAAATAATTTTTCCAAGTACTTTGGCAAATAAACAGAGCTTGGAAATGGGATAATAATTTCGTGCCTCATCCTTAGGTCCTTTTTATGTATTGGAATAATAAAATTTTTGGAAACATACCTCACTTTAAGGAATGGTGGTACAGAATGCTGAGAGGCATAGTAAGAAAGTTCGCACAACTTACAATTAAGATTAGCCAGCCGTTATACCGTCTGATCCAGCTGATTTGTTCAGGTGGATAGCCTTCAAAAGTTTAGGTACCTCTGCTTCTTGCACCTCGACGGAACTGATATAAACAATTTACGTGTCAATAATATTAAAATAAAATAAATTAAAGTGTCTGAAACCTAAATAAAGTTAGACTTAAAATACCGATTGAAGAAATCATAAATTACTTCACTTTTGCCTGAATAATGCTGTCTGAATTTCATATTAGAAGGACATGAATGGTAAGTGGATGCTGTGGCACATAGACATCTACATTTATCCTCGATTAAGAATCAAAATGCAGATGCGTCGTCACCCCTGAGTACTAAGATGAAATGCCTCGTTTCCAGCAAGAAGGGTTTCTCTACATTCACTATACGAAACACTTAAGCTGCTACTTTACGCTGATATTCTGTGAGAGTGTGGTCTTATCCCGACTGAACCGACCCATTCGTGCTACAACCATAATATAGCAGCAATGTGGCTCTACCACGTATTATTTTTTATAAAAGTACCCAATATTACTTATCGCATTATTATTATCGTTTGTTACCCTAACTTCAATATTCTTCTATGTTTATCCATGAGCTTGTAAAATTACACTACTGAATGGACCTTTCCTACTGTAGGGAGGATCTGTCATATTTGTCACGGATGGTAGGTAATTTGACAATTGCAGTACCAGATATAATGTCCTCCAGACCGAATTTCGGTCATGATGGCCAGCCTTAACGGAGACTGGCCATCGGCGCAGGACAGGATTATAGTGCCCAAGTGTATGCGCAAGCTCAGGTGCAATCCCTATTCCGACACTCTCATAAGCTGATGGGCCGGTAAAACGACACAGCCAGAGAGAGATCAGGCGCAGGCCCAACGGCTCTAGGTGCTTTCTCAAGCACGGGGGTGAGACATCCCAACTTCCTGACGACGGGCAGCTACTGGGAGTTTCTTGACGGAAAAATTCAATAACTGATATTTTTCATGGACCGGTACCCGGGACCTCATTATCAGTAGTCGCGTTCAGAACCACGAGACCAACGAGGTAGTCAGTACCAGATATACCCCAATATTGATGGTACTACTCGTTGCAGTTCTGGGTTATTTACGTGTGGCGTAAAAGATATGGATTATATTGCTACCTATCTGAGTTCATGAGATCTTTCCAGCATTGACTTTAGTTATGAAATTTGTTAACAGCAATGTATTCCAGACCGAATTTCGGTCACGGCGGTGAGTCTCAACGGAGAATAGCCATCTGCGCAGGACAGGGTTATAGTGTATGATCAATCACAGTTGCACTCTCTGTTTCCTCACTCTCATAATAGACGGTGATCCTACTTGATCGGAGATAGATCAGGCGAAGGACCAACGACTTATCGTGCTTTCCGAGGCACGGAGATATAAAAGGTCAGTAGAAAGTTTCTTCGTATTTTATACACAAAATCAAGACATTTTTTTTTCAAAGTTTAATTGCATTGAATTATAATTTATATTTGCCACTTTGCTCGATAACTTATTGCCATCGTGTAGGTAGTGACATAATCACGTTGCTGTAGAAATCTTGGGATTTAAAAAAAATGCGACAAATAGTTTTGACAGTGTTCTCTTAATGTTAACCTAACATTACCCAAATAATTCTGAAGAGACCGAAACAGGTGAAAATCTGAGGAAGCAAGATCAGGACTATTTGGGGGATGCATTAATACTTCCCAAACAAACTCTCTCAATACTTGCTGAGTAGCCAAAGATGTGTGTGGTCTTGTGTTCACCAAAGACCACTCCTTTTCTGTTGATCGTTTCCGGCCGTTTTTTATCAATTTCTTGCTTGAGTCTCATTTTTTGTTGGCAGTAGACATTCAAATTGATGGTTTTGCCTGGCGGTAAAAGCTCATAATAAAAGATGCCCTTCCAATCCCACCATACATACAGGATCACCTTATTGCGGTCTGTGGAGTTTAAGTACCCTTTGACCATGATCTTTTTCACACGTTCTTGACTTAGGTATTCACTTTTTATCACCATCGATCAATCTTTTGAAAACTAGTTCAGTTTCAGTACGTTTCAGTAGAGAATCGCAAATGAGTACACGATTCATTAGGTATCTTTCAGTGAGCTCATGTGGTACCCAAATATCGAGCTTTTTGGTATAGCCAGGCTTTTTGAAATGGGTAAAAACTGTTTTATGCTCAATTTTCACTTCCTCGGTTATGTCGTAACTACTTATATGCCGATCTTACTTCCCTTTATCAAAAATGGCATCGACTTTACCCGTAGGAGGGCGACCAGAGCGTTAGGTCCATAAGCGTCACAATTTTTTTCGCGGCAATGTATCGCATTTCTTCGTTAGATTCACTCTTTTTGCGGAGGCAATTGAAAAATGGCGGGAAAGTTTTTTTTTACTGTTTTCTTTTTCTAAATGTCCTACATGTATTTATCTTAAAACCAGCCAGAAACAAACAGTTCAATCAAAGGGATTCATCTTCAATATTACACTAACGAAATACGAAGAAACTCTTCCCCGACCTTTTATTATGGTTGTAGCATGATTGGGTCCGCTCGACCGGAGAAAGATCAATAGCAAATTAATGCTGTCCTGTTTCATATGGTGAGGGAAAAAAACAGGAAACGCTAATAACTGGAAACGAGGAATTCCATCTTAATCCTTATTGGTGACAACGTATCTGTATTTTGCTCCTTAATGGAGGATAGATGTAGATGTCTATGGGGCACAGCATTCACTTACCATAAAGTGGATTGTGTGCTCGTTTGTTATCCTTATAATTAAACACCGCCAAATTCCTGACTCCGGACTGCTACTGAGAATTTCTTGGCAGGTAAACCCAATAACTGATTTTTCGCCGACCTGTGTAATAGGCAGTCTATAATAAGTTATGTACTATATATATAGTAACTAATTTACATAAAATAATAAGCGAGTATACGATTAGTTGGCGTGGCGATTGCCAAACTGCTTGTGAAGCGTGGCAACTATGTCAATCCCTCCTATCAGCTAATCTATACGGGAGGACTATGTGGTGGACTTGTGATAGGCTGTATTAAATGAAAATAAATTAAAAGTAAAATATAACATTTTTTTAAACAAGCTTTTTAATTAAATGCGCTAAAAAACTTTTCCTTTAAAACTGTTACTATCAACTTATACTGTCATTACACAATTTATATGATATAAAAGCTTGTCGCGAGATTTAAGTTTCTACTCATTTCTACTTATTAGTATTTACTTAGTGTGAAAATTTTAAAAATTATATTCAATCAGATCCTGTTATCTACACAGGTAAATCTCGCTTTTGTCAATTTCTGGTGTCCTAGTACATGTTGCAGACAGTTCACGTGTTTCGTCTGAGGATCGGAGTCTGTTAACATATGTTTTTTTTTAAATTCTAGGTTATCCAGTCAACATAAGCTTTTTCATAACACACTGTTCCATTCCCGTCTTGTGTATTTTTTATCTGATCTAACTCCTAACTAAATCTATATAAAATGTTAACGTTGACGACACTCCTGTAATTTTTATTATAATGTTATTGTTTGGTTTTATTCAACAAAAATTTTCTGAAGAAAATAAAAAAGGAAAATGCTTGTAATAAAATTTTTAAATAAGAATATTTTTTTAAAACTGAGGTTGTTGTTCAGAAATAGAATAAAAATATTCCAAACAGATTCACAATGCAGGTGTTGGCGCCTAGAATTATTATAATTTTATTGTTTGGTTTCATTCAACAAAAATTGTCTGAAGAAAATAAAAAAGGAAAATGCTTGTAATAAAAATTCCAAATAAATTCAAAATGCAGGTGTGACGTCTAGAACTATTTTCTACTTGCATGAGTATGATATATAGTAGTTCTCGTGAACGTATGTTGTGCATCATCTATCGCTATAGTCAACTTATATTATACCCGTATCTTTTTAATTAATTATGTTTCTATGAAATGAGGTGAGGGATTTTGTGCGAAAACGAGGATATGCCAATGTCTAGGAATTGACTGTGATAATATGAACTATTTACAATTATGTACTTCCCCAAAATTATGAAGCTTTAGTTAATTCGTCGAGAGGCTCACGTGTTCAAGTTTAGGTTTCCTACTTGTTCGAAACTGTTTTTTAAAAACCCTAGATGGTTAGGTAAATAGCACTGCCATTTTTACAACTACCTATCTTAAAAATAAAATTAATGCTTTCTGCCATAGATATAGCGTCAGTTTATACTAAATTTATGTTTTCGATAGTCTAATGTTTGTTATATTTAGTTGAAAATAAATAAAATAATATTAGATTATTATATTTGCATCCTTATACCCAACTTATACACTTATACCCTTGACAGTGGATAATTTCTTTCACTTTATGATGTCCTAGTATCTTGGTCACTAAAACACGTGTTAGCGCAAGTTGCACCGAGGGGATCTGTTATGGACAATCCAATACGCGTATAATATACACATATAAATAATATACACGCGTAATGATGAAATAATAAAATAATATAATCATTACAATTAATCAGTATATTATTATAATAACTGTATATTTCAAAACTGTAGATATATTACAGTATAAATAAATAACTCAACGCAACTTATTTTACTCATTCCTTTTTTATGATTCTATTCTATCTTCGGACATGGCTCCATTTAAAGTTGGAAAAATTCCACTCCTAAGGGAGGGAAAATGCGGATGAAGTTTTTAATATTTATACGATATTCTAGTTATTAATTTGAGCTTGTGATATTTTAATAAAAATGAAGTGACAAACGAACTTAAAGTCCACCTGATGAGTGGCTGTAGCAATCCATGGATACCTGCAGTCGACTTCATACAAAGAAGGCTACAGATGCGTCGTACTTTCTCTGAGGGCTAACTTACTTTACGTGGTAGAGCCATGCTGCAGCTATATTAGTGGTATAGTTGTAGCACGAATGGGTCGGCTCGACCGGGGAAGGACCACGCTCTCACAGAATACCAGCGTCAAATAGCAGCTTCATGCTGCTGTGTTTCGTATGGTGAGTGTAGAGAACCGGAGACCCTTTTTACTGGAAAAGAGGTATTCTATCTTAGTCTTCACGCGTGACAACGCGTCTGCATTTTGATTCGCAAACGAGGATAAATGTAGATGTCTATGGGCCACAGCAACCACTTACCAGGTGGACTGTGTGCTCGTTTGTCACACTATCCTATAAAAAAAAAACTTAAAAAAATCATATTAATCTATACATACATATAAAATTGCAATGTCCTCTTACGTTCGGATTGTCTTCATAAGTTTTCGTTTATTGCTAACAATTATTTAAATTATGTAGAGTTGCAAAGAATATTCGGCTATAATTCTCAAGAGTTCGCTGAATATTCGGTATTCGGGTTGAGGCTGAATATTATTCGATGCAAATCTAGTTTATATGCAATAAAGTGTTTTCTATATACATAAGCGAAATACCACTGACTCACTCACTCATCACGAGATCTCCAAAACTATACGCTCGATTGACTTGAAATTTGAAATATATACTCCTTTCTCGACGTAGACATCCACTAAGAACGGATTTTATGGAGCTCCTATCCAAAACAAAGTTTTCACTTAACATCGTGACGTTAGAGATATCTCGTACCAGTTTGACCATTTTAATTTTGTGTGTGTGTATGAGTAGATTCCTGGATGGTTTAGAATCACAATTGGACCAGGTAGGTGCAGCTTTTTTTTTTTTTTTTTTTTTTTTTTAAAAAACGTTACCCCCACACTAGGATTTTCTCCTGTATCGTGGAGGCAGTTTACAAACACAAATTTCACAAGGACAAACATCCAGACCCGGAACAATCATTTGTAGGCCATACAAATACTTGTTCCGTGCGGGATTCGAACCCGCGCCCCCCAGCGCAGCAACTCATTGCTAAGCCACTGCGCCACGGAGCCGTCAAAAGAAGAAGCCGTCAAAAGCCGTCAAGAGCTGTGCGAAGCCACGTCGGATCGCTAGTATATGATATGCACAATTAATTACTAAGGGCAATAGTTTATCTATACATAAACACGCAAAAACTTCACGACGGATTTCCATGAAATTTTATATGTAGGCAGTAAATGACCGTGTATAACATATAGGTAACTTTTTTCCGCTCATGGAAGAGTAAAAAAGGTTTTTCTTTTTTTTTAAGTTTAATTATTGTTGCTGATTCTATTAGTCCTAAAGAGGATTTAGCTACTATGTGTGCGTGTGCGTGTGCGTGTGTGTGTGTGGGTGCGTGCGTGCGTGCGTGCATGCGTGCGAAAATGAAACTCATCGCACCACCAACTAGAAAGCGCAGAACAACGTCTGCCGGACTTGCTAGTTAATAAATAAAACACAATTAGAAAGAGGACAATAAAATATTAGACTGTATGACTACATCGTAGAAGGCGTCGTTACATGTTCTAAATATGTAACGAATTACGAGATAAATATGTAAGGAGTTGAGATTTAAGATTTAATATTACATAAATAAGTGCTAAGATTCTCCGGTGGAGGTTCGGTTGCTACCTAAGACTACTGACGGGACCTGGCAACATACAACGCACGCACCCTGAGGACTGACGAGAAGATCCTGGAGCTGGAAGAAGAGATAGACAAGTTACGCTAGCATATTGTAGGATTATCCGAGGTATGAAGAGAGGGGGAGGACACGGTAATCCTCGAATCCGGCAACTTGCTCTATCACCGGGAGGGCGACCATCCCAAGGAGATGTCGGATTTATCGTCCACAAGCCTCTCGTTAACAACGTTGTAAAGATTGGGATTGTATCAACGAGGGTTGCGTACTTTATACTCAGAATCACTAAACGGTATTCGCTGAAGGTCATACAGGTTTACGCACAAACCTCGGCACATCCCGATGAGGAGGTGGAGAAAATGTGTAAGGATATCTCTAAAGCCATGCATTCCTCCAAAACCCGCTACACGGTGTTAATGGGTGACTTGAATGCAAAACTAGGCACAAGAGAGAATGGTGAGATGAAGGTAGGAAAATTTGGAATAGGACAAAGGAGCCCAAGGGGCAGCTGGCTGTCTTTATGGAGAAAGAGGGACTCTTTATAATGAACTTTTTCCTCCAGAAGCAGCCCCACAGGAAGTGGACCTGGTCTAAAATGAGATTAATTTCATTATGCTGACCAGACGACAACTATTCAGTGACATCTCAGTGATCGCGAGGGTGAAAACTGGTAGCGATCACCGAATGGTTAGAGGCACACTGAACCTAAACGTTTAGTTGGAGATGTCTCGTCTAATGAATTTAACGCTCCGTCCCCCTCGTGCTCTAGTACAAAGTCCCGAAACCTTTCACCTCGAGTTACAAAACCGTTTTCAGTGCTTAGAAGACTTCAATGAAGTGGACGATATGAATGATAAGCTCATGGAAACTGTCCATGCGGTCGCAGCTAAGTTCTGCAAGACCCGCCGCAGAATAACACAAAAACTCTCTGAACACACTCTTAATCTCGTGGCTGTTAGACAGGAAATGAAGCTGCAGTCTTACTGGATCTTGACAACCCATTTAAATACACACAAAAGATTTCATCAAAATGGGTCGAGCCGTTTTTGAGTTTAGCGAGACTAACGGAAAGACTCTTTCCGATATATGTCCGTACAGAACAGCAATTGATTTTTATAGAGATAACACCGTGTAGTGGCGGTTTTAGAAGTAAAATATCCATATCCCCCATAATATCGTCCCGTAGGTGTCAACAGGCGACGGAAGGTAACTGAAACTAAAATGGGGAGCAGGATCTTAAAAAAAAAAACTGCGATGCGGTTACCAACTCCTTCTTATCAATCTATGGGGGAGGCCTAAGTTCAGAAGTGTACTTTTATATGCTGTAATGGTAATAGTAAAGGTATTTAGTATAACAGCTAGATAGTACGCTACGATAGTACACACAAAAGCAATCACGCATTATAAACACAAGTGACTCATTCGTCAAAACTTACATTTTTTTCCTAGACTTAGGTTTTTATTTTGGAAATTTTCTATCACATTTTTTTATTGTATCTGTCATTCTTTCGATGCATGACTTTTCTGCCACCAGGTCGGTGTCGCTTTCGAATGGGGGTGAAATATTTGACAGCTTTCATAGCGGGGAAGTTAATTTGTTAGGAAAATGTAAAATATGCAAAATAATTAAACAGAAAACCACTGAGTCATTGTTTTAAGTAATTAATATAAATTACTTTAGAAACAGAAAAACATTTATTTAAAACTAAAGCTCTCAATTAAATGACAATGCATAACAAAAAACTTCTACTCAATTCTAAATAGCGACATCTGGAAGATTATTAAGTGTCATTGGATACGATTTAGTTCAACCCTTTCTGCCTTCTGATATCCTAGTATATTTGTTGTATCAGCACGAGTTCATTGTGTCCGTTCTCAAGAAAAATAAAATGTTTGTTTCAAAGCTTCAACTTCAACAACTAATATTTTCATGTTTCAAAAAGTCCAATAAAAGATTTTATTGGACTTTTTTTTTCGCTTTCGTAAAAATTCTAGATGCAGGTGTAAACTTTCAAATAGTTAAAAGTTGTCCTTTCTTCAAAACATCTTCCAAGTAATGAAATATTGGATCTGTAAACATTTTATTTTTTATTTAATTCTATTTAAAATATGTTTTAAAAGTGATTTAAGGACGTTTAGTTTCATTTCTGACGTGCTCGAATTTAGATATTCGAATTGCAAGCTGACTCACGCATGCACACATTGACACGGTTTCCCCGCTATATTTTATATATTATACCTAACTAAACTTGATACTTTTTCAGATTAATAAAGGAAGAAAGACGGAGCGCTGTGTACATTTTAAATGAAGCTGAAACGATGCTCAACTTCTTGACACGCACACGCGCATACATCTTTTTCTTTTTTTTCTTTATCAGCTCGTAAAAGTTTACTGATGGATGCACACATGGATGCATCGAAAACCATGGTAATAGTTACACATGTTTTTAGATGCATACATGTACTTAAGTGCGTGTTCTTACCAATGTTTTAAGGTGAGCATGGTTTTGGCTCGGTTTTTGCATCAATGTTTCTTACTTTGTTGGTATGAGAATACTTGAAGTATTATTTATTTTACAAGTATTAAGTAAAGTTAGTTGGCGAAACATTGCAATCGCATGACGAGATCTGGCATGATAATAATGTTCGTATTATTGAGAATGGGCTCACAAAATAAATAATAGTACTACGACCACATTAGATATACCTAACCTAACCTTACCTTCTGTATAGCTTCAGTTAGTATTTTCTCATTACCCATATAGGTAATTTAAAAAAAATTAAACAGAAAAACAAAATGTACAACTAATATATTTCCATGTTTGAAAAAGTCCTATAAAAGATTGCATGTCGCTTTCGTACAAATTCTAGATGCAGGTGCAAACTTTCAAATAGTTAAAAGTTGTTCTTTCTTGAAAATATCTTGCAAGTGAAATATTGGATCTGTAAACATTTTTTTTCTTATTTTCATTGTATTTAAAATATGTTTTAAAAAAGGATTAAAAAAAATATATTTTCCTTAATTCATTTGAGTTTTGTTTTGCACATGTACGGAGTACATAGTGCTCGAGGTTCATTTTAAGCGTTATATTATAGTGCTGGTTGGAAACCCCTAAAGTATTTTTTCTTATGATCGTAAATTATGGATCATTTATTCATTTATAAATGTAAATAAAAAAAAGTTATTTTAATTTCTTTGTCAAATCATACCACAGTCATACAATAAAATTTTATAATATGTTTCATTTTCTGCTAGTGCCGATTTTTTTGTTGAACATTGGTCGGTGGGAATTTCTGTAAACTTAAGGTCTCGTAACAGATTTAGCTAGACCTATTATGACAGCTGCGGCGTTGAGAACAAATATTCCGATCGGATTCTGTTTTTTCTTCTTGTAACAATTATCATCACATTTTTTCCAAAGTTTCATCATCATCATCATTACAGCCTTACATACGTCCACTGCTGAACATAGGCCTCCCCTAAGGAATGTCACAAAGGACGGTCCTGAGCCACCTGCATCCATCGACTTCCTGCATGTCTCACCAGGTCGTCACTCCATCTAGTGGGGGGTCGCCCTACGCTTCACCTACCGGTACGAGGCTGCCACTCGAGAACCTTTCTTCCCCATCGGTTGTCGGTTCTTCGAGCTATATGGCCGGCCTTCTGCCACTTCAGCTTACTAATCCGTTTGGCTATGTCGGTTACTCTAGTTCTACTGCGGATATCCTCATTTCTAAGTTTATCACGTAGAAAAACCCCGAGCATAGCCCTCTCCATAGCTCGCTGAGCGACCTTGAGCTTCCTCATACGGCCCCATAGCAGTGAAGGACCACGTCTCAGATCCGTAAGTCATCACTGGCAACACGCACTGGTTGTAAAATTTCGTTTTAAGGTTTTGAGGTATGTCTAACGAGAAGATTTGTCGTAGTTTCCCGAACGCTGCCCAGCCGAGTTGAATCCGTCGAATTTCTCGGTTGAAGTTGGACTTACCTAATCGGACTATTTGTCCCAAGTAAACATACATAAAGGGGGTCATTGTAGAAGCGTGCTCGTCGCGACACAATTCTACTCAGCTGCGCACCCATGCCAACGAGGGTTAGGGCGTCCCCCCAAGGCGACGCACACCAGCTCGTCCCCGTTGGTGTGGAATGCAGCGCGCAAAGCGGCGATGGGAACCGCCACCCGTCACGCACAGCCCGACACGGCGGAAGGTGGAGGACAGAGTGCAGAGTTGGCACGTGGAATGTTAGAGTAGGCATGAGAGATAAGACGAATGAGTTGATCGAAATAATGAAAGAAAGAGAATTAGATGTCGTGTATATGTCGGAGACCAAGCGGAAGAGCAGTGATACTGAAGAGCTCCCTGGCGGGGCGTTAGCACTATGGTCCGGAGTCCCGGAGAGCGAGAACGCCTGTCAGGGAGTGGGGGTGCTGCTGTCTTCTCGGTTGGTCGATGTTATGACTGAATATAAGGTTGTGAACTCAAGACTTCTATGGGTTCGCTTTAAATTGGGACTGACGAAGTTATTCCTTTTGGCTGTTTATGCGCCGGTAGCTTCGTCGTTCAGGGCTGAGCTGGAGGAGTTTTGGGAGAATGTAAAAGAAGTTCTAGATTTGGCTAGGGGAAACGAAAGAATTGTTGTATGTGGTGATTTGAATGGATGGGTTGGTACCGCTCGACCAGGGTACGAGTCGGTACTTGGAAAGTTTGGCGATAAAAGGGTTAATGATGCTGGCAAGCTTATACTGGCGGTGTGCAAGGAAAAAGGTCTTCTTGTGACAAACACAATGTTTAATCACAAGAAAATCCATATGAATACTAGAGAACGAAAAAATGAGAGAAGTATGATCGATTTGTTCCTGGTGGATGACCGACTGCGAAAACAGGTGATGGATACGCGAGTGTTCAGGGGTGCTGACCTGGGAACGGATCACTATCTAGTGATTACTAGATTTAGGGGTCTGTTCGCGGGTTGGCGCTACCGGATAAAAAAAGAAGTACCTAAATTCAGACATGTATTATAATTCAGGGTTGTCATAAACTGAAATAAATGTTATTAATTATAATATCTATGTTATAAAATTGGTTTTTGAATTGAAAGTTTAGCCAAAGATGATTTTTATCTTCAATTGTTTTCAACTTTCATTATTTTTTTGAGAAAGATAAAAATAAGCAAAAATAATTGTAACTTAGTATATAAACGAAAAACTTAGGAAGCAAAGCTACTCAGCCTTGCTTTGCGGCAAGCTATGAAGGAAATCATTTTCAGCAGTGGACATGTGTGATCTGTAATGATGGTGATGTTTCGAAAACTTGGATGATTAATTTATAAGAAATT